>CM046949.1:111434850-111814200 GCA_025698515.1 Gossypium sturtianum
TGGTGGTCGTGCGGGAAGAAATTTGGGAACCCGTAAGTCCGTACTGAGCGACTCCGAGCTAATGGAGTGAAATGTTTCGTGGAGTATCGGGTGTGGCACCCGGTTCGGTGAAATCTTGGTTGGAAGCAACAGAGCGCATCATGGATGAGCTTGACTTGACCCCCGAGGAGAAGTTAAAAGGAATGGTGGCCTTTATTACGCGATGAAGCGTATCGGTGGTGGTTGACTATTCGAGATGGTGCCACGGCTAAGGATCCGACACAGGAATATGTTAAGGAAGCATTTCGGAAGAAGTATGTGGGAACCGTATATCTTGATGAGCAAAGGAAGGCATTTCGGGTGGTTCAAGGAACAAGTCCGTGGCGAGTATGAGGTGAATTTCGAGGTTGAGCCGATATGCTCGAGGAGTAGTGGCAATCGAGCATGAGCGTCAGATCCGTTTTGAGGACAAGGCTAAGGGATGATCTCGAGAGCAGTTGATAGCACCGCATCGGGAGCGGGAGTTTTTACGCTTTGGTAGAAAAGGCCAAGGTGGTTGAGGGAAACAAGGATTCTACAAAGCGGGCTATGGATAGGAATAGGCCGAAAAGAGGTTTTGGAACGTCTGGAAAGGTTCATAAGAGGCCTAGACGCTGAACCTTACGATAAGCGGATGATCTGTAGTAAGCCCATTAGGCCTAAGCTGTAGTGGTGGATAAGATCTTTCGGAATGTACCCCTAGAGATTCAGGAGTGAACTTCTGGGTGACTTAATGGAACTACCTTTTGGGAGTTTGAACTTATACTTGGAATGGATCGCTAGTAGAGCAGAGCCGTGTTGGATTGTGTGGCTAAGCGAATAGAACTAAGGACCCCGGAGGATGAAGTAGCGATAATGATCGAGAGAGAAAAAACTACACGTCCAACGTAGTTTCTGCGTTGAAGGTCGAGAAAATGGTTAAGAAAGGGTGCAAGGCATTCTTAGCCTTCGTAAGTGCGTTAGGTGGAAAGGAAGAAGGTGTCGGTGGAGTTAGAACAGTGAAAGACTTTGAAGATGTATTTCAGGAAGAATTACCAAGAATACCCCCGGATAGGGAGGTGGAGTTTGGAATAGACTTACTCATCGGGAGCAGCTCTGTGTCAATCGCTCCATACCGAATGGCGCCAAAGGAGTTAGTTGAGCTCAAGGCTCAAATCCAAGAGTTGTTGGATCGTGGGTTCATATGACCCAGTGTGTCTCCATGGGGAGCACCGAGCCTGTTTTGTAAGAAGAAAGACGGAACTATGCGTATGTGCATAGATTACCGTCGATTAAATAAAGTGACCATCAAGAACAAGTATCCTTTGCCAAGGATCGATGACTTGTTCGATCGAGTTGAAAGGGCCGCAGTATTCTCAAAGATAAACTTAAGGTCGGGATATCACCGATTGAAGGTGAAGGAGGCGGATATCCATAAGACCGCTTTTAGGACAAAATACGACCATTTTGAGTTTGTGGTGATGCCGTTTGGGTCGACAAGCGCTCCGGCGCGTTCATGGATATGATGAACCGAGTTTTTCAACCCTACATGAATAGGTTCATCGTTGTGTTCATCGACGATATTTTGGTGTATTCTAAGTCGAAGAGGAGCATGATGAACATCTCCGAGTGGTGCTACAAGTGTTAAGGAGAAGAAGCTCTATGCCAAATTTAGCAAGTGTGGATTTTGGCTTAAGGAGGTGGCATTCTTAGGGCATGTGGTATCCATGAAGGAATAAGAGTGGATCCTAGGAAGATCAAGCGGTGTTGGATTGGAAACCACCTAGGTCCGTGGTGAGATTCAAAGTTTCTTAGGTTTGGCAAAGCTATTATGAAGGTTAGTAGAAGGATTCTCGTCAATAGCCGCGCCTTTGACAAAGTTACTAAGGAAGGAAGTACCCTTTGAATGGTGCGATAAGCAACAGAAGACCTTTGACAATCTTAAGAAGGTGTTGACGGAGGCTCCAGTGTTAATTCATTTTGAGGTCGGGAAGGATTTTGTGGTGTCTTTGTGACGCTCAGCATCACGGGATTAGGATGTATGCTAATGCAAGAAGGAAAAGTAGTCGCTTATGCGTCTCGACAACTAAGGCCTCATGAGGTTAACTACCCAACTCATGACTTGGAACCGCGGCAGTGGTTTTCGCCCTTAAGGTTTGGAGGCACTACCTCTATGGAGAAAGGTCGGTGATCTACCTGGACCACAAGAGCCTTAAAGTATCTGTTGACTCAAAAGGAGTTGAACTTGAGGCAACGAAGGTGGGTGGAGTGTTGAAGGACTACGATCGTTCGATAGAATATCATCAGGGCAAGGCGAATATGGTAGCTGATGCCCTAAGTCGGAAGGTTGTGTCGGATCTAAGGGCTATATTCGCTCACTTAAGTTTGTACGATGATGGAAGCCTATTGGCAGAGTTGCAAGTCAAGCCAACATGGCTGAAGGAGGTGAAAGAGGGACAGTTGGTTGATAAGGATCTAAGTGTTAAGTTACAACAAGTACGGAACAGAGAGTTAGAGGATTATAGTGTTAATGATGAGGGAGTATTGTGTTACAAAGGAAAAGTCTGTATGCCAAAGGACAAGGAGTAAGACAAAGGATTCTTCGGGAGGCGCATAGTAGCCCTTATGCTATGCATCCCGGAGGCATTAAGCTGTACAGAGATCTAAGGGAACAATTTTGGTGGTCTGATCTTAAGCAAGAAGTGACTGAATTTGTGGGGAAATGTTTGACGTGTCAGCAAGTTAAGGCTGAACACCAAGTTCCATTAGGATTGCTTCAACCAATCGAGATTCCGCAATGGAAGTGGGAGAGAATTACCATGGATTTCGTTAGTGGGCTTCCCCTTACGCCTACTAAGAAGGACTCGGTATGGGTGATAGTGGACCGTTTGACTAAGTCCGCGCATTTCATCCCGGTAAGAGTTGACTATTCTCTTCAGAAGCTGGCTAAGTTATATGTGGCGGAAATTGTGAGGTTACATGGTGTACCAGTATCGATCATCTCGACAGAGACCCAAGGTTTACGTCTCGATTTTGGAGGGCACTTCATCAAGCTTTAGGCACTAAGTTGGACTTCACTACGGCTTTTCATCCACAATCAGACGGGCAGTCCGAACGAGTTATACAAGTGTTGGAGGATATGTTGAGAGGCTGTGTGATGGATTTTCGAGGAAGTTGGGAAGACTATTTGCCTTTAGCTGAGTTCGCCTACAACAACAGCTATCAGGCTAGCATTCGGATGGCACCATATGAAGCATTGTATGGTCGGAAGTGTAGAACTCCTACTTGTTGGACTGAGTTAGGAGAACATCGAGTTTTGGGTCCGAGTTAGTGGCCAAGCGAAGAGAAGGTTGAGATGATTCGAGCACGGTTAAAGGAAGCCTCGATAGAGCGTAAGTCGCACGCAGACCTTAAGCGGAAGGAAATAGAGTTTGAAGTGGGAGACCAAGTGTTTCGAAAGTCTCGCCTTGGAAAAAGGTAATGAGGTTCTGATCGCAAGAGGAAGTTAAGCCCAAGGTTTATAGGGCCCTATCGAGTACTGAAACGAGTTGGAGCAGTGGCATACCAATTGGAGTTGCCACTAGAGTTGCGGCAGATGCACGACGTATTCCATGTATCCATGCTACGTTGTTACCGATCGGATCCGTCTCATGTGGTACCTGTCGAAGAAGTAGAGCTAAGGCCAGACTTATCCTACGAGGAAGAGCCGATTCGGATATTGGAACGTGATGTGAAAGTGCTACGGAGGAAGTCAGTTCTTCTAGTCAAGGTGTTATGGCGCAATCATGGATCGGAAGAAGCTTCGTGGGAACCAGAAGAGGCAATACGACAACAATACCCTCAATTATTTTAGTTAGAAAATTTCGAGGACGAAAATTATTTTAAAGGGAGTAGAATTGTAACATCCTGGAAAGGGCCTATGCATTTTCGGTTTAATTGTACGAAGTAACATGTTTTATGTACTAAGAATAAATTTTGAACAATTTTGGAAACCTGAAAATGTATGGAAATGTTAAGTTAAAAAAAAATGGAAAGTGAACATTTTTGGAAACTTGGAAATGGATGGAAATGATTTGGAAATGATTCAAAATAGGAAAGTGCACATTTCTGAAAACTTGGAAGTGTAAGAAAATGTCAAGTTTACAGAGCCGAACGAAAAGTTTTGGAAACTTAGAAATGACTTAGAAATGTCGAGTTTTAAAGTTTAAAAGAGGAAATTAAGGCAAGGTGGCCTTAAAAGAAAAAGTTTGTGAAATTCGACACACAAGCAGGCTTGGAAAAGTGGCTCAAGATGCCACATAGGGCCTCTGGAAATGGCGCCACATGCAAGGTGTTGGGCCACGAGTTCGAGTCACAAGGGAAGCAAATAAAAGAAGTTTTATTTTGCTTCAGGAAGAAGAGTTAGGCGGCACCAAGGCATTTAGAAAAGAGTCCTATTCTCTTTAAATTTACGCTAAGGGGTGGATAAATGGTGATTTATTTTGATTATTTTCAAAGATATAATTAGAGGATTATTCTTATTAATTTTAAATAAAGAGATAAAGATAAGAGGAGTGATGGCCAGGTAAGGGATACTAGGCCTAGTAATTTTGGCATTTAGGGGAAAAGAGAGGCCATTCTACCTATTTTCTTTTCTTCCCAACTAAGTCTCACGAAAATCCCTAGCAAACTCTCTTCTTTCTCTTTATGTTTGCCAAGCCAAAATCCTCTTCTCCCTAAAATCCACCATTGCCGATTCTCCCTAAGAGCAAATCCCTCTCTTTTCAATTCAGTTGAACCATAGCCATCTAGCTTCCAAGTATTCATAGCCGAATCTTTGAAGGGTTTCGAACAAAGGTGCAATCGTCTTCTTCAAATAAAGGTAAGATCAAAGTTTGATTTTTGTTCTTTCCTTTAAGGACTTGTCGAAATCTCAAAGGCTAATTCTAATTCTTATTGTATTCTTTGACCAGGAAATATTAAGGAGAGATTTGGGATCTTTGCTAGTGTTGACTTTTAAGGAGATAGTTCGAGATCTAGCTAACCAAGGTAAGTACATATTCGGCCAAGGGCTATGGAAAGGTGATTTAAATGTTAGAAGTGGATCTAATGAGATATCCTATAGGTTTCGACATCTCCATAACCAAGGGATACTTTGAGATTTGGAAATCGCAAGGTAAGTGTCTAAATACAATCGGCTAAGGCCATGTTTGGTATTCTAGATCTATTTCTCATATGTTTTAAAAGCCGAAAACTAACTAGTTAGGAGTTTTGGTGGCTAGCCGATTTCAAGAAGGAACTCGGCCAAGTTTTTGGATTTGATTTTTAATCCAATCGGCACAAGGTAAGTTTAAGTATACTAATCCTACTAGGATTTGGGTTTATGGCCGAATGGCGTTTTATTAAATTAGTAAGTGATTAATCAAATGTAGGGATTAAGGATCTAAGGCAGTAGATCAGATTTCGGGATTTCAGTGAAGTTTTTAAGCAAATCAGGTGTGTACCCCACACTACTTCATAATAAGTTTTATGGCTATGTCTAATTAAATATGTGATAATAAGAATGAGAAAGTGGCTAAGGTACCATGTTATGGTACTAAGTACTCAGGTACGTTTCCTACTCCTACTAGGAATATGAAATATGTTATTTGTAGCGTGAGAATAAGAATGTGATCTTTGGCATATTAATGCATATTACAAAATGGGGCATATGGGTTATTGAAAGGGGAAGTGAAGGTGGTGACCTAAGACCACGAACACGATGACCTAAGACCGTGGTATCTGAATGTGGTGACCTAAGACCACAGTAATCTGAACACGGTGACCTAAGACTGTGGTATCTGAATGTGGTGACCTAAGACCACAAATGCGGTGACCTAAGACCGCGATATGGAGTGTAGCGGAAGGAGGGTCGACTTAGTAGTCCCCACGATGTACAGGTTGGTACGGGGGAGTGTAGCGGATGGCTTATTAGGTTTGGGTTTGGGAATGCATCATAATTTGTATGCTATGATATGAATGCGTAACATTTGTATGCCTGATTCTATTTTGATTTAGTGTTTGTGTACACATTGAGTCTGTTTGACTCACTCCCGTTGGGGAATATTTTTCAGGTGATGATCAGTGATGGACCGGGACGGCAGAACTTGTGGTGGCCATGCTCAACATGAAGTTTTTATTTTATGAACTACTACTTCTATTTAAGTACTTGAATTACTTGGAAATTATTTGATGTAATAAGGCCATAAGGCCATAGTTGGATTGTTTTGCACTTATTTCTATTTATTATGATTATGAGTTTTACCTATTAAAGTTTAAGTAAAATTTTTAATATAAAGAATTGAATTCGTTTTCAACAAAAGCCCAACCCAAAACAATTTTTTTCAAAATCGCACAAGTTTTCTCTAGGTAACGAAAGAATTTTGAAACCGGTTTACTTGAGGAACATACCAAATCTGGGCAAATCTCGTGGGCCGGGTTTGGGGTGTTTCAGGATCTCTCTTCAATTCCTTCAGGGAGTTTTAGGGTTTTTCTTATGTTTTGTTTTATCTTTTCTTCTGAGATGTTTTCTTTTATCATTATGAACTAAACTCCTCAGATACCTGAGGGGGATGAAACCTAAGATGAATCTTGTTATTATTTTCTAAACTATATGATAAATACTTGATTTGTTCTTAATTATGTGTTCTTAATTCTTGTTTTGATATTTTCGGGATATTGATTCAAGTTTGATGTGCTTCGGTGGAGGAACAAAAGTCCCTGCCTAAGAGTAGATCTAGCATAATTAAGTAGAGTTGATCGCACGCCTAGACATAGGGTGACGAGATTTTGCCAGATTAGGGTGAAACCTAATATGGGAGTCCATAGATCGAGTTAATGCAATTCTAGGGGTTTTAATTAGAAAGAGATTTCAATTAATCAACCTAGGGTTAGACGTTAGTAGCCTCGACGGAGGTATTAATATAACTAAGAGAGTCCTACGGATCAAGTCAAGTGAATAAATAAATGCAGTTGGTGTTAGATAACAAGTGAAGTCTAGGTGGATTCTTCCTCGGGTATTGTCTTAATCAATTGGTTTTTCCCACAAGTATTTTCCCAAGTTCATTCTTCTTTGTCTTAGAGTCTTTAGCTTAGTAGTTAGTTAATTTAGATTAAATGACAATTCTCTTTATTTTAGGCTAGATAATGAAAAGAAAGTTACTATTAGTACTTTTAGTTCCTTTGGGTCCGACAATTCGGTCTTGCCTTAACTATACTACTATTCGATAGGTGCACTTGCCGCAAATCATTGTCATAGTTAGTTTCCAGGTTCGATCATTCTCTTTATAAATTTTAAAACTTTGACAAATCACAGCGATCAAGTTTTTGGCGCCGTTGTCGGGGAACTAAAATATTAAGAACGCTCAATTTTTATTACTTTAGCCATTTTATTGTAATTTATTTTTATTTTTTTTTACTTTGCTATTTTTTCTTTTATTTTCTTTTGACAGGTAATTTTAGTTTATAAAGGAGATGGCACTGAATAACTATCAGTGGCAAGTTATGAGGACAAAGCCAACTGAAGCCGCCAGTGTCTACAACCTCGATGCAGTAACCATGCTATCAAACCAGGTAGAGCTTTTAAGTAAGAAAATTTACAGTTTATGTGGTTTTTTGCAGGTACACCCAGTAATACAGTGCGATATGAATGGAGGAGGGATGAGCAATACAGAATATCCATCTTACAACCCGAGTGCTAAAAACGAGAAAGTTCACTATATGGGTAACAATTCTAGACCTCAAAATAATCCCTATAGTAACACTTATAATCCAGGTTGGAGGAACCATCCCAATTTCTCATGGGGTGATCAAGGAAATCAGAGACAATAACCCTGATCACTGTGAATCAGAGCTTTAAAAATTATAAAAAGAATAATCGAACCTGGAAACTAACTCTGACAACGATTGAGGCAAGTGCACCTATCGAACAGTATTATAGCTTAGGCAAGACCGGATTATCGAACCCAAAGGAACTAAAAGTACTAATACTAACTTTTTTTTATTATTTAGCCTAAAATAAGTGAATTTTTTTTATTGATCTAAATTAATTAACTACTAAACTAAAGACTCTAAGACAAAGAAGAATGAATTTGGAAGATAACTTGGGAAAAACTCAGTTGATTTAGACGATACCCTAGGAAGAATCCACCTAGACTTCACTTGTTATCTAACACTAAACCATACGATTTATTCACTTAGTTTGATCCGTAAGACTCCCTAACGTATATTAAACCCTCTCTCGAGGCGAATAACGTCTAACCCTAGGTTAATTAGTGGAACTCTCGTTCTCTTATAATAACCCCCTAGAATAGCAGTAAATCGATCTATGGATTCCCATATTAGGTTTCACCCTAATCTGGCAAAATCTCGTCACCCTATCTCTAGGCGTGCGATCAACTCCGCTTAATTATGTTGGATCTACTCTTAGGCAGGGTCTATTCCTCCTCCACCTAAGCACATTAAATTTGGATTAAGCTCACATAATTAAGAACAAACTAAGTATTTATCATATAATTCAGAAAACAATAACAAGATTCATCATAGGTTTCATCCCCTTCGGGTATCTGAAGGTTTAGTTCATAGCTAAATAAGAAAACATCTCAAGAGAAAAGATAAAACAAAACATAAGAAATCCCTAAAACCCCCTGAAGGAATTGAAGAGGAGATCCTCTGTCTTGAGTATAACTCTGGCTTCTTGAGATGGATCAACTGGCTATCCCTGAGTGAATCCCCACAAATCTGCTTTCTCTGGCCTAGCACGACGCCCCTAGACGATGGCTTTGGGCTCCTCCTTTCAGGTCATACTTAGGGTGTATTTATAGGCTTTTGAAATACGTTTTCTTCTCCCTAAGTATCCTTTCCCGAATGAAATTGCTCTTTTTCACGGCAGAGGCACGGCCATGGCGTACGCCCGTGTAAATTGTGGCCAGGCCGTGTTCGAATTTCTTTAATGAGACATGGCCATGTGACTTGGGGTTAGACCGTGTTCTAGATGATTGACTTGGCACGGCCGTGTGGGTCCAAGTCCAGGCCGTGTCGATTTCCTTTTTGGTTCGTTTTGATCCGTTTTGAGCCCGTTTCTCGTTCTTTTTATCCTTGGGTGCTTTCCTGGGTATAAGACATGAAAAGAAAGGATTAATAGCACCTTTTTACGTAAATCAAAGGATAATTCATCCAAAATCATACTAAATGTGGGCCTAGAATATGTTACTATTTCGGTTTATCAAATACCCCCACACTTAAGCTTTTGCTTGTCCTCAAGCAAAATTCTCAACTTACAATTAAAACGAACTTCCTGTAATTCATAATTCCTATTGATAGTGTCTCATCATAATTCAGAGATAATTTATACATGGATAATTCAACTCAAAGCGTCCTAAAAATTCAAACAATATAAATCATGGATTTTGTAGCTCGAAAACTTAGGCGTCTCCCCTTATCTAGATAATTACCTTTAATTTGAAATCGACAAGGATTGACATCCTCACAAAAGATTCACTCAAATCACTCAAAGTGTTTAAGGTTTAAAATTAGGCACTCAAAAGTCAAACATGAAGAGTTAATCCCATAGGCTTGCATGAAAATCAAATCTCCACCACTGAAATATGAGATGAAACACAAATCAAAAGGTCTTTGTTAGGGTTGTAACGGGGCTAGGGTTAAGGTGTGGAAAAAGGCTGAATTAGAAGGTTAGAATCGAGATTGAATTGACAAATTACCTAACTAAGAACTAATGAACTAATAATAATAAATACATCAATTGAAAACTAATAATACTAACACTACGAGCTTCTTTTTTCAATATTTAGATTTTAAATGTATAAGCTCGTTTAATTACATAACTAATAATGAATATACTTCGTCTTTTTTTTTTTAAGAACAAACTAAATACATTATAAAGGATAAATTACTGAAGTAAAAATCATAGTTAGGCAACTAATCAAAATCAACTCTCGATATAAGGGTAGTTAAAGAGGATAGTGAAAACGAATAAAAAGGGTTTTGGGTTAATATTAGCGGGTAAGTCAATAAATGGGTTGTTAGGATTAAACGGGGTTCACTAGGGGTTAATTATGAAGGTAGGCTTCTTATGGAGTAAGTGGGTTAAATCCTAGGTGCCTTTATCATCTCTGTGTATCAAATCAAAAAAATGTGGTCTCGACATGTATAATCGATGCAAGTTCTAGAATAACAAATCAGTGTTGACATACTCATAATCAATAAAGTGAGCAAGAAAAGAATGTATGCTCTATAAGGCTCAAAATCTCACAAAAATTATGGGTATTTTGATGTCAACCTCGTAAATTTCAAACTTCAAAGTAATATCTAAACTCAGTTCGGCAACCTAGAAAATTTTTAATTTCTAAAAAATAGACTTATCATGCTTGATTCTCTAGTATTCTTCAAATTTAATTATCAATGCACAATTATCAATGACTTAATCTAAAACATATCAATAAAAATCATAAATCATCAGAAATTCCATCCTAATAAGTAATATGAGAAAATTACTTTTAAGACAAGGCATAATTCAGGGATTTGAGAATAATGAAAAAAAAATTAAGTACTGTTACCCCCCCACACTTAAGACGTGCATTGCCCTCAATGTACAAAGTTATGTAATAAATCATGTAATACTAAATCAAAAGAGAAGGGGAAAGTAACACTTCCTGAATTTTCGGATGGAGTCCTTGAGATGAAGGTTGTGGTATAGGATGACTTATGTATTTAGTGAATTACTCCTAGTGATTTGTTTGTGTATAAGGAGTTCGTGGTTGAGACTGCAAAGTCATCAGTTAGATATTTTGGCGGTTTAAAAAATTGTTAGGCATACTAGAAGGTTAGATAGCCAATGATAATTATAATAATTTGTAATGCATATAGAAAAAGTTCAGCTTAAGACAAGTAAAGATAGATAAAAATAGCATTAAAAATGCAAACAAAGATTAGATAAAAGGACTCAAAGGTCCTCTTCATCGGTCGGGTCCTGAGGTGGTTCTGTTGATGAGATGTGGAGGTGCTGGCATATCTGTTGGAGGGTCGCCTCAATCCCATCGAACCGTCGTGCTGTGTCAGTGAACAGTTGAGTGCAATACTGCTCAAACTGTATAAAACGTGCCGAGAGATCTGATAGTGAAGCTGCTGTATGAGAGGGTCATTGGGCTGGGACTGGTGCCTCCTGTGGGACATCGTCAGTAATGTCATCGGGTTCTTCTATGTCAGTGGAAAGGGCTAATCGGTATTGGGGAGGATCAGTCCCACGACGGTGTTTAATCATCCTCATATGTAGCATCGTCTGAATGCCCTGAGGTGCCATTTGCCCAATCAGTGTGAGGAAAGAGCTCTGGGCATCAATTTCTAGGAGGCCGAAGTGTCGGGCTAATCGTGTGATATAAGGGCCCATCGAAAGAATCCCTTTCCTGTGTGACTCTGTCTGGTGCTAAATCGCACAGGCAATAAAGTAGGCGAGGTCAAAAACATGTCCGTTCGACATGCAGAATAAGTAGTAGGCGTCGTGTGTATTCACCACGCCGGTGCTTTCGCGTCTTCCTGTAATTGTGTGGGCCAAAATGGAGTGGATGTACCTCAGAGGTGGGGTCATAGCTATCGCTTTAGAACGGCTGGGATCGTAAGGGCCTTTTCCTATCTCGTACCAACAACTTGCAGGGGTGCAATGAATATGGCGGTGTAGTTCAGAGAGGTCATGCTCTTCTACAAATTCATCGGTGTACAGTTCCAGTGCGGCTCTAAATTGTGGCACGTTGAGTTGTCGTATGGTACCTCCGAGACGAAATTGTATTGTTCCTGGATCATCGAAATTTGCCATCACAGTCTGTAGTTGGAAAGTAAAACAGAGTTCTAATGTGAATTCCAAATATGTCGGCTCTATGATTGTGAAGAATTTATCCCACGGCTCGGTGGTGAGCAAGGCTCGAACATCGTCTGTGAGGCCGACTTGTTCTAAAGCGGTCCAATCGATATGCCTACCAGTTTCGAGCGGTCGTTCTCGTAGTGCCTTATATCGATCCTCTTGGATTCCCTTGGGAAAATGTAGAAATTGGTGTCGTAGCTCGGAATAAGCACTTGCTGAAGATAATCCGGGCCCTTTTCTTTTCTTGCTTGGGGCAGTTGTGGATTGTTTTGGTCGTGATGATGACATGGTGCCTGAAAACAAATTGTACCAAAATGCATTCCAAGTTCTAAATTCTCAAATAAGCAGCCAATAGCATAAATGAGCAGTAACATAATAAACATGAGAAAGAATTCTTCTTAAAACTAAAAAAAAATGCAACCAATTCAAAATCGAAATTTACGATAGCATCAATGATGACTACTAATAGCACTTTCACAATTATGTAATAAACATGAGAAAATTAGACTTAAAACTACAAGAAATCAAAATAATTAATATTGAAATAATATGCAAGGTTATGAAAATAATATAAAATTTGTAAAAATTAAGTTAAAGAAAAGAACCCGGTATAATGGTGGTGTTTTTCTGCCGGACACAGGCTGGGCACGGTGGTGGTGCGGGTTTGCAGCACGAACACGCTGGTGGTAGGGGCATGGAGTTCGGCAGCACGACGGTGGTACGGGCGTGGAATGGGTTGTATGGGGATTTGAGAGGGGTGGACGGTGGAGGGAGTTTTTATTGGGGGGGTCACAATGTGGTTGATTTTTGTATGGTGGCCGGATTTTTGGGAGGAAGGGGGTGAGAGAACTGATTAAGGGTTGGGGTTGGGGGAGATGAACGGTTGAGTTTCTTAAATAGGGGCGGGAGGCACGGGCATGGGCCACGCCCGTGTTCTGCTTTAAAGTGACCGTGTTTTTCGCGATTTTAAATTTTGGGTGCGTTTAGGTAATTGGCCACGGCCGTGGGTTCAGAGGCACGCCCGTGTTTTTATTCACACGGTCATGTAGAACGGGCGTGTTCTACCCGTGGTTGAAAAGTCAGTATGTTGGCACGGTTTGGTGGCACGGGCGTGTTTTACCCGTGCTCGATAAGTCAGTAACCTCGCACGGGTAGTTAGCACGGGCGTGGACTGGTATCGCGACCGTGTTGGGAAAAGAAATTCTTCTCTCGCTTGTGCACGGCCATCGCACGCCCATGGTTCGCCCCCGTCTTCCACACGGCCATGGGCACGCCCGTGTACAAGGCCGTGTGGTCTAAAACCTATGCGTTTATTAGACTAATTTAGTAGGGGGTTAGATGCTAAAAATCCAAACAATGATAGGAATAAAATTTGTTAGTGAATTAGTGCTCGGGTTGCCTCTCGAGAAGCGCTCGTTTATAGTCTTAAGCTAGACTTACCCTGTTTTCATTTCTAAAGGAAGGCTCACGGAGCTGAAACTCCTCTTTCATAACTTTAAAATCTTCACCATTATATATTTTGAGTCGGTGATCATTTACCTTGAATGTGCCCTTAGTGGGGTGAGTTACCTCGATTGTGCCATATGGAAAAATTATTTTGATCATGAATGGGTCGGACCACCTTGATTTCAGTTTCCCTGGAAATAATTTAAGCCTTGATTTGTATAACAGGACCAAATCCCCCTCTTCGAATTATTTCGATTTCTTTAGACGGGCATCATGGCGTTGCTTTGTTGCCTCATTGTATAGCTTTGAGTTCTCGTAGGCTTCAGTTCTCCACTGGTCTAGCTCGTTCATCTGCATCATTCTTTTCCTTCCGGTGACTTTAAGATCATAGTTTAAAAATTTTATAGCCCAAAAAGCTTTATGTTCTAGCTCGAATGGTAGATGACAGCTTTTCCCGTATACAAGTTTGTATGGAGATGTCCCTAAGGGTGTTTTGAATGCTGTTTTATAGGCCCATAAGGCATAATCTACTTTTAATGCCCAATCTTTTCTATTTGATTCAACCGTCTTTTCTAGGATGCGCTTAAGTTCTCGGTTTGCTACTTCAGCTTGTCCACTAGTTTGAGGGTGATAAGGGGTAGCTGTCCTGTGGTGTACTCCATATTTCGTTAGAACTTTTTCAAATTGAGTATTGCAGAAATGAGTACCCCTATCACTAATGATGGATCTAGGTGTCCCAAATCGAGAAAACAGTTTCTTGAGAAATTTCACTACTACCCTAGCGTCATTGGTAGGTAAGGCTTCCGCTTTTACCCATTTTGACATGTAATCTACTGCTACTAGGATGTATTTATTTCCAAATGAACTAGGGAATGGTCCCATAAAATCAATACCCCATACATCAAATATTTCGCATGATAGCATATATGTTTGGGGCATTTTATCATGTTTAGAAATATTACCTATTCTCTGGCATTTATCACACGAGGTAATGTACCTGTTGGCATCCTTAAATAGAGTGGGCCAGTAAAAACCTAATTCGAGTATTTTATGTGCTGTCTTGATGCCACTATAGTGTCCTCCTGATGGTCCTGAATGATAATGTTCCATGATTTTGCTTGCTTCTATTCTCATAACACATCTTCGAATTACCTGATCTGTACATATTCGGAAAAGAAAGGGATCTTCCCAAAAATAATTTTTTGTATCAGCAAAGAATCACTTCTTTTGGTGATGTGTTAATTTTTTTGGCAAGATGTTAGTAGCTAAATAATTTGCAATATCCACAAACCATGGTACCTCAGAATGAGTTATCGAAAAGAGTTGTTCTTCTGGGAATGAATCGTTTATCTCTCCTTCATTTAGCTCCTCGATATGGGGGTTTTCGAGTCTAAAGAGGTGATCAGCTACAAGGTTCTTAGCTCCTTTCTTATCCTGTATTTCTAAATCAAATTCTTGTAAAAGTAAAATCCATCTTATGAGTCGTGGTTTCGCATCAGGTTTAGTTAATAAATAACGAAGAGCTGAGTGGTCAGTGAAAACGACAACTTTAGATAATAATAAATACTTTCTAAATTTGTCAAAAGTAAAAAACTACTGCTAGCTGTTCTTTCTCCGTGGTGGTGTAGTTTTCCATGCGGGTGTCAAAGTCTGCTAGCATAATAGATTGGCTGAAAATGCTTGCCCTTCGTTGTCCTCAGAAGCGCACCTCTGCGAAATCACTTGCATCACACATTAGTTCGAAGGGTAGATTCCAATCAGTGCAATTATAATCGGAGCATTTATTAGTTTATCCTTTAGGATATTGAATGCGTCTAAACATTCCCGATCAAAATTGAAAGGAACATCTTTTCTAGTAATTTTGTTAAAGGCTTAGCTATTTTAGAAAAATCCTTAATGAATCTTCTATAAAATCTGCGTGTCCTAAAAACTTCTAATGGCCTTAATCGAACTAGGAGGAGGTAATTTTTCTATGGTTTCAATCTTTGCTTTATCTACCTCAATCCCTTTACTAGAAATTTTATGTCCTAATACAATTCCCTCTTGTACCATAAAGTGACATTTCTCCCAATTTAAAACAAGGTTAGTTTCCTCACATCTCATCAAGAGTCGTTTTAAATTTTTAAGGCAAAGATGGAAAGAATTACAAGTAAACCGAGAAATCATCCATAAATACCTCCATAATATCTTCCACGAGTTCATCAAAGATTGCTAGCATGCATTTGAAAAGTAGCAGGAGCATTACATAATCCAAAAGGGATTCTACGATAAGCAAACGTACCGTATGGGCATGTGAACGTTGTCTTCTCTTGATCTTCAGGTGCTATTGGGATTTGGAAATAACCGGAGAGTCCATCTAGGAAGCAATAGTACATATGTCCTAATAACCTTTCTAGCATTTGATCGATGAAGGGTAGAGGGAAGTGATTTTTTCTAGTGGCATCATTCAGCTTCCTGTAATCTATGCAAACTCTCCAACCTGTGACTGTCCTGGTAGGAATTAGTTCATTCTTTTTGTTAGCTACCACGATCATGCCTCCTTTCTTTGGGACAACCTGCACAGGACTCACCCACTTGCTGTCAGAAATAGGATAAATTATTCTAGCATCTAGAAGTTTAATTACCTCGGCTTTCACAACTTCTTTTACGTTGGGATTTAATCGTCTTTGTGGTTGCACGCATGGCTTGTACTCGTCTTCCTTTAAAATTTTGTGGGTGCAAAATGTTGGGCTTATTCCCTTAATGTCAGAGACTTTCCAAGCTATGGCTTTTTCATGCTCTCTTAGTACCTGTATCAACTCCTCTTTTTCCTGAGGTTCTAGCTCTGAAGAGATAATTACTGGTAACGTATAATTTTTCCCAAGGAATGTATACTCTAAATGTTTTGGCAGTTGCTTTAATTCTAATTTAGGTGGTTCATCAACAGAGGGTTTTTGTTTTAAATCGTCATCGAATTCAATGATTTCTTTTTCCGTTTGTCTTGATGATGACATTTTTGAATTTAGGTCGTGGACTTCATCTTCTTCCCCCTCTTCTTGAGTGTGGCACAGTTCCATCGTGTCATCATGTAGAATTTCTTGTAATGAGTTTTGAATGATATGATCAGTGGTATCAATAAAATAACAGGAATCATCTTGTTCTCTAGAATATCTCATGGCATCATAAATTTGAAAAATAATTTCCTCATCGCCTATCCTTAATGCAAGTTTACCATCACCTACATCGATAAAAGCTCTGGCAGTGGCTAAAAAAGGGCGCCCTAGAATTAAGGGGACCTCAATGTCTTCATCCATTTCAAGCACAACAAAATCAACGGGAAAAATAAATTTATCAATTTTTACCAAGACGTCTTCGATAACTCCTCTAGGATATTTAATAGATCTATCAGCTAACTGAGTACTCATCCTAGTGGGTTTTGGTTCCCCGAGATCTAGTCGTTTAAACATCATATAAGGCATTAAATTAATACTGGCACCTAGATCAGCTAATGCTTTCTTAACATTTAAACTGCCAATTAAACAGGGAATAGTAAAACTTCCTGGGTCTTTTAATTTGGTTGGCAACTTGTTTTGGAGGATGGCCAAACATTCTTCATTAAGCTCCACCATTGATATTTCTTCAAGCTTCCTTTTATTCGTCAGGAGTTCTTTCAAGAATTTCGCGTACGTCGACATCTATGAAATGGCTTCAACAAAAGGTAGGTTAATATGTATTTATTTAAAAAGCTCGAGAAACTTACCATATTGGGAGTCTAATCGTTCTTTCTTCAACCTTGCTGGATATGGGATCGGTGGTTTACTTTCTTTATGTATTGGAATTACATCCTCAATTCTCATATCCTTTGCTTTGTCATCTACGGGTGGCATTCTTTTCTCTGATTCGACTAGCTCCTTTCCACTTCTTAGTGTAACTGCCTTTACCTGTTCTGTTTCTTTAGAGAAAACCGCTGATCGAATTTCAGAAACCATCTCAGTAAGTTGTTCAATTGACTTAATAAGTTCCCCAACTTGACTCTCAATCGTTTTGATCGATGTTTGTTGATTATCTAATGTTGTCTCAGACTTTTGGAAGCGGGCCTCTGCTGATGCCATGAATTTGTTCAGCGTCTCTTCAAGATTCGACTTCTTTTCTTACGAATAGGGCTGATTTTGGAAGGTTTGAGGATGTTGTTCTCTCTGTTTTCCCTGATTTCCTTGTCCTCCCCACGAAAAATTTGGGTGGTTCTTCCAACCTGGATTATAGGTATTACTATATGGGTTATTATTAGATCTGAAATTGTTACCTATATTGTTCATCTATTCACTCTCTGTGCCCGGTTGGTAGGGTGGGTACTCAGAATTCGCCACAGTTCCACTTGTGTCGTACTGCATGACTGGATGTACCTGCGAAGAACACAAACTATCAATCTTCTTATTCATCAACTCTACCTGATTTGATAGCATGGTTACTGCGTCGAGGTTGTAAACTCCGGTTGTTTTTGTTGGCCTTGTTCTTGTAACTTGCCACTAATAGTTAATCAGTGACATCTCTTCAATAAACTCATAGGCTGCCTCAGGAGTTCTATTATTCAAGGTTCCACCGACGGCCGAGTCAATTAGTTGTCTCGTTGAGGGGTTTACACCGTTATAGAAAGTCTGGACTTGAAGCCACAAGGGTAAACTATGGTGGGGACACCTTCTCAAGAGATCCTTATATCTCTCCCATGCATCATATAATGTCTATAAATCCATATGCACAAATGAAGATATATCATTACGTAATTTGGCCGTTTTGGCCAGTGGGAAATATTTTAATAAAAAAATTTCAGTCATTTATTCCCATGTAGTGATTGACCCTCGTGGTAACGAGTTTAACCACTGTTTAGCTTTATTCTTTATTGAAAAGGGGAATAACCGAAGTCGTATGGCATCATCAGAAACGCCATTTATTTTGAAGGTATCACAGAACTCTAAAAAATTAGCTATATGAGCGTTTGGGTCTTCGTCCTGTAAACCATCAAATTGAACAAACTGTTGAATCATTTGTATAGTGTTAGGTTTTAATTCAAAATTATTAGCAGCTATAGCAGGCCTAACAATACTAGATTCAGCTCCTGTTAAATGAGGTTTAGCATAATCAAACATAGTACGAGGAGCATTATTTTCTGCCACATCTTGTGGTGGAAGATTATTTTCGTCCATCCCTTCAGTGGGATTTGATCTGTCTTCTCGCTTTCCTTGGTAATTTAGGGCTCGCCTAATTTCTCTGCGATTTCTTCGAGCGGTAGCTTCAATATCACTGTCGTATTCTAAAGGTCCTCCCGGGTTCCTTCTAGTCATAAACTAGAGGTACCTGCAAGGAAAAGAAAGAAAGAAAGTTTAGAAAATTTAAAATTAAAACTAAAAATAAAAATAAATTGCGAAAAATAAAAATAATGGCTAAAGTAATAAAAAAAATAGTTCTTAATATTTTAGTTCCCCGGCAACGGCGCCAAAAACTTGATCGCTGTGAATCAGAGCTTTAAAATTTATAAAAAGAATGATCGAACCTGGAAACTAACTCTGACAACGATTGAGGCAAGTGCACCTATCGAAGAGTAGTATAGCTTAGGCAAGACCAGATTATCGAACCCAAAGGAACTAAAAGTACTAATACTAACTTTCTTTTTATTATTTAGCCTAAAATAAGTGAAGTTGTTTATTAATCTAAATTAATTAACTACTAAACTAAAGACTCTAAGGCAAAGAAGAATGAATTTGGAAAATAACTTGGGAAAAACTCAGTTGACTTAGATGATACCCTAGGAAGAATCCACCTAGACTTCACTTGTTATCTAACACTGAACCATACGATTTATTCACTTAGTTTGATCCGTAAGACTCCCTAACGTATATTAAACCCTCTCTCGAGGCGAATAATGTCTAACCCTAGGTTAATTAGCGGAACTCTCGTTCTCTTATAGTAACCCCCTAGAATAGCAGTAAATCGATCTATGGATTCCCATATTAGGTTTCACCCTAATCCGGCAAAATCTCGTCACCCTATCTCTAGGCGTGCGATCAACTCCGCTTAATTATGTTGGATCTACTCTTAGGCAGGGTCTATTCCTCCTCCACCTAAGCACATTAAATTTGGATTAAGCTCACATAATTAAGAAAAAACTAAGTATTTATCATATAATTCAGAAAACAATAACAAGATTCATCATAGGTTTCATCCTCTTCGGGTATCCGAAGGTTTAGTTCATAACTAAATAAGAAAACATCTCAAGAGAAAAGATAAAACAAAACATAAGAAATCCCTAAAACCCCCTGAAGGAATTGAAGAGGAGATCCTCTGTCTTGAGTATAACTCTGGCTTCTTGAGATGGATCAACTGGCTATCCCTGAGTGAATCCCCACAAATCTGCCTTCTCTGGCCTAGCATGACGCCCCTAGACGATGGCTTTGGGCTCCTCCTTTCAGGTCATACTTAGGGTGTATTTATAGGCTTTTGAAATACGTTTCTTTCTCCCTAAGTATCCTTTCCCGAATGAAATTGCTCTTCTCCACGGCAGAGGCATGACCATGGCGCACGCCCGTGTAAATCGTGGCCAGGCCGTGTTCAGATTTCTTTAATGAGACACGACCGTGTGAGTCGGGGTTAGACCATGTTCTAGATGATTGACTTGGCACGGCCGTGTGGGTCCAAGTCCAGGCCGTGTCGATTTCCTCTTTGGTCTATTTTGATCCGTTTTGAGCCTGTTTCTCGTTCTTTTTATCCTTGGGTGCTTTCCTGGGTATAAGACATGAAAAGAAAGGATTAAGAGCACCTTTTTACGTAAATCAAAGGATAATTCATCCAAAAGCATACTAAATGTGGGCCTAGAATATGTTACTATTTCGATTTATCAAACCTCCTCCAAACTTCCAACAAACCTACCCACAGGAAAAGAAGCCGAACCTTGAGGAGATGCTGACAAAATTCATAGCGGTGTCAGAAACCCGTCTTCAAAACAACGAAACAATGCTAAAAAATTAGCAAGCATCGCTTCAAGAGATCGAGAATCAATTAGATCGACCACAAGGAAGCTTGCCAAGCAACACTTAAACTAACCCTAAAGAGCAAATTCAAGCCACAACTATTTATGATAATGAAGGGTTAAATGTACCAGAACCAAGACAAGAAAATATGATATACCACAACCAGCAATTACAGAGTACTAACCTCGTGTGCCATATCTCGATGCAATGAAGAAAGACCACACAGAGGAACAATTCGGTGAACTCACACTTCGTGTAGGCGACGAAACGATCACTCTTCATGCTCTTGACTCGGCTAGGACATCGAGTAATCAAGGTAAAAACATAAATTCTATTAACAATCATTTGATTCAACCTTCTGTATAGGAAACACCACGAAACTACAAAACTGAGCTAGAGCCTTAACCTCGTGTCAATAAAGAAGAAATTCATGAGGAACGAAGGCTTCGGATCAATGAACTAGACGAGTGGAAGACGCACTTCAAAGAGGAACTAAAAACACACGAAGCAAAAATGAGGCAACTCCACGACAAACCTAACGATGGGACAACCCAGCTTAAGATAGGAGACCATGTACTCAAAATCCTCCCAAATGGAACAGTCGAGGTAACTAATCCTAAATTCAACACTTTTAAGGTAAACACTACTCGACTTAAACTATATATCAATAACCGAATTGACCGCATGAGAAAGGATTTTCACCTCCTCAAACCACCATGATTATGCGAATAAGAGGTAAGTCTAGCTTAAGACTTTAAATAAGCGCTTCTCGGGAGGAAACCCGAGCACTAACCCCACTAATGTCCATATTTTCAAATTTTAGCTTCTAACAAAAATGTAACCAAATTTTTAAGCGCAGGTTTCCCTACCACACGGCCTTGCACACGGGCGTGGCCGTGGTCATGTGGAAACAGGACAAAACTTATCCCAAAACATGGGTTGCGATATAATGCCACGGCCGTACGATTCGGCCGTGGTCGAAACTAAGAAATCTACACGAGCGTGTGACACGCCCGTGGGACCTTTGAGTCCATTTATATTTTTCTTTTTCTCTTATTTTAATTTTCAATACCTTTTCTTTTATCCTTCTCGTCTTTAAATTTATATTATTATATTTTGATTTCTTTAATTTAGGTTCAAGGGGCTATTAACGAACGGCACCACCTTCCACCAGATATGTCAGCACCTTCACATTTCATCATCACACCCACCTCGCGAACCATCCAACAATAAGGAATTTTCAGTCCATTAATCTTTTCTTTTAGTTTTATTTCACTTTTTACACTCTTTATTTTTATCTTTCTCTTCTTTAAATATATAATTAGTATAGTTTGAATTATTTTTTATTATTTCCTGGCTAATTCTACACGAGCTACCCGATTTCTTCATCTAGCGTAGAGCTTGTTGGCAGCCACCACACCACCACCAAAGACGCCTCCTCCAACTTATCTTTCACCTCCAAATCAAATTTCTACACTTCCAACTCAAGGAACCCATCCAAAAATCAGGGAGTTTCACTTCTATCCCTATCTTTTGATGGTCTACTTATTGTTTTATCTATCTTTGTACATTGAGGGCAATGTACATCTTAAGTGTGGGGGGGTGAACCTAAAAAGTGCCTAACTTTTTTCATTATTCTCAAATCCCTGAGTTAGTTCTTGTTCTTAAGTATGAAGAGGTGTCAACAATATTAGTCCTGAATTATGCCTTATTTCTTAGAGTAATTTTCTCATATTACGATTAGAATGAAATTTCCTGTGATTTATGATTTCATTAATATGTTTTGGATTAAGTCACAGTTAATTGTACATTGATGATTTAAACTTTAAGATAATAGAGAATCAAGCATGATAAGTCTATTTTTCAGAAATTAATTTTTTTTTTTAGGTTGTCTACCTGAATTTGAATATTACTTTGAAGTTTGAAATTTACGAGGTTGACATCAAAAGGCAAAATTTTGTGAGATTTTGAGCCTTTTAGAGCATATATTCTTTTTCTTGCTCACTTTATTGATTATGAGTGTGTCAACATTGATTTGTTATTCTAGAACTTGCATCGATTATACATGTCGAGACCATACCTTTGATTTGATATACAAAGATGATGAAGGCACCTAGGTTTTAACCCACTCACTCCACTAAAAAGCCTACCTTCATAATTAACCCCTAGTGAACCCCTTTGATCCTAACAACCCATGTTATTGACTCACCCACTAATATTAACCCAAAACCCTTTGTATTCGTTATCACCATTCTTCTTGACTACCCCTATATCGAGATTAGATTTGATCGATTACTTAACTATTTTCTTTATCAGTTGTTAAATTCTATCTTCTTATTACTTGATTTGTTCTTAAAAAAAAAGAAGTATATTCATTATTAGTTCTATGTTCTATGAGCTTAAAACAGTTAAATTCACATCTTTAGAAGAAGCTCGTGTTATTATTAGTATTATGAGTTTTCAATTGATGTAATTATTTACTATCAGTTAATCATTTCTAGTTAGGTAATTTGACAGGTCAGTCTCGATTCTAACCCTCTAATTTAGCCTTTATCCACACCTTTAACCCAAGCCCCGTTACAACCCTGTTAAAGACCTTTTGATTTGTGTATCATCTCATATTATAGTGGTGGAGATTTGATTTTCATGCAAGCCTATGGGATTAACTTTTCATGCTTGACTTATGAGTGCTTATTTTTGAACCTTAAACACCTCGAGTGATTTGAGTGAATCTTTTGCAAGGATGTCAATCCTTGTCGATTTTGAATCAGGGGTAATTATTTAGATAAGGGGAAACACCTATGTTTTCATGCTACAAAATGTATGACTTAGATTGTTTGAATCTTTAGGACTCTTTGAGTTGAATTATCCATGTATGAATTAGCTATGAATTATGATGAAACACTATTGATGAATATTATGAATCGAGGAAGTTCGTTTTAATTGTGAGTTGAGAATTTTGCTTGAGGACAAGCAAAAGCTTAAGTGTGGGGGTATTTGATAAACCGTAATAGTAACATATTTTAAAGCCCACATTTAGCATACTTTTGGATGATTTTTCCCTTGAATTATGTAATTTGGTGCTCTTAATCCTTTAATTTCATGTTTTATACCCATGAGAGCATAAGAGGATGAAAAGAACAGAAAACAGGCTTAAAACGGAACAAATGGGCCAAAGAAAGAAATCGACACGGCCTGGGCCAAATCCAAATGGCCGTGCCTCATTGATAGACTCGAAAACGGCCTGGCCACGATTCATACGGGCGTGTGCCAAGGGCGTGTCCCTGCCGTGAAAAAGAGGAATTTCACTCAAATTAGGATACTTAGAGGCGAAGAAACACATTCTAAAGCCTATATAAACACCCTAAGTATGACCTAAAAAGAGGGAGTCGACAGAAGCCTTCTGTCAGGGGCGTCCAGCTAGGCCAAGGAGCCGATCCAGAGAGGTCATAATCATGGGATTTACACGAAGAAAGCCAGTTGATTCATCTCAAGAAGCCGGAGTCATACTCAAGACGGAGGATCTCTCTTCAATTCCTTCAGGGAGTTTTAGGGTTTTTCTTATGTTTTGTTTTATCTTTTCTTCTGAGATGTTTTCTTTTATCATTATGAACTAAACTCCTCAGATACCTGAGGGGGATGAAACCTAAGATGAATCTTGTTAATGTTTTCTGAACTATATGATAAATACTTGATTTGTTCTTAATTATGTGTCCTTAATTCTTGTTTTGATATTTCCGGGATATTGATTCAAGTTTGATGTGCTTAGGTTAAGGAGCAAAAGTCCCTGCCTAAGAGTAGATCTAGCATAATTAAGCGGAGTTGATCGCACGCCTAGACATAGGGTGACGAGATTTTGCCAAATTAGGGTGACACCTAATATGAGAGTCCATAGATCGAGTTAATGTAATTCTAGGGGTTTTAATTAGAAAGAGATTTCAATTAATCAACCTAGGGTTAGACGTTAGAAGCCTCGACGGAGGTATTAATATAACCTAGGGAGTCCTACAGATCAAGTCAAGTGAATAAATCGTCTGGTTTAGTGTTAGATAACAAGTGAAGTCTAGGTGGATTCTTCCTCGGGTATTGTCTTAATCAATTGGTTTTTCCCACAATTATTTCCCCAAGTTCATTCTTCTTTGTCTTAGAGTCTTTAGCTTAGTAGTTAGTTAATTTAGATTAAACAACAATTCCCTTTATTTTAGGCTAGAAAATAAAAAGAAAGTTAGTATTAGTACTTTTAGTTCCTTTGGGTTCGACAACCCGGTCTTACCTTAACTATACTATTGTTCGATAGGTGAGCTTGCCTCAAATCATTGTCATAGTTAGTTTCCAAGTTCGATCATTCTCTTTATAAAATTTAATACTTTGACAAATCACAGCGATCAGATACACTCTGCCAAGTGTGTTGATAGATAATGGATCTGCTTTGAATGTCTTACCATTGTCTGCGCTGAAAAGATTGCCTATAGACAGTTCTCACATGAAGACATGCCAGAACATAGTGAGAGCGTTTGATGGCACTGAGAGAAGAGTGATGGGAAGGATTGACATACCGTTGTTGATTGGGCCAAACACATATGAAGTGGATTTTTTGGTGATGGATATCAAGCCATCCTACAATTGCTTGTTGGAAAGGTCTTGGATTCATTCGGCAGGAGCAGTGCCCTCATCGCTGCACCAAAAATTAAAGTTGGTGACAGAAGGTCGGCTAATTACTATAAACGTGGAGAAAGACATCATAGCGACTGTTACCAACGAGGTGCCATATTTAGAGGCAAATGAGGAGGCCACTGAGTGTTCCTTTCAATTTTTAGAGTTCGTGAATGCCACATTCATTTTGGAGGGGAATGAGGTTCCAGTGCCTAAGATATCTAGGACCACGAGAATGGGCTTACAAATGATGGTGGGAAAATGAGCCTTACCAGGAAAAAGATTGGACAAACATATTCAAGGAGAGATTCAAGTTCCAACACTAAAAGGGAAAAGAGACCGCTTTGGCTTGGGTTTTCGGCCAGATGCTAGATAAATGAGGAAAGAAATAGAGAACAAGCAAGATAGAAGAAGAGCGCGGTTGAATGGAGAAGAAGTCAAGTGGGAATTGATGGCGTTCCCTCATATATCCCAGACTTTTGTATCAGGAGGGATAATTCACCCGGAGAGAGGATTGTTGGAAAATGAAAATCCTCACATCAGTACCATACACGAAGAATAAATGGGGCAAAGAAACCTGTTGGGAATTCTTCCTTATGAACCTGGAAGCGTTTTGAACAATTGGACTGCAGAGGAACTTCCTGTAGTATTTAGAGATTGCACAGAGTAATGTTCAGAACGCACTTATTGTTTTAAAGCCTAGAAACAATAAGATTTCATTTGTGAAATAGACTCATGTTCAGACATTTTTGTTTCAATAAAACACATCTTTGATAATTAATTCAAGCAAATATTCCTTCATTTTTTATTCTTTTTTGATCTTCTAATTTCCATCCCAAGTTTTTTTTCTTTTGGTATTTTCATTCATACTATGTAAATAGATGCTCTTGAATTCATTTGTTCTTTGTTCATTCTTTTGTGCCTACCACAGGTCACTAGATATCATTGACATGAGAAATGATACTACGGATTTAGAGGTCCATTTTGAGTAAGACATGTGTGTAACATCCCCAAACCCGGCCCATTCACTACGACCGAATCTGGTTATGTCACTGGGAAAAGACGGTTGAAAATCTTCTTAATTTAAAATAAAACATCGTAGTTTGCTGAATTTTGGAAAACATATCTTTGGAATAAAACTTTCCTATTAAACTCATTCATTTTTAAAACTTTAGTTTATAATATCCAATTTGAATAAATAGGTTGCAAACCATGAATCATTTTCACGTAGCAATTTAATTTAAATAAAAAAATAGTTAAAGTAATACCAAAAACATAAAATGGCCTTTATTACAACCCAACAATTCAAATAAAGTACTTATATCAAAATCAAGCATGGAATAATTGAACATCATCTTGGCATGGGCCACCTTGTCCTCTCCGATCCCGGTCCCACTTTATGTACTACCGAAATGGTTAAGGAAAAGGTGAGTCACCTGGACTCAAGCATGTGCTACCCTTTTCCCGGATTAGCAAAATATCACATACAAACATAATCATGATCATCATGCATCCCAATCATATGCACCCAATCCTAACCGTCCATACACCTTTTCTACCCCGTGTGGTACCAAACCACCTGGTGGTGCCAAAACCACCGTGACGATAGTCACAATGTGTTACCAAAACACCGTGACCGAAGTCACAAATCCAATGATGGGGCCAACCCATCGTGGTGATACCAAATCACCGCGACAATCCCGTATCTCAAAAGTGGGGCCAACCCACGGTGGTGTTAACCACGTGGACGAGTCGCAATGAGGTGCCAAACCTCCGTGCCCCAAAGACACAAATGTGGTACCAAACCTTTGGTGACCGTAGTCACGATAATCGAGTGATGGGGCCAACCCATCGTGTGATACCAAATCACCGGCGTCAATCCTCAATACCGCCTTGTGGGGCCAACCCACCGTGGTGCAAAACCACGGGACGAGACGCCGAGGTGCCAAACCTCTGGAGGTGCTAAACCTCCGTGACCCAAAGTCACAAAGTTGTGTTACCAAAACACTGGTGCTCGTCAAGACAAAATATCACGCGCCCTCCACACATATCACCCATCATCATACCAACTCATGTATAGTATTCAAATCATGCAAACATGTTTAACGTTGCATCTCATAGAACATACATCATAAATCATGACATCATGTATCAATAATAACAGTACTCATAATGAAACGGACTTTACGAATCAGTGCACATACCCCATAGGGTATCATATCACTCAACCATACTATTTCGGTTTTACCAATCAATCGCTTTATCAAACATATACAAAGCAAGAAGTGTGTTAGTTTACACACACGATTACTAATGCGACTATCAAATCCCGTAGATCAAGATCTAACGCACTAGATCCCCATTCCTTAACACTTTTCGAGCACTAGCCACAACCCGAGATATGCGAGATCAAGCCTTCCCTACAATCGCCAAAACTAAACAACATAATCATGCTAATCAACCTTTAAGGGTATAATCGTAATTTTACCTACTAAGGGTATTTTCGTAAATTCACACCGCAATGGCCTTTCGAAGGCCTAATGTCGCCACTAGCGACTCGGGCTACCACTTAGGTTGAAATGGACTATTGGGCCTAAAGCCCAATTTTGGCCCATTCGGGCCCACTGCGCTTCGTGTGGCCCACCTAACACGAATCTAGCCACGTATATAACTTCCACCTAGTCTAGTTCAACATATACTAACCAATCATGCAATTTACTCATATGGGCCCACGGGCCCATTGGGCCCACTTCGCCCATCGAGGCCCAAGTAGCCCCAACCCACGAGAATACTACCGATGGCCTCAACTATCGCGGCCGAAGCCCCACACGTGCGCCGCACGCTCGTGTGGCTACTAATGCCGTGATCGCACACTCGGCATTTGCCGCTCTACAACTAGAGTAGAGAGAGTTACACACCGATAGGACTCTGGGCTAATCCAGCGCTCCGATCACTCTTGTGCCCAAACGCCTCCAAGATGTGTTTACTCTCCTCCTAGGATGCTCCTTATATAGCTAGCTCTTCACCTTCATTCTTTGTGTCTTTCCGATGTGGGATCCCTTCGTCGAAGAGAGTTTAAGTTCGATTGAAACTCTTGCCAGTCAATCCGCAAAAATAAATACTCCATTGCTTGTCATGAGATTCGAACCAGTGCTCCTTCACACACGCCTTACTTCCAACGCCCACCCACTCGGCCACTTTGATTTTTATGCCATAAAGCCACACCATTTAATCTTTAAAGGCTTTCTACTCAAGCCCCCAATCGCATAAGAAAAATAAAACACAAAAAGCCGCCTGTCGCTCGAACCAGCGCCACGCGCACCTCCGGCTCCTAAGTGCGCGCACAGAACCACTTGGACAAGTTCTTTGTTTGCGTCAAAACACGCCCCTACTCCTTTTAAGGCCTCCTCCTTGTAACGCTGTAACCCAAAAATATTAAAACCCCTTGTAGCCGCTGGACTCGAACCCAGGCCCTCACCGGCGCCCTCCCCAAGCTCTTAAGCGCGCACTGAGACCACTCTACCACCGCCTTCCCTTGTGCCAAAAATTACAGAAAATTATTCTTAAGACCTCCCTTGGCCCGATTCCCTTTTCCACTAAAAATCCAAAATTTTCCAAAATCTCCTTTCATCCAAGCATTCTTAAAACCCCAAAACACATCCAAGCACACCCAAGAACCTTCCAACACCTACATTATACTCAAACCGCATAGCCCCTAAACTGTGGTGTTACAATTCTACCCTCCTTAAAAATAATTTCGTCCTCGAAATTACTTTACTATGAACGTCCGTACAACCTATCTTACCACCTTACGCTCTTGCTGCGCACTCTGATCTTAATAAAGCTGTCATTCCACCTAGACCATGCCCGCGACAACACGTCCCCTAGAACTCATATCTAGCGTCGCGATTTAATCTGATTAAAAGTTTTATGCATTAGAAATTTTGTTCCACTGTTTAATCCACGAGCAAATTTTATGAACAGAAGTTTCTGGAAGTCGTTCTTTCGAGCAATCAAAGTTTCAGTTTCTAAAGTAATCCACTATTGCAATCATCCGATCACATCAATAACTCACAAGCAATAGTAAGGGGTACTTACCTGGTGGACTTCGGGTCGGAGGTACAGGTGCCATGCCAGCCTAACCTGAAAAAGTTTCTTAAAAGCCCATATTTTTGAAAAGCCCATTTTGAATATATTTTTGGGCCCAAAACCCTCAAAGCCGAGTTTTGAACCGGGCTCGATATTAAATCAGTAACATCTCCAACCCGGCCCATTCACTAATAAGATACGGTTATGTCACTGGGAAAAGACGGTTGAAAATCTTCTTAATTTAAAATAAAACATCGTAGTTTGCTGAATTTTGGAAAACATATCTTTGGAATAAAACTTTGCTATTAAACTCATTCATTTTTAAAACTTTAGTTTATAATATCCAATTTGAATAAATAGGTTGCAAACCATGAATCATTTTCACGTAGCAATTTAATTTAAATAAAAAAATAGTTAAAGTAATACCAAAAACATAAAATGGCCTTTATTACAACCCAACAATTCAAATAAAGTACTTATATCAAAATCAAGCATGGAATAATTGAACATCATCTTCGGCATGGGCCACCTTGTCCTCTCCGATCCCGGTCGACTTTATGTACTACCGAAATGGTTAAGGAAAAAGGTGAGTCACCCACTCGATGTGCTACCCTTTTTCCCGGATTAGCAAAATATCACATACAAACATAATCATGATCATCAAGCATCCCAATCATATGCACCCAATCCTAACCGTCCATACACCTTTTCTACCCCGTGTGGTACCAAACCACTGGTGGTGCCAAACCACTGGTGACGTATAGTCACAATGTGTTACCAAAACACTGGTGACCGAAGTCACAAATCCAATGATGGGGCCAACCCATCGTGTGATACCAAATCACTTGGCGACAATCCCGTATCTCAAAAGTGGGGCCAACCCACGGTGGTGGTGTTAACCACGGGGACGAGTCGCAATGAGGTGCCAAACCTCGGTGTCCCAAAGACACAAATGTGTACCAAACCATGGTGACCGTAGTCACGATAATCGAGTGATGGGGCCAACCCATCGTGTGATACCAAATCACCGGCGTCAATCCTCAATACCGCCTTGTGGGGCCAACCTACGTGGTGCAAAACCACGGGGACGAGACGCTGAGGTGCCAAACCTCCGAGGTGCCAAACCTCCGTGACCCAAAGTCACAAAGTTGTGTTACCAAAACATCGGTGCTCACAAGCACAAAATATCACCGCGCCCTCCACACATATCACCCATCATCATACCAACTCATGTATAGTATTCAAATCATGCAAACATGTTTAACGTTGCATCTCATAGCACATACATCATAAATCATGACATCATGTATCAATAATAAAGACTCATAATGAAACGGACTTTACTCGAATCCGTGCACATACCCCATAGGTATCATATCACTCAACCATACTATTTCGGTTTTACCAATCAATCAGTTTATCAAACATATACAAAGCAAGAAGTGTGTTAGTTTACACACCTGATTACTAATGCGACTATCAAATCCCGTAGATCAAGATCTAACGCACTAGATCCCCCATTCCTTAACACTTTTCGAGCACTAGCCACAACCCGAGATATGCGAGATCAAGCCTTCCCCTACAATCGGCCAAAACTAAACAACATAATCATGCTAATCAACCTTTAAGGGTATAATCGTAATTTTACCTACTAAGGGTATTTTCAGAATTCACACCGCAATGGCCTTTCTGAAGGCCTAATGTCGCCACTAGCGACTCAGCTACCACTTCCGGTTGAAATGGACTATTGGGCCTAAAGCCCAATTTTGGCCCATTCGGGCCCACACGCTCGTGTGGCCCACCTAACACGAATCTAGCCACGTATATAACTTCCACCTAGTCTAGTTCAACATATACTAACCAATCATGCAATTTACTCATATGGGCCCACGGGCCCATTGGGCCCACTTCGCCCATCGAGGCCCAAGCAAACCCCAACCCACGAGAATACTATCGATGGCCTCAACTATCGCTAAGCCGAAGCCCCACACGCGTGCGCCGCACGCTCGTGTGGCTACTAATGCCGTGGATCGCACTTCGGCATTTGCCGCTCTACAACTAGAGTAGAGAGAGTTACACACCGATAGGACTCAGGGCTAATCCGCGCCCGATCACTCTTGTGCCCAAACGCCTCCAAGATGTGTTTACTCTCCTCCTAGGATGCTCCTTATATAGCTAGCTCTTCACCTTCATTCTTTGTGTCTTTCCGATGTGGGATCCTTCGTCGATAGAGTTTAAGTTCGATGAAACTCTTTGCCGCCCAATCTGCAAAAATAAATACTCCATTGCTTGTCATGAGATTCGAACTGTGCTCCTTAACACAGCACGCCTTACTTCCAACGCCCAACCCACTCGGCCACTTTGATTTTTATGCCATAAAGCCACACCATTTAATCTTTAAAGGCTTTCTACTCAAGCCCCAATCGCATAAGAAAAATAAAACACGCAAAAAGCCGCCTCCGTCGCTCGAACCAGCGCCACGCGCACCTCCAGCTCCTAAGTGCCGCACAGAACCACTTGGACAAGTTGTTTGTTTGCGTCAAACACGCCCCTACTCCTTTTAAGGCCTCCTCCTTGTAACGCGTAACCCAAAAATATTAAAACCCCTTGTAGCCGCTCGGACTCGAACCCAGCCCTCATCGGCGCCCTCCCCAAGCTCTTAAGCCGCGCACGAGACCACTCTACCACCGCCTTCCCTTGTGCCAAAAATTACAGAAAATTATTCTTAAGACCTCCTTGGCCCGATTCCCTTTTCCACTAAAAATCCAAAATTTTCCAAAATCTCCCCTTTCATCCAAGCATTCTTAAAACCCCAAAACACATCCAAGCACACCCAAGAACCTTCCAACACCTACATTATACTCAAACCGCATAGCCCCTAAAACGGTGTTACAATTCTACCCTCCTTAAAAATAATTTCGTCCTCGAAATTACTTTACTAATAACGTCCGTACAACCTATCTTACCACCTTACGCTCTTGCTGCGCACTCTGATCTTAATAAAGCTGTCATTCCACCTAGACCATGCCCGCGACAACACGTCCCCTAGAACTCATATCTAGCGTTGCGATTTAATCTGATTAAAAGTTTTATGCATTAGAAATTTTGTTCCACTGTTTAATCCACGAGCAAATTTTATGAACAGAAGTTTCTGGAAGTCGTTCTTTCGAGCAATCAAAGTTTCAGTTTCTAAAGTAATCCACTATTGCAATCATCCGATCACATCAATAACTCACAAGCAATAGTAAGGGGTACTTACCTGGTGGACTTCGGGTCGGAGGTACAGATGCCATGCCAGCCTAACCTGAAAAAGTTTCTTAAAAGCCCATATTTTTGAAAAGCCCATTTTGAATATATTTTTGGGCCCAAAACCCTCAAAGCCGAGTTTTGAACCGGGCTCTGATACCAAACTGTAACATCTCCAAACCCGGCCCATTCACTACGACCGAATCTGGTTATGTCACTGGGAAAAGACGGTTGAAAATCTTCTTAATTTAAAATAAAACATCGTAGTTTGCTGAATTTTGGAAAACATATCTTTGGAATAAAACTTTGCTATTAAACTCATTCATTTTTAAAACTTTAGTTTATAATATCCAATTTGAATAAATAGGTTGCAAACCATGAATCATTTTCACGTAGCAATTTAATTTAAATAAAAAAATAGTTAAAGTAATACCAAAAACATAAAATGGCCTTTATTACAACCCAACAATTCAAATAAAGTACTTATATCAAAATCAAGCATGGAATAATTGAACATCATCTTCGGCATGGGCCACCTTGTCCTCTCCGATCCCGGTCCAGCTTTATGTACTACCTGAAATGGTTAAGGAAAAAGGTGAGTCACCCAGACTCAGTGTGCTACCCTTTTTCCCGGATTAGCAAAATATCACATACAAACATAATCATGATCATCAAGCATCCCAATCATATGCACCCAATCCTAACCGTCCATACACCTTTTCTACCCCCGTGGTACCAAACCACCGGTGGTGCCAAACCACCGGTGACGTATAGTCACAATGTGTTACCAAAACACCGGTGACCAAGTCACAAATCCAATGATGGGGCCAACCCATCGTGTGATACCAAATCACTTGGCGACAATCCCGTATCTCAAAAGTGGGGCCAACCCACGGTGGTGGTGTTAACCACGAGGGACGAGTCGCAATGAGGTGCCAAACCTCGGTGTCCCAAAGACACAAATGTGTACCAAACCACGGTGACCGTAGTCACGATAATCGAGTGATGGGGCCAACCCATCGTGTGATACCAAATCACTTTGGCGCCAATCCTCAATACCGCCTTGTGGGGCCAACCTACGTGGTGCAAAACCACGGGGGCGAGACACGAGGTGCCAAACCTCCTGGAGGTGCCAAACCTCTGGTGACCCAAAGTCACAAAGTTGTGTTACTAAAACAACTGGTGCTCCAAACACAAAATATCACCGCGCCCTCACACATATCACCCATCATCATACCAACTCATGTATAGTATTCAAATCATGCAAACATGTTTAACGTTGCATCTCATAGCACATACATCATAAATCATGACATCATGTATCAATAACGCAGTACTCATAATGAAACGGACTTTACGAATCCAGTGCACATACCCCATAGGGTATCATATCACTCAACCATACTATTTCGGTTTTACCAATCAATCAGTTTATCAAACATATACAAAGCAAGAAGTGTGTTAGTTTACACACTGATTACTAATGCGACTATCAAATCAGTAGATCAAGATCTAACGCACTAGATCCCCATTCCTTAACACTTTTCGAGCACTAGCCACAACCCGAGATATGCGAGATCAAGCCTTCCCCTACAATCGGCCAAAACTAAACAACATAATCATGCTAATCAACCTTTAAGGGTATAATCGTAATTTTACCTACTAAGGGTATTTTCGTAAATTCACACCTGCAATGGCCTTTCTGAAGGCCTAATGTCGCCACTAGCGACTCAGCTACCACTTCCGGTTGAAATGGACTATTGGGCCTAAAGCCCAATTTTGGCCCATTCGGGCCCACACGCTCGTGTGGCCCACCTAACACGAATCTAGCCACGTATATAACTTCCACCTAGTCTAGTTCAACATATACTAACCAATCATGCAATTTACTCATATGGGCCCACGGGCCCATTGGGCCCACTTCGGCCCATCGAGGCCCAAGCGACCCAACCCACGAGAATACTCACGATGGCCTCAACTATCGCGTCGAAGCCCCACACGTGCGCTCGCACGCTCGTGTAACTACTAATGCCGTGGACCGGCACGCCCGGCATTTGCCGCTCTACAACTAGAGTAGAGAGAGTTACACACCGATAGGACTCTGGGGCTAATCCGCGCCCGATCACTCTTGTGCCCAAACGCCTCCAAGATGTGTTTACTCTCCTCCTAGGATGCTCCTTATATAGCTAGCTCTTCACCTTCATTCTTTGTGTCTTTCCGATGTAGGATCCTTCGTCGATGAGAGTTTAAGTTCGATGAAACTCTTGCCGTCCAATCCGCAAAAATAAATACTCCATTGCTTGTCATGAGATTCGAACCAGGCTCCTTCTTGTCACTGCACGCCTTACTTCCAACGCCTTGACCCACTCGGCCACTTTGATTTTTATGCCATAAAGCCACACCATTTAATCTTTAAAGGCTTCCTACTCAAGCCCCATCGCATAAGAAAAATAAAACACGCAAAGGCGCCTCGTCGCCGAACCACCGCCCACGCACCTCCAGCTCCTAAGTGCCGCACAGAACCACTTGGACAAGTTCTTTGTTTGCGTCAAAACACGCCCCTACTCCTTTTAAGGCCCCCCTCCTTGTAACGCCAGAACCCAAAAATATTAAAACCCCTTGTAGCCGCTGGACTCGAACCCAGCCCTCACCGGCGTCCTCCCCAAGCTCTTAAGCGCGCGCACTGAGACCACTCTACCACCGCCTTCCCTTGTGCCAAAAATTACAGAAAATTATTCTTAAGACCTCCCTTGGCCCGATTCCCTTTTCCACTAAAAATCCAAAATTTTCCAAAATCTCCCCTTTCATCCAAGCATTCTTAAAACCCCAAAACACATCCAAGCACACCCAAGAACCTTCCAACACCTACATTATACTCAAACCGCATAGCCCCTAAACCAGGGTGTTACAATGTGTTTAGAGGAATCTCAGGATTTTGAAAGTGACAGAGATTGTGACTTGTCTCCAGATATGTTGATAATGGTAAAGCAAGAGAAACAAATTTTATCCCATGGAGAGGAGGTAGAGAACATAGCCTTGAAGGAAGGAAAGGTTGTGAAAATCAGAACGCGCATAGCCGAAAAGACAAAACAAGACCTCATTGAGTTATTACGGGAATTTAAAGATGTCTTCTCATGGTCATACCAAGATATGCCTGGGTTAAGTATTGATATAGTAGTGCATCACCTTCCCATAAGAGAAGAGTGCAAACCGGTTCAGCAAAAGCTACGAAGGATGAGGCCTGATGTAGTGTTGAAAATAAAGGAGGAAGTCAAGAAACAGTTTGATGCTGGTTTTCTACAGATGGTAAAATACTCAGAATGGGTAGCCAACATTGTACCTGTTCCTAAGAAGGATGGAAATGTTCAGATGTGTGTAGACTACATGGACTTAAATAAAGCCAGCCCAAAGGACAATTTCCCTTTACCTCATATTGACACATTGGTTGATAATATGGCGGGATACTCACTGTTTTCTTTCATGGATGGTTTTTCGGGATACAATCAGATCAAAATGCACCCTGAGGATATGGAGAAAACTACCTTCATAACATTGTGGGGCACCTTTTGTTATAAGGTGATGCCATTCAGGCAAAAGAATGCATGAGCAACATATCAAAGGGCCATGGTAACCTTGTTCCATGATATGATGCACAAAGAGATCGAAGTATATGTTGATGATATGATCGCCAAATCTCGAATAGAAAAGGAGCACATTGAAGTTTTAAAGAAGTTGTTTCTGAGGCTGAGAAAATTTCAATTAAAGCTCAACTCGGCAAAATGTACTTTTGGAGCTCGGTCAGGGAAATTACTGGATTTTATAGTCAGTGGGAGATGAATTAAGATTGATTCAGATAAGGTCAAAGCTATACAAGAATTGCCTCCACCATGCACTCAAAAGGAAGTTCGAGTTTTTCTTGGGAGGTTAAATTACATTGCTCGGTTTATTTCATAATTAACTGAGAAATGTGATCCCATATTTCGGCTTCTTAAGAAACACAATCAAGGCGTATGGGACGATGAGTGCCAGAAAGATTTTGACAAAGTCAAACAATATCTGTCAAATGCCCCAGTACTATCTCTGCCTAATCCAGATAGACCATTAATACTGTACTTGACAGTGTTCAGCAACTCCAAGGGATGTGTCCTTGGTCAACATGATGAGTCAGGAAAAAAAGAAAAGGCGATATACTATCTCAGTAAAAAGTTCACTGAATGTGAAATGAGATATTCGTCGATTGAGAAATGGTGTTGCGCCTTGATTTGGACAACTCGAAGATTGAGGCAATATATGCTATATCACACAACCTGGTTAATTTCGAAGCTTGATCCGTTAAAGTATATGATGGAGTCAACGACTTTGAATGGAAGGATGGCACGCTGGCAGATTTTGCTTTCTGAATTTGATATAGTCTATGTGAACCAAAAGGCTATAAAAGGAAGCGCAATAGCAAAATTTCTGGCTAGCAGGGCTTTGGGAGACGAGAGATCCCAAACTGATCGATTATCGAAAGATAGTTTTGGGATTGATTGAGGAGTTTGACGACATCACTTTTAATTATCTCCCACGTGATGAAAACTAGATGGCGGATGCTTTGGCAACCCTGGATTCTATGATCAAAGTAAACAAACCAGAGGATATGAGACCTATTCAGATGAGTATTTTCGAAGTTCCAGCTCATTGTTATAATCTGGAAGAGGAGGAAAAAGATGACCACCCTTGGTATCATGATGTATTGCGATATGTAAAAAATAGTGAATACCCGGAGCATGCAACTGAGAATGATAAAAGGACATTAAGAAGATTGGCCTCTGACTATGTTTTAGACGGGGATATCTTGTACAAAAGGAGAAAAGATCAGGTACTATTAAGATGCGTTGATGCAGTTGAAGGTAGGAAAATCCTGGAAGAAGTTCATGAGGGCGTTTGTGGAACATACGCTAATGGATTTACAATGGCTAGACAAATAATGAGATTTGGATATTATTGGTCCACCATGGAAGGAGATTGTATCAACTATGCCAAAAGATGCCATAAATGTCATATCTATGGAGACAAAATTCACGTACCACCTTCACCTTTGCATGTTATGACTTCCCCATGGCCTTTTTCCATGTGGGGCATGGATGTCATTGGGCCGATCTCATCGAAAGCTTCGAATGGGCATCGTTTCATCTTTGTGGTTATTCACTACTTCACGAAATGGGTGGAGGCTGCTTCATACGCTAGCGTTACTAAGTCAGCAGCTAGTCGGTTCTTGAAGAAGGAGATCATTTGTCGATATGGAATGCCTGAGAGGATCATATTAGACAACGCACTGAATTTGAACAACAGCATGATAGCAAAAGTTTGTAGTCAATTCAAGATCAAACACCACAACTCGTCTCCATATCGTCCAAAAATGAATGGGGCAGTGGAAGCGGCCAATAAAAATACGAAGAAGATAGTAGGGAAAATGACTGCGACTTATAAGGATTGGCATGAGAAATTACCATTTGCACTCTATGCTTATCGGACGTCCGTCAGAACCTCTACTGGGCAACTCCTTTCTCATTGGTCTATGGGATGGAGGCAGTTCTACCTATTGAAGTGGAAATACCTTCCCTTCGAGTTTTGTCAGAAATAAAGTTGGATGAAGCTGAATGGATCCAGGCTCGATATGATCAGTTGAATTTGATTGAAGAAAAGAGGCTAAAGGCTATTCGTCACGGCCAGATGTACCAAAAACGAATGATGCGAGCCTATGATAAAAAAGTCCGCCTGAGGGAGTTTCACGAGGGGGCCTTGTACTGAAAAAAATCCTTCCTATACAAATAGATTTCAGAGGAAAATGGATGCCGAATTGGGAAGGACCATATGTGGTGAAGAAAGCTTTCTCTGGAGGTGCATTGATTTTGACCGAAATGGACGGGAAAAGCTTACCCAATCCTGTGAGTTCGGATGCAGTCTGTAACACCCCAAACCCGGCCCAAACACTACGACCGAATTTGGTATGTCACAGAGAAAACCATTTTGAAAATCCCTTTAGCCGATTTGAGTTTTGATGAAAACATCTTCATTTTCAATTATCTTGCTAAAGCCAACTTGGTTTGTTTTAAAAAAAAAATATTTATTAAGTCAAGTTGTTACAGGTTTCAAATATACCCGATGGCACTTTAAAACATTTTGCGTTTGATTTGAGAAAACATGTGCACCCATTTTAATATTATTAAATAGTTTAAACAAAATATTCAAAACATGTGAAGATAATAAAAATAATCCTAGGAGGCCTTATTACAACTTGATTAAAACAAAATCAACAATAAAAATAAAATAACTAAAATCCAGGTTCATTAAATTCAAATCCCACTGCATGGCCACCTTGAGTCCAACCGGCTCCTCAACCGCCATCTACGAGTCACCTGAAAAATGTTAAAGGAGAAGGTGAGTCACCAAGACTCAATGTGTAACCCTTCCCCAATTTAGTGCAACAACATACACAATTTATAACAAACTAACATGCACTAAATCATGCACCCAACCTAGCCATCCAAACACCTTTCTCTACCCCGTGTGGTACCAAACCACTGGTGGTGCCAAACCACTTGTGACTTATAGTCACAAAATCTATCATATTGTGGTGCCAAACCACTGGTGACCGTAGTCACAAATCAAATGATGGGGCCAACCCATCGTGTGATACCAAATCACTGGCGTCAATCCCATAATGTAAACTGTGGGGCCAACCCACTGTGGTGCTAAGCCACTGGGACGAGACGCTATGAGGTGCCAAACCTCTGGAGGTGCCAAACCTCTGGTGACCATAGTCACAATGTCGTACCAAACCACTGGTGTCCGTCGACACGAATATCAGTTCCCCCTCCACTCATATATCCCACATCAATCCATGATATACAACAGATTTCATGCCAACATATATTTAAATCACATATACCAAATATGACATGCTTCCCAAAAGCATAAAATAGTAAACTCATACGAAAAGAGTCTTACCTGAATCATCGCTTATATCATTATGGTATTAAATCCAAAGCTACATAAACCAGATTTAGCATACACAAACATTTAGCACAGTTAATTAATCATAAAGTGTGTATGTACACACCTGTCACCAATGATAGTCCTAAATCCCGAAAAGACAAATCGGCCACACAAGCTTTCCTTGCCCCTATATTCGACCAAACATGGAAGTTAGTGACATGGCCTATTCGGCCAAACCAATTAAATCTAAAGGGTGATCTCTTGAACCCGAATCCTTACCTACACGTTACTTGAAGAGGCTAGAAGAAAGACTCACACTAACGCTTTTCGGCTCTTAAGTCTTGCGACAAGAAGAGAGAATGAGGCCACTATGGAATTCGGCTATGGCTTCTAAATGGAAAGGGGTTATTCGGCTATCCAAGAAAATATGTAGAATGAAAGTTGAAGAAAAGAGAAAGAATAGGGAGAAGAAGTGAGAAGCAATTCGGCTCAAAAGAGAGAATTAGAGGAACAATTTTTACGCCAAGGAAAATAAAATGAAGATAAGAATAGTTAAAGGATGGTCACCCCTATTTATACTACTTACATTCGGCACTCCTACCTCCTCTCAAATTCCACTTCCTTCTCCTATAATAACTCTTGAACACATATTCAAAATATATAAAATAAATATATAATTATCTTCTATTTATCAACTTAAAATAAATCCACCTTAATTAATAGAATAAAAATTATCCATCATTAATCCCTCTTAAATCATCTCTTATCTACCTATAAAAGAATAATCTAAATAAAAATAAATTAACAATTATCTACTACTTATCTAGCCGAAATTTAATAGGAGAATTAGAATCCTCCTCCAATTGGAAGTCCCAAGTGCCGTCCACTGCTTCCTTCTTTCCTGGCGCCAAAAGCCAAAATTAAAACACCCAACTGCTGCTCCCGCGCCTTGAACCGGGGGACTGGAGCTTCATCGCAGATAACGCCTGACCCACTCGCCAAGATGCCTTTTTGTGATATAATTCACCCTGAAATTCTTTTAACACCTCTTTCCCAAGCTCCCCCTTGTCCTAACGCCAAAGCAAAATAAAAACACGCCCATGCCGCCAACGGGATTCGAACCAAAGCCCTTGTTGCTGCAAGCTGTATATAGCGCTCCAAGCCACTCTTCCGTGGCGGTTTTTATGACATAAACCCGCCACAAATTATTTTAAGACCTCCCAAGCCAAGCTCCTACTTGACGCATAAAAATAAAGTCCCATTCGCTTCCTCTGCAACGCGAACCAAGGCCCTTATTGGCGTCATACCCAGGCCTTAAGTGGCATCCTTAAGCCACTTTACCAAGCTCATCTCTATGTCCTAAAACGCCCACAAATTACCCTTAAGGCCTCCCTGGCCTTGCTCCCCTTCCAGACGTAAAAAGAAATGTCTCTGATGCGCCCCGCGTTACTCGAACCTCTTCCCCCCTGCATTCCCTTTTGACGCAGGCCTCCAAGCCCCTAAAGTAGCGTCCCAAGCCACTTTACTAAGCCCAAGTTCATGTCCATAACCTTCTACAATTTTCCTTTAAGGCCTCCATCGCCTAGCTTCTCCTTTTAAGCACTTAAAACAAAATTTTCCTAAGACACTCCCTTTTTATCCTAGAGTTTTAAAAACCCCTAAAACACATCTAAACCACTCACTGAGCCTACTAACTCACGAATTTATGCACCAAATGCATAGCCCCTAATCTAGGATGTTACACAGTCAAAAAATATTTTGCTTAAAAAGGAGAAGAGGCCAAGGTGAAAACCTGCAAAGGGCACTTTGAGACTTCAAATAAAAAAATCAAAAAAAAAGGAGAGGCCTAGGCGAAAACCCACAAAGGGCGCTTAGAGACCAAAGGGGTTTTGACTTGAAAACCCGAAAAGGGCGGCTCAAATTCTAAAGGGGCATGTAGCGATCTTGCTATACTTGAGTCAACAAGAAATGAAGTATGTTGCATATCGGGGCATCAACAAAATACTTTGGGTCTTCTAAACACATGATAAGCTCAAAGCAGTCTTCGTGTAGTTTGTATATAGAAGCCCAATCTGCGATATCTAGGGCATCCGACCTTTGTCCTATTTATATTTAATTTACTATCTTTGGATTCTTTTTCTTCTCAAAGATATGTTCCCAGTTAATTTCTTTTGATAATTTATCCAACTCTTCTCAGGATCAATTTACTTGTTTCCCATTATTCATAAGCATGTTGCATTGAAATAATGATTGATGAACTAATAATTTCACAAAAGAAGTTCTACATATTACTTTGGAAATTTCTAGGTAATACAAGAAATTGAAACAGGACAATTGTTTAGAATTTCCATGTATAGGGATTGGAAATACTTGAGAAAGAAAAGTCTAGATGGAGACTATTTCTTTGAATTCTCTGTCCAAATTGTAATTGGACAAAATAATGAGTTGATGTGACGAAAGTAAGCGATGTCATCAAGTCATAACATTCGGGGAATGGTGTGACAAACTAAGTTGATGGAAAAATTCAGAAGCTCTGAATTGTGGTGGAATGGATTGAGTTTGAAATAAATCCTGTAACCTTAAGTTGTAAAAGGGACGGATTGAAAAAGTTTCAATTCCTATAAATCATGGTAGGATAGTACAAGCCTTGTGTCCTCAAGTTTCAAGTGGATCTGACTCTGAAATTACAGCAGGGCAAGCTTGTTGAGCAGAATATGATTGATGTTTCGAGAGGAATAAGCATGAAGAACAAATGACTGATGACACCTTGAGTAGGAATCACCCTCATAACATTTTTGCATTCATATATCATAGCGCATCTCATTAGGAGCATTTGATTCATTCCGATCATTGCATCCTAGTCCTTAAACATTTAAAAAGGAATTATTTTCATGACATGTTACATTCATAACATATGTGGCTAGAAGCATTTGATTCATTTTGATCATAGCATCTTTGTCATTTGGCATAAACATATGGAACCGAGTCTACAGGACATGTCCCTCAGAGGACGGTGTAGTAACATCGGTGAATTTACAGATCTTATCTCCCTAAGCAGTAGTGGAGCAGATCAAATTTGGAGAATCTTATCTTCCCGAGGTAGCAGTGGAGCAGATTCAAGCCACCAACCTTATTTTCCTGAAGTTGCAATGGAGCAGGTTGAAGATACAAGTCTTATCTTCCTGATGTAGCAAGGGAGTAGAGTAAAGATTGTAGATCTTGTCTCCCTGAGATAGCAGTGGAGCAAATCGAAGACAACAAATCTTATCTTTCCGAGGTAGCAGGGGAGCAGATTTTAGCCACTAGCCTTATTTCCCTGAGGTAGCAAGGGAGCAGGCTGAAGTTCGTAGTCTTATCTTCCTGAGGTAGCAAGGGAGCAGACTGAAGATTGTAGACAGGTGAATCTTATCTTCCCGAGGTAGCAGGGGAGCAGATTTAAGCCATTAGTCTTATCTTCCTGAGGTAGCAAGGAAGCAGACTAAAGATTGTAGATTTTGTTTCCCTGAGATAGCAGTGGATCAAATCGAAGACGGTGAATCTTATCTTACCGAGGTAGCAGGGGAGCAGATTTTAGCCACCAGCCTTATCTCCCTGAGGTAGCAAGGGAGCAGGCTGAAGATTATAGTCTTATCTCCCTGAGTTTGCAGTGGTGTAGGCTAAAAGACAACAAATCTTGCCTTCCTGAGATTGCAGTGAAGAAGATCGAAGACATCAGTCTTGTCTCCCTGAAGTTGCAGTGGAGTAGACTAAAGATGGCAGATCCTGCATTCCTGAAGTTGCAGTGAAGCAGATCGAAGACATTAGGTCTTGTTTTCCTAAAGTTGTAGTGAAGCAAGATCAAGGATACCAGTTTGGTATCCCCGAGTTTGTAGTGGATCAGACTAAAGATAGTAAATCTCACCTTCCTGAAGTTGCAGTGAAGCAGACTGAAGATACTAGTCTATCTCCATGAAGATACAACCATTTGACAAGATCGGGCAAAATGGGACCTTTTATCGTCTTTGCCCTATTCTCGTTACACGACAATGAGCAAAGAGGGGTAGCTATAGAAGCCCATTATTTCCCAGGCCCATGCAAATAAAACCAACCAGAATAAAAACACAAAAATAAAAAATGATAAAACCCAATGTCCAAATACAGTCCCATTACAGCCAATGGCCCAAACACTAAAACAAGCCCAATTACACCCTCAGACCCAGACCTAAAACAGACTACCCAAAACTAAAAAAATAAGACCCAAACCCAATCCGTTACCCACAAACCCAATTCTAAACTGAGCCAGCCCAAGTGACCCAAATGCTTGCGGACGCAGGAAACCCTAGGTTTCCACTGCGCCGAAACACCCAGCAACAACAGAGGCCCCTCTTCAAGCCGCAACCAGTGTGCAAATCGCATCCCATTGCCGGATCTCTCATCGGTCGCCTGCAAAAAGGAAAGAAAAAGCAGTAAAAATGGCAAACGAAACAGAATCTGTGTATTTCCTTTTTTAATCTTTCGGGTTATAAAAACCCCCAAAATAATCTGTAAAAGGACACATAGACAGAGAGAAAAGATACACACGAATATACAGATACATACAGGGATTAATAAAAAACAGCAGAGGTGATTTTTTATTCCGTTTTGTTTAATTTTTTTTTCTTTTTTGATTTATGTTTTTTTATCTACATATACAAATATTGTTAAAAAAATAACATGAAAGAGATTACCTTTCGAATCGCATTCAAAAAATAGAGTCGCTTGCCTCCGACCGCCATATACGGTGGCACGTACGGTGGCGCGTACGACGGCCCTTCGTCGGAGTCCTGGCTGAAGGCCAAAGGACAGAGAGGTTTTCAGTTTGTTTTTTTTCTGGGAATGGTTCGAAAATGATTTTTTAACAAAAATTTTAGCTTATATAAGCCATCAATATGACGCCGTTTTGGGGATTCCCTTTTAAGGCCAAAACGACGTCGTTCTAGGGCCAGATCTGCGCGCTGACCCGAGATCTGAGAAGGATCCGCATGTTTTTATAAAAAGGGCAATTTGCCTCTTTAGTCCTTCCGCAATTTTATTATTTTTTAATTTAGTTCAATTTATTTTTTTATTTTAATTTAGCCCCGAAATTTTGTTGTTGTTTCAATTTGGTCCCACGGGTTACTTTAAGACTGTTTTCAAAACGGTGCCGTTTAAGAGATAGGGTATAATTGCCCAATAAGTCCTTATATGTTGGCGCATGTTTCGATATCATCCATTTTTTTAATTTTTACTCCTGATTTTCATTTATTTCCTGATTTGATCCTTGTTTATTTAATTCTTATTTTTAATTATTTTAGTATTATATGTATAAAATTATTATCTATTATTTTATTTTATTAAGTTTAATATTATTTATATATTATATATTATTTTAAAAATGTGTATATTAATTATTATATTATACATTATAAAATTATATATTATTATATTATATTTTATGTATAATTTAAATTATTTTATCCTTTATATTATATAAATTTTGTATATCATATAACAAATATTGTTTATATTATTTATATTAAATATGTATTTTTATGATTATCGTATTATAAATATATATTTTTTTATTTTAAGTTATATATTACTTACTTATAATTGTTTTTATCATATATTATTATTTATATTTTTATGTACTAAATTATTAAATTATAAGTATCCTTATATTTTTCATATACTCTAAGTTTTTATATTATTTATTTAAAATATATTGTTTATACATATTAATCATTTTAGAGATTGTCATTTTTATTTTTATTCAATGTTCTTAAATATATATATATATATATATTTCATTTTTTTATTTGATCTTGTTTGTAGTATTTCATATTTATTTCTTAATTTTTATCTTCCATATAGATTTTTTTAATTTGTTATTGCATATTTTATAACTTGTATTTGTTTATTTATGTTCTTTATTTGTTTAATATTGTTTTAGCATAATCATTTTATTATGAGTATCATTTACTATGTCATATTACTCTTTCGTTTATTGTCTATATTATTTGTTAATACAACTTGTAATTATAGTGAATTACTATGTGGAATTTATGTTTTGTAATGCATTGATACAATATTTTATTCAAATCATTTTTTATAAAAAATATATTTTACTAAATTGTCGCATTTTTATTCAAAGTTGTTCCAAAAAATATGGTGATACCTAATATTTGGGAGCTTCAAGAAAAATTGTACCCTAACTCACTGGGTTTCGATTTTTCTCGTTGAACCTAAAATATTAAGTATCCCTTTTCTTTCAAAATTGAAACTTGTAAACTTCAAATCAAAACTTATTCTCAGGAATTCAAAACGTTGTATCCTAACTTATTGGATATGATGTTTTGTGTCTCGAGGTAAGAATTTTCTACAAATAAAGGCGAGCCTAGTTTCGAAATCATGAGATGTTGCATCCTAATTTATTGGGTATAGCATTTTATTTCTTTGAGATAAGTAAGTCTTGGCTTTCTTTCAAATAAAAGGATCATATTTTAAATTTTTTAAAATTCCGACATTAGGACACGAAATTATCAATTAGGTACCAAATTTTGGGTGTTACGAGGGTGCTAACCCTTTCTCGTACGTAATCGACTCCCGAACCCGTTTTCTTGTATTTCGTGGACCAAAATCAATGTTTTGAAATAAAACGTTTTGTAAGGTGATCTAATCACACCTAAGTAAAGAGTGATTGGTCGCGACTCCCGTTTTTATTTTTAAAGTCGATCCCCGATTTTTTTCAATAATAAAAAATGGTTTCGACAATCATCATATAAAGGCCTAGTTGATTTAAACAGACTGTGAAAATACTCCCGGGCAATGTTGCAAATTTTGGCCTTATTATGCTTCCAACTTCCATTCGAATCCACCAACCTATCTATATTATTTTTCTTCTTTCTTCCTGTGGCCCTAAAATGAAAAAAGCGGGTATTCCTGTTCCCCTCTCTTAGCCACCTAACCTGAGACCTTTGTGCCCAATAGCACTCTTCTTTGTCCAAGAGATGACCAAGCTTCCTACGCATCATCTTCAGCTCACACATATGACTTTCTTTATTGGGACGGTCAATGATACTGCTAATCTTAGCCTTTAACTTGTCAATTTGATTTCTCATCTTCTTGTTACGTCTAACCTGCCACTGACCAAGGTCATGGCCCACCCTCTCAAGTCTCAATCTTTTCAAGGACATCCAGGTTGTTACCATTCCACGCATTCTTAATAATAATTTTCGCGTCCTTCTCCTTCGCCCAACAAACATCATATTTAAAAGTCAGTCTAGGATCTCTGAAACTCTCTTTCGGCTTTCCCCCCATAGTATCCAAGATGATGGCGTCGTGATCCATTTGCTCGAAAGGTATGTTGTAAATTCTAGTCTAGAAAGGTGTTACATTGAACGCACAGTCCTTCAAATCCTAATCCTTAACAAAAGGTAGTAAAGCAAATAAACATTGATCAAAGAGCCATGGAGCAAGGTTTAGAATTCTCGACCTATTTTCAGTCGTCCCAAACTTAACCAAAATGATACCTTCGGTTAAAGCCACTGTAACGCCTCGAAAATTGGGCCTAGAATAAATGGGATTCCTGTGTCGAGAGAATGGATTTTGTCGTTCGGAAAAAAAAAGAAAAAAGAAGAAGGGAATAATGAATTAAGTGTGTATAAAAAAAATTGTGATTGCATGTTTAGTTTAATTTTTAGGTGATTTAGGAAGGGTTGGTAGTGTTGGAAAAGTCCTAGGCTCGATCTAGGGCTTTAGAAAATATTTTGTTTTTACCCTTAAGTGAGGTTGGTGGTAGTCAGAAGGCTTTTAAAATATTGTTGGGTTAAAAGATAGCACAAGGAAGTAGGTGGTCTGGTGGCCTGGGGCGTTCTAAATAAGTTGGTGGTCAAAGGTTCAAGTCCTGGACTTGGCAAAATTTTTTTTATTGCGCATATGTTAGTATGAAGGCCAGATTTTAGGCTTTATAATTAGTTGGGGCTGATTCACGACACAAAGAAACGGCTGGCCCAGTGGCAGAGGCGTTAGGAGCAGGAGGGGGAGTAGGGTTCTAGTCGCTGCGTGCGCTAAATGTTTGATTTTTTTTAAGTAAACCTGGAGCGCGGAAGAAAGGTTTATAATTAATTGGGGAGGAATTATGACTCAAATAAAGCGGGCGGCGTAGTGGCAAGGGGCGTGTATCATAGTGAAGAGGTTGGAGGTTCGACACTGGGTGTTGGCAAATATTTTTAGATTTCTTTGGATGATTTGGTCGCTGGGAAATAGGCCTTAAAAGAAGATGGGAATGGAATATATCACAACAAGTGTTGTGGTGCATTGGCTGGTAGCGTGTGGTGGTTCCTGCAAGTCTCGGGTTCGAGTTGCCTTGTGCACAACAAATTCCTATTTTTGCTGCTAGCGTGGGGAAGCTGTTTGAAGTGGATCGAAACACCAAATGGCTGCTGTTCGGGGAAACCAATTTGAATGTAATTCAAATTGATTTTTTTTTGGCTAAGTAAAGGAATTTTTGGATGAGGATGGAGATAAAATTTGGAGAAGATAAAGGAATTTAATTGGTGACAAGTTTGAGTTGACTAGGGAGTGTAGGTTTATTTTATTTATTTATTTATTTTAGTATATATATATATGGGTGCCGAATTAAGTTCCTAGAGTAATGCCAAAATTTTGTTTTCCCTCTGGTCGAATTTCTTCACTTGTGAGATGCCCAAACACTTTTTTTCTCTCTACGTGTTCAGAAGCCGAATCCTCCATACTCTCCCTTCTCAAATTCCCTTTTTGGTTCACCACTTAGTTCTAGCTGTATCACCTCTTTTCTTATTCTCCTTAGTGTTGCCGAATGTAACATCTTAAAATTGGGGTTATTTGTGATTGAATTATTTTTGCTTGTGATTGGATTGTTATGATGTTATTGCGGTGTAATAAGGCTTAATCATGGATCTTGGGTAGGCTCGGATAGTAGAAAAATTTTATTTGTAAGCTTTAAGGATAGGGAGCCTTAGTAAGTAGGGGTTACAAGTTAAATAAGGGGAAATTTGTCACTAAAAGGCCTTGGAAAAGTGGCAAAGGGAAGCCATCGAGAGAGTGGAATTGACGCCACAAGAGGAGCAAGGGGAGCCTAGGTTCGAGTTACAAAACTCCCCTTTTTGCTCTTTATTTTGGACGGCAAAGAGAGAGAGAAATGCTCAATTTAAAAACTTCAGGATAATAAGGATATTATTAAGATTTTAATTGGATTTTATTTGTATAATCTTAAAAGGGTGGCAAGGAGAAAAAGAAGGAGTTTGATTTACTCAAATTATTTTGAATATTTTCAAATGGTTGGCCAAGAGGAATTTTAGGTGGTTGCCGAATTTTTGAACTCCTTGTTAGAGAGGAGTGGACGGCTTGGTGGCTAAGCAAGGGGGGTGTGCCGAATTTTCTTTAGGCACTTACTTGACAATTTCGGCTAGCAATTACTCATAATTCACCTCTTTTCTTTTTTTTTTCATCCTCTCTCAAAACCGAAACCTTCATTGCCATCTTCATCTTTTTCTTCTTTTTGATCCTTGGCCGAATCACCTATCCTCCCATCCCTCTCTTTTCTTCTCTATTTTGGTTAAACCGAAAACACTCTCCCCTCATACCTTTCTTTTCTCTCCTCAACCCCTTTGGCCGAAACTTCTATTTCACTTCTTCTTCTTCCTCTTTTTCACTCAAAGCCGAACCTTGATTGTTATTTTGATCAAACCATAGCCGAACCCCTTCTTCTTATTTGGGGTAGTTTTGGCCGAACATCAAAGTAAAGGTGATCTCCTCTAGTCTTTTCTCCAATCGGTTTATAAAGGTGGGTAAATGGTCAAAGCCGAATGCCTATTTCTTCCTCTCTCTATTCTCTGTCGACTTTTACAAGGGTAAGGGCCGATTTCGGCATTGGATTGCAGTGTGAATCACGATTTGGAATCGATTTGTTGTAGGGCCTTTGAGGTGTTGGAAGCAATCTAGTGAAGTCGTCATCTTTGATTAATTGCTTTGTAAGTGGTGGTAAGAAATTAAGTGAGTTATTTATTTGGTATTTGTAAGCCGAAGGCTATTAAAGTGGCTACTAATGATTGCCGATTGTAGGAAAGTGAAGCAAAAACACTTGGTGTGTGGTGGCTAGCATTCAAAGGACGTGTAGGTAAGGTCTCGGGTTTCGAATATTAACTCCTTGGATTTATTTGGTTTGGCCGAATGGTCTAGGACACTAACTTCCATGGTTGGCCAAATATAAGAGCAAGAAATCTAGTGTGGTCGATTGACTCTTTGGGGATTTAGGGCTATCGTTAGTAACAGGTGTGTACATACACACTTTATAACTAATAACTGTGCTAAAGGCATTGTATATGCTAAACTGATTTGATGTAGAATGGGATTTAATACCATCATGGTATAGTCAAGGATTCAGGTAAGTCCTTGTTGTTATGAGTTTTCTTTATGATGCTTTTGGGAAGCATGACATATTTGGTATATGTTGTTAAATAAACATGTTGGCATGATTTTTGTTAAATGCATATCATTGGTGATGTGGGTTAAGCGAGTGGAGGGGAAGTGATATCCGTGTCTTGGACACCGGTGGTTTGGTACCACATTTCGTGACTCTACGGTCACGTGAGGTTTGGCACCTCATAGCGCCTCGCGTCCAGTGGTTTGGTACCACAGTGGGTTGGCCCCACAGATAATACAACGGGATTGACGCCGGTGATTTGGTATCACACGATGGGTTGGCCCCATCACTACTATTCGTGACTTGAGTCACGGTGGTTTGGCACCACAATATTGATGGATATCGTGTCTTTGGACACCAGTGGTTTGGCACCACCGGTGGTTTGGTACCACGGGGTAGAGAAAGGAGCATTGGATGGCTAGGTTGGGTGCATGTTAAATTTAGTGCATGTTAACTTAGTTGTAAATTGTGTATGATGTTGCACTAAACTAGGGAAGGGTTACACATTGAGTCTTGGTGACTCACCTTCTCCTTTAACTTTTCAGTGACTCGTAGATCGCGGATGAGGAGCCGGATGGACTCGAGGTGGCCATGCGTTGGGAATGTGATTTAAACGAACTTTGGGTTATTTTTATTTTATTTTGGATTTATTCGTTCAAGTTGTAATAAGGCCTCCTAAGATTTTTATTTTGCTTACTTTACATATTTTGAATAATTTGTTTAAATTACTTAATGACTTTAAAATGGGTACACACGGTTTCTTAAATTTAACGCAAAATGTTTTATTGTGCCATCGGGTACATTCAAAATCGGTAACAACCTGACTTAATAGATCTTTAAATAAAACTAAGTGAGGTTTCTTTACACACCTCTATAGTTTTAACAAAACCATATAAAATGAAACGTTTTCGACAAAACTTAAGTCGGCTAGAAGGGATTTTACAAAATGTTTTCCTCTGTAACATACCAAATTCGGTCGTAATGTTTGGGCCGGGTTTGGGGTGTTACAAAATTGGTATCAGAGCCCAGTTCAAAACTCGGCTGTGGGGGCCCAAGGCCCAAAATGTTTTGGTAGGCCTTTTTGGAAATATTTTTGGTTTTGAACAGCATGGCCCGAGTCTCCGGCACCAATCCGCCCAGGTAAGTACTTCTGACTTCTGTATGAATTATTATTGGTAGAAGGGTAGGTATGGAACGTAGATAGTATGATAGGTGTTTGAACTTTAGGACTAGCCCACTCCAACAAAAGACATAAGACTTTAAATGCTTAATTAAACAAACCTACGACCAAGTCGCCGAGTTAGGGTGTGGTAACCCTTGTGCGCATGTCTAGGACTGGATCCGGAAGAGCTTGGTACTTAAGCAGTCCTCGTGACTCACCTCCTCTTCGCAGGATTCCTACCTGGTGCGTAGCTTCGGTTCACCCAAACCAAGAGGACTCGGTCATAGGCCAAACACAATAAATAATACCTTGACTTTGGAAATTTACGAAAATACCCCTGTAGGAAAAAGATGAAACTACCCCTGGGATGAGTGAATAAGTATGAAAGGTATTAGGGAATGGATGTGCCCTTCTGTGTAAACTAGGATAGAGGAGTTAAACCTTTGATTGATCGAAAGAATCTCTATTAAACTCTCCTTATAAAATTTCTTCGCAGGATAACCTAGTGAAACAAGTACTAATCCATGAAAATTTCTTAATCAGATTAAAGCGCAATAGTTAGAATGAGCTCTAGAGGACGTGGCCATCGTGGACGTGGTGGAGGCAGGATCACCGTGTCAGAACCCGTTAGGTCAGGTCAAGGATCGGACAATGAGGCACCACCGCCACCACCACCCCCAGCTGTGGGCGTTGAGCAGCAAGCCCAAATGGGGATATTATTTATATCGCAGTCGTGGCTGCGAGTTCTAGAGTTGGTGGCTGGTGCGGGAGGAAATTTGGGAACTCAAAAGTCTGTACCCGAGCGACTTCGATCCAACGGAGCGGAGGTATTTCGGGGTGTATCGGGAGTGGCACCCAGTGCGGCGGAATATTGGTTAGAATCGACCGAGAGAATCATGGATGATCTGGACCTGACGGATGAGGAGAAGCTGAAAGGAGCGGTGTCGCTTCTAAAGGATGAGTCATATCAACGGTGGCTCACGGTTCGGGATGGTGCTACGGCAGATGATCTTACTTGGGAGTATTTCAAAAGCGCTTATCGGAGAAGAAGTATGTGGGCACCAACTACTGCGATGCACGAGAGAAAGCTTTTACGGGGTTGGTACAAGGAAATAAGTGCGTATCGGAGTATGAAGCGAGAATTCTTGAGGGTGAGCCGCTATGCTCGGGGAATTGTGTCAACAGAGCATGATCGTTGTGTCGCTTTGAAGATGGACTTAGGGATGAGTTAAGGTTCTTTGATTGCTCCTGCCAGGAGCGTGAGTTTCTTTGTTCGTGGAAAAGGCTAAGGTAGCCGAAGGGTCAATGAGTCCGTGAGAAAGAACTATGATAGGAATAAGCGTAAAAGAGGCTTTGGGTCGTCTGGATCGGGTAGTAATGCACAGAAGAGGGTTAGGCCGAGTGGGCCAAATCAGGCAGGGAGGCCCACGGCGCTAATCGAGAGACCGGCTCGGTGTAATCGGCTGTGGGAAATCACATTGGGGAGGTTGTTGGACCGGTGAAAGGAATGTTTTGAATGTGGATCGTTGGATCACCGTGTAAGGGACTGTCCTCGAAAGTTAGCTAAGAATCAGCCAGAGGGTCAGAACCGTACTCAGGTTAGAAATGAAGGACCACCACAGAGGGGTCGTGGTAATGGTAGAGGAGGTAATGGTTCTAGTCGAGGTCGCGGTACATCGGGCAGAGGTGCAGCAAACAGAGGCGAGACGGCCAGTTTAGTCACGTGCAAGGCGCCGAGAGGAGGGTGACGACCGGACGTTATAACCCGTGCGTTCCTAATTTTTGGTCTTCCATATGTTGCATTGATTGATGTGGGTTCGACGCATTCATACGTTGCTAGTAGTGTGGTAGAGACTATGAACTTAGACTTTGAGACTGCTTCTAGGGAGATGACAGTAATTAGCCCTCTAGGTCACTCTGTAGTTGTGAACAAGCTATATAGAGAGGTACCCCTAGAACTCCAAGGGGTAGTATTTATGGCTGACCTGATGTAACTGCCGTTTGAGGAGTTCGATTTGATTCTTGGAATGGACTGGTTGGTTAAGTATCAAGCAAGGTTGGACTGCGCTACTAAGCGCATGGTTCTAAAGATGGCTGAGGGTGATGAAGTGGCCATGATAGGCAATAGAAGAGATTACCTATCTAACATGGTATCTGCTTTGAAGGCTGAGAAGATGGTCAAGAAGGGTTGTGAGGCGTTTCTGGTTCGTATATGTGCCTTGGAGGCTAAGGAGTCAACAGTTGAGAAGGTTCGAACAGTAAGGGAATTCGCTGATGTATTTCCAGAAGAACTTCCGGGTCTGCCTCCGGATCGAAAAGTTGAGTTCGGTATAGACTTGTTGCCCGGAACGGCACCTGTGTCTATAGCACCATACCGAATGGCACCAAAGGAATTGGTGGAACTGAAGGCTCAAATTCAGGAACTCTTGGACCGTTATCCGACCAAGTATATCTCCATGGGGAGCACCTGTGTTGTTTGTCAAGAAAAAGGACGGTTCAATGCGAATGTGTATCGACTACCGTCAGCTAAACAAGTTAACGATCAAAAACAAGTATCCGTTGCCCCGGATTGATGACTTGTTTGACCAACTGAAGGGTGCATCGGTGTTCTCGAGGATAGATCTTAGGTCGGGTTATCATCAACTTAAGGTGAAGGAGGTTGATGTGCACAAGACGGCATTCCGTACTCGGTATGGGCATTACGAGTTTTTGGTAATGCCATTTGGGTTGACCAACGCACCGGCAGCATTCATGCACTTAATGAATAGGGTGTTTCAGCAGTACTTGGATCAGTTTGTCGTGGTGTTTATAGACGACATATTGGTCTATTCAAAGACGGAGGAGGAGCATGACAGGCATTTGCGTATAGTCTTACAAGTGCTAAGGGAGAAGTAGTTATATGCCAAATTTAGTAAGTGCGAATTTTAGCTTAGGGAGGTGGCTTTCTTAGGTCACGTAGTATCAGCTGAAGGGATTAGAGTGGACCCTCGTAAGGTTGAGGCGTTGTTGGAATGAAAACCGCCTAGGTCAGTGGCAGAAATTCGAAGTTTTCTGGGTCTGGCAGGGTACTATCGAAGATTTGTGGAAGGATTCTCTTTAATCGCAGCGCCGTTGACTAAGTTATTACGGAAAGGAGTTCCATTTGTATGGTCGGAGAAGCAGCAGGAAAGCTTTGACAAGCTAAGGAAGATTCTGACGGAAGCTCGGTTCAGTCAGTTGACGAGGTGGAAAGTTGTTCACGGTTTATTGTGATGCATCCCATCTTGGTTTGGGGTGTGTGTTAATGCAAGAAGGGAAAGTAGTGGCTTATGCATCCCGTCAGCTAAGACCATGTAACACCCCAAACCAGTCTATGCGTTAAGACGAGATTTGGTTTGTCACACCGAACGAACATCCAAATTTCTCTAATGATTTAATTAAAACAGAAATGCAAAACCTTTAGAAATAAGGTTTAATAAAAACTAAGTACAATGATTAAAAATTTATGAATTAAGAAAAATACTTGTTTGAAATCTTATATATATTAGTCAAAACCTTAACGTAGTTTTAAAAGAATTTGAAAGAAATTGAAAACTAATTTAGGTGTCCAAAATTGTTATAGAACACAATATATTATTATTATTATTATATATATATATATATATATATATATATATTTTAGAAAACTTTATAGATTTAACATAAGCCCATATTAAGAGTCTTAAAATAAAATTAAATCCATCCACACATAAAAATCCATAAAAACATAATTAGAGCCTTATTACATCATACCCAAAATAGTAATTAAAATAAGTAACTTAAATAAAGTTCATAGTTTATAAAACCCAAGCTCGTAGTATGGCCTCCACCAAGTCATCCCCGGCCCAAGTCCACATCAATTTCCATTACACGAGATGGATAATAAAGCGGGGTGAGTTACAAAGAACTCGAGTGTGTAACTCACTTACCACCATTATTGGGCCGGACCATCAAGGCATTAATTTGGGCTTGAGCCCAATTACAAATTTTAACAATATAAAATGAAATAAAATATATAAAATGCATGTAAAATGAATTTCCCAACCAAGCCTAATTTCCATCCGCTACACACCCCCGTCAACCAAAGACACCTGTGGGGATCAAGTCAACCCACCCTTAAACACACCAATCGTAGGCATTTAGCCTTTTAAATAATATTGTAGTGCACTCATCGAACTAGATTGTGACATAGTCACCGAACTAGAGGCATTAAGCCAAATTTGTGGTGAGCCACCGAACTAGATTCATGGCCACAGGCCTTACTTCTCTTCATCATGTATCCCATCCCATGCAATTAGGAATGAATAACAAACTTTAATCATAAATAATTTATCAAGTAATCCATAATACAAATGAGTTTTTAATAAAACTTTTCATTTGGGTCCATTAAACAAAATAGTATTTAGCCCATTTAGCAATCTAGCGAACTTAGGCCCAAATGTCGAACTAGAAGGTTTTTGGCCCATTTAGCGATCTAGCGATCTTTTGACCCATTTTATCGATCTAGCGCTTTTTCGCCCAATTTAACAATCTAGCGTTTTTGGCTCAATTTATCGATCTAGCAATATTTGGCTCAATTTATCGATCTAGCAATTTTTCCGACTTTAACTTAGTTTTCATGCATTTACACAAAAGTGTTAATTATCACATAATTTTCGATTTTCCCATTTTTACGATTTATCATAATTCTTACTTGTTTAGTATCTAACCCGAAAGATAAGTGTGAAGTTACACACCTGGTTATAGTGAGAACTAGACTTTCCCGCTCGTCAACACCTATCGTATCACGATAAATTAGAATCACTATATTTTATTAACGAAATCAATCTTTGAAATTAACGATCTAACTTTTACCCTCGGATTTTCGAACTACTTCTACTTGCGGTTTCTCCCCGATTGATGGTTCGTTAACCAAATCAAATCCACGAACAAACAATGGTTCGGGAGTACGAACTACTTCAAACAATTGATTCTCCTCGGATGAACGTCCACAACCGGTGGAAATCCCGGATTCTTTGAAACATCCTTTGTTTATACTTAGGGGAATAACGGAACCACCCCTCTTCCGAACACTATTCTTGCCCTTTTCTTCCCTATTTTGATTGTCTTCAAAGACAAAAGATCGTTAATCCAATCTAATATTACATCGAAATATGACTAAGGGTTAAAGGGTGAAATTCGCTTACCACAAAAATCCTTGTTCCAAAATAAGAGAATCGAGCAAATCGTTCTATGATACTCACGAACACTTGAGTTCGGTCTTCTACTATCGCACTAAAGTATAACAAATAAAAACGTTAATAGAATGAACGTTTATTTCGATCTAAGAAAGCCTTTATACCACTATCAAGATTCGGCCATGACAACTATTAACTAACATGAACTAAAAAGAATTCTTACCTATTGTCCACGGTTGCAAAGAGACGATTGAGAAAGATGTTTGTGCAAGATGGAGGATTCGGCTATATGACCAAAAAAAAAGAAAAAGATTCGGCTATGGGTACATCAACATTCGGCCATGAGAGAAAATAATAGAGAAAGTATGAGTATCAAGAATAAAAGATGATAGAAGAATGATGACGATGTTGTTTCAATTTTCAAAGAGAATAAAAGAGAAAGAAAGAAAGAAATGAGTTTTGGGAGCAATGTATATTCGGCAATGGGGAGAAGAAAAGTAAAGAATGGCTTTTTGGTGTTGGTAGAATCGGCACTATGAGAAAGGCACAAAATTGAACACTAAAGTGAAAAGCAAAATGACCAAATGGTCAAAACAATCAAGGCTTACCAAAAGATCAATTTCGGCCAAAGGAAAAGTTGAGAAGAGGAATGCAAAATTTTGCACAAAAACTAAAATGACCAAAAGCAAACTCCTAAACCTTACCATGCTACTAGCAAAATTCGGTAACCTTCCCCTAGCCATATTTCCGTCCAAATTCATTGGTCAAATGACCATGAATTTGTTTCCAAAACACTTTCCTTGATACTTGCCCTATGTCTCCATATCTTTCCATATTTTCTTGATTCCCTACCATAAATTCACTCTTACCTTATTCCTTTGATATACTAACCAAAAATAACAAGGTCAACACTTACCATAAATAAGCTTTGGCGACACTTACCATAGAAGAGCAAAATAAAAGTTGTCCAAATGTTATACAAGGGATTGAACCACTCCCCTCATGCAATACCTCATGCGCCAACACCACCTTGCCATTTACTCATCTTATGCTACTTTTTAACACTTAAATTAACTTAAGTGTCAATGCCACTTGCTCCACTTCAATAAATTCTCAAACTTAAAAAATTATTCCATACCCGAATAATTCTATACTCTTCTTCAGGACTATCATAGGCACGAAAAGAAATAAGAAAATTTTTTCCTTTATAAACTAATCACCAAAACATGCAATATATCAAGACTCGGATTTTTAGGGTGTTACAACTCTACCCTCCTTAAAGAAAATTTCGTCCTCGAAATTTACCTGGTTGAAAAAGGTGAGGGTATTGTTGCCGAATTGCATCCTCAGGCTCCCACGTAGCTTCCTCCACTCCGTGATTACGCCATAAAACCTTGACCAACGGCACGGTTTTCTTTCTTAGCACCTTAACATCTCGGTCTAAGATTTCCACTTTGGTTCCTCCTCAAAAGACAAGTCCGAATTCAACTCCACTTCTTCTACCGGTACTATGTGCGAAGGATCCGATCTATAGCGCCTCAACATGGAAACATGAAAACATTATGAATCTGACTCAACTCCGGAGGTAATTCAATCTGATAGGCCACTGGACCAACACGCTTCACCACACGATATGGTCCAATGTATCTAGGACTCAACTTGCCCTTCTTCCCAAACCTGAAAATCTTCTTCCAAGGTGAGACCTTCAAGAAAACTTGATCCCCACAAAGATACTCGATACTTCTACGCTTCGGATCTGCATACGACTTTTGTCTATCCGAAGCTTCCTTTAACCGTGCTCGAATAGCTTTTACTTTTTCTTCCGTTTCAGAGATCAGCTCAGGACCTAACATCTATCATTCGCCCAATTCAGTCCAACAACTAGGAGAACGACACTTACGACCATATAATGCCTCGTAGGGTGCCATCCGAATGCTAGATCGATAGCTATTGTTGTAAGCAAATTTCGCCAGCGGTAGAAAATCCTCCCAACTACCTTTGAAGTCGATTACACATCCCCTTAACATGTCTTCCAGAATCTGAATTACTCTTTCTGATTGACCATCTGACTGAGGATGAAAAGCCATACTGAAGTTTAGCTTTGTTCCCAAAGCTTCACGCAAAGCTTTCCAAAACCGTGAGCGTAAACCTAGGATCCCTATCGATATAATAGACACGGTACCCCATGCAACCTCACGATTTGAGATCGTGCATGAGCTTAGCCAACTTTTGTAACGAGTAATCCATACGAACTGGTAGAAAATGAGCAGTCTTCGTCAAACGATCAACAATTACCCAAATAGAATTTTTCTTAGTAGGTGTTAAAGGTAACCCACTAACAAAATCCATTGTTATCCGCTCCCATTTCCAAAGAGGAATCTTTACGGTTGTAATAATCCCGACGGCAATTGATGCTCCGCCTTCACTTGGCGACAAGTTAAACATTTTCCCACAAATTCGAAATCTCACGCTTCAACCCCGGCCACCAATATTGTTCACGAAGATCCCGATACATCTTATTTCCTCCGGGTGCATAGCATAAGGGCTACTATGCGCCTCCCGTAGAATCATTTGTCTCGAGATCTCGAGTCCTTAGGCATACAAACTCTCCCACGAAAACATAACACACCTTCCAGCGTTTATGCTAAAATCCTCTATTCCACCATTTTCAACTTGTTGAATTAAAAGTCCCAACTTCTTATCTCGATATCTGCTTTTTCCTTGATTTGCTCTAACCACGAGAGGCTTCACCAAGAAGTTCGCTATCGGACTACCATCCTCGTACAAACTCAAATGGGCAAACATTGTTCTCAAATCGATACCACCTTACGACTTAATGCGTCTCGCTACCACATTAGCTTTTCCAGGATAATACTCGATTGAGAAATCATAGTCCTTTAACAGCTCCACCCATCTTCGTTGTCTCAAGTTTAATTCCTTCCGAGTAAGAAGATACTTAAGACTCTTGTGATCCGTATAGATGATAGACTTTTCACCGTAGAGGTAATGCCTCCAAATCTTTAGAGCAAACACATCGCCGCTAACTCCAAGTCATGACTAGGGTAGTTTACTTCGTGCGGTCTCAGCTGACGAGAAGCATAAGCCACCACTTTCCCACTTTGCATCAATACACATCCTAAGCCTGTGTGTGACGATCGCGATAAACTATAAACTCCTTTCCAGCCTCAAAGTTGAATCAAGATCTTGGCGCTTAGTTAAAATCTTCTTTAATTTCTCAAAACTTTCTTCTTTGTTTATCGGTCCATATATATGGTACTCCCTTCCGCAAAAGCTCGATTAAGGGTGCAGCAATCAACGAAAAACCCCTCAACAAAGCGTCTATAGTAACCACCAAACCCAAGAAACTCCGAATCTCGACTCATCGACTTTGGTGGTTTCCAATCCAATGACCTCAATCTTCCGAGGATCCACCCTTATTCCTTGGTGATACCACATGACCCAAGAAAGTCACTTCCCTTAACTGAGAACTCACATTTACCGAATTTGGCATACGGTTGATTATTTCGAAGTAACTGCAATACAATTCGCAAATGCGAGTCATGCTCCTCTTCATTCCTTGAATATACCAGAATGTCATCTATGAATACCACCACAAACCGGTCTAAATATGGTTGAAAGACCTGGTTCATCATATCTATAAATCTGGTGGTGCATTGGTCAACCCAAGCGGCATCACCAAAAACTCATAATGTCCATAACGAGTTCGGAAAGCCGTCTTGTGAATATCCGCTTCTTTCACCTTAAGCTGGTGATAACCCGATCTCAAATCAATTTTGGAGAAAACTGAAGCTCCCTTCAATTGATCAAATAGGTCGTCAATTCTTGGCAGAGGATACCTATTCTTGATCGTCAATTTATTTAATTGCCTATAGTCAATACACATACGCATTGACCCATCTTTCTTCTTAACAAACAAAACCGGTGCTCCCCACGGAGACACACTCGGTCGAATAAAACCCCGATCCAACAATTCTTGAATTTGAGCTTTAAGCTCTGCCAACTCCTTCGGTGCCATTCTATAAGGAACAATGGACACTGGAGCCGTTCCTGGCAAGAGCTCAATACCAAATTCCACTTCCCGATCTGGAGGTATGCCAGGAAGTTCTTCAGGAAATACATCCGAAATTCCTTCACTGTTCTCACATCTTCCACTCGACAACTCTTTGGCATCTAAAGCACTAATAAAAGCTAGAAATGCTCCATACCCTTCCGCATCAACCTTTCGCGCTTTAACGCAGATACCACATTTGCCAAGTAATTCCTTCGTTCGCCTATCATAACTATTTCTTTATCCTCCACCGACCTTATTGACATCCGCACCAAAGACAATCCAATTTCGCCGGTGCTTAACCAACCAATCCATGCCCAAAATGATATCGAACTCATGAAAGGCAATTCCATCAAATTCGCCAAAAATATTTCTCCTTGAATTTCTAAGGGCACATCTCTAAACAGTTTATTTACCAATACCGATTGTCCTAAAGGACTAATTACCTTTATCTCACTATCGAAATTTTGAGTCTAAATTCAAGTTTCCAGATATAGTGCTAGCAACATACGAATGGGTAGAACCAATATCTATCAAAGCAATAACAGTACATCAAAGATGAAGAACGTACAGATTATCACATCAGTGCATTGCCATCCTCACGGCGTCTAATCGTATATACCAATCTGGTGTCTTGCATCCGTGTTGCCTCTAGGACCATTGCCTCGACCATTGCACCTTGACCACGCCCGGCCCCATTACCACCACACGACTGGTCCACGACCTCTCGGTGGTTCTTTGAATTCCTCTTGCGGCGGTGCATCGAGATACGAGCTTCCCGAGTTGTATCCATTCGGCGAGGCAATTCCTATATTGATGATCCATCGACCCGCATTTATAACAAGCACCCGTTTTCTTCAAAGACTCTCGAATGCCTTTTCCCACAATCGGCACAATCTCGACTACGATTCACGATTACAGTGTTCTACCTGAGCGGTTCATCATTTCGAGGCCTCTTGAGAAACCTTTTGAAGAACCCGAATACTTCATATCTCTCTTGCCTCTAGCTCGTTCCCGATTCTGTCGTTCCGAGTTCTTAGCCTCTTCGGCTATCTTGGCCTTTTCCACAAGCGTGGCAAAAGTTCTAACTTGTTGTGGGGCTATTAAAACCCGCAATTCATCATTCAAGCCATCCTCAAAGCGTACACAACGCTCATGATCCGTTGCCACTATTGTTCGAGCATAGCGACTCAAGCGTAAAAACTCAGCTTCATATGCTGCCACTATCTTATTCCCTTGGACCAGATTCAGGAATTCCTTCCTTCTGGCATCAACATAACTCGTTCCTACATATTTCCCTTGGAAGGAAACTTTAAAGAATTCCCAATTAACTAATGCAGCTTCAGTGCCTTCTCGGACAGTAAGCCACCAATGGTGTGCTTCGTCCCTTAACAAGGACATCGCTCCCCTTAGTTTTTGTTCCACCGTGCACTCAAGATCGTCCATAATTCGCTCCACTACCTCAAGCCAATATTCAGCGACATTTGGAGCTACACCTGAGACACCTCTGAAAACCTCAGCACCACTTGATTTCAATCGTTCCGATATCGACCCATGAGCTATTGGCCCAGTTCTAGCTCCAGCAACCCTTTCAAGGACTCGCAGCATTGCTTGTGTCACCGCATTATCTTCTTCCATATAATCATGTGATCCCGTCTCACTTTCGAGTGACACAGGTGCATCCATTTTCGGCATATGATCCGGCGCTTCAGTTGCGCCTCTAACACCTCGTCCTTTACCACGGCCACGTCTACCGCGTCCACGACCACGTCCTCTAGTGCTCATAGTGACTAATTCAATTTAATCTAATTAAGAGTTTTATGAATCAGAATACTATTTCAGTGTTTATTAGTGATATTTTATGATATGAAAGAGATAGAGTTGTTTTCGTAACCATATCCTATTGTCTCAATCTCTACGATTTTCAACACCTAAAACTAGAAGTTCTAGTGTGTTTCTTATGATCATTTCACAATAATAATAAACAATCGACATACAGATACTTACTTGACTTGGCGCGGGATGCTCATGGTGCCATACTACCTTTAAATCAAAAAGTCTAGAAATTTGAGTTGTTTCTCAAACAAATATCTTTGTTGAACCCAAACCACAGCCGAGTTTTGAAACTAGCTCTGATACCATTAACTGTAACACCCCAAACCAGGTCTATGCGTTAAGACGAGATTTGGTTTGTCACATCGAACGAACATCTAAATTTCTCTAATGATTTAAGTAAAACAGAAATGCAAAACCTTTAGAAATAAGGTTTAATAAAAACTAAGTACAATGATTAAAAATTTATGAATTAAGAAAAATACTTGTTTGAAATCTTATATATATTAGTCAAAACCTTAACGTAGTTTTAAAAGATTTTGAAAGATTTTGAAAAGTAATTTAGGTGTCCAAAATTGTTATAAAACACAATATATTATTATATATATATATATATATATATATATTTTAGAAAACTTTATAGATTTAACATAAGCCCATATTAAGAGTCTTAAAATAAAATTAAATCCATCCACATATAAAAATCCATAAAAACATAATTAGAGGCCTTATTACATCATACCCAAAATATTAATTAAAATAAGTAACTTAAATAAAGTTCATAGTTTATAAAACCCAAGCTCGTAGTATGGCCTCCACCAAGTCATCCCCGGCCCAAGTCCACATCAATTTCCATTACCGAGATGGATAATAAAGCGGGGTGAGTTACAAAGAACTCGATGTGTAACTCACTTACCACCATTATTGGGCCAGACCATCAAGGCATTAATTTGGGCTTGAGCCCAATTACAAATTTTAACAATATAAAATGAAATAAAATATATAAAATGCATGTAAAATGAATTTCCAAACCAAGCCTAATTTCCATCCGCTACACACCCCGTACCAACCCAGCAGACACCTGTGGGATCAAGTCAACCCACCCCGCCAAACACACCAATCGTAGGCATTTAGCCTTTTAAATAATATTGTAGTGCACTACAGTACTAGATTGTGACATAGTCACCGAACTAGAGGCATTAAGCCAAATTTGTGGCGAGCCACCGAACTAGATTCATGGCCACAGCCTTACTTCTCTTCATCATGTATCCCATCCCATGCAATTATGAATGAATAACAAACTTTAATCATAAATAATTTATCAAGTAATCCATAATACAAATGAGTTTTTAATAAAACTTTTCATTTGGGTCCATTAAACAAAATAGTATTTAGCCCATTTAGCAATCTAGCGAACTTAGGCCCAAATGTCGAACTAGAAGGTTTTTGGCCCATTTAGAGATCTAGCAGTCTTTTGACCCATTTTATCGATCTAGCAGTTTTTCGGCCCAATTTAACAATCTAGCAGTTTTTCGGCTCAATTTATCGATCTAGCAATATTTCGGCTCAATTTATCGATCTAGCAATTTTTCCGACTTTAACCGTTTTCATGCATTTACACAAAAGTGTTAATTATCACATAATTTTCGATTTTCCCATTTTTACGATTTATCATAATTCTTACTGTTTAGTATCTAACCCGAAAGATAAGTGTGAAGTTACACACCTGGTTATAGTGAGAACTAGACTTTCCCGCTCGTCAACACCTATACGTATCACGATAAATTAGAATCACTATATTTTATTAACGAAATCAATCTTTGAAATTAACGATCTAACTTTTACCTCAGATTTTGAACTACTTCTACTTGCGGTTTCTCCCGATTGATGGTTCGTTAATCGAATCAAATCCACGAACAAACAATGGTTCGGAGTACGAACTACTTCAAACAATTGATTCTCCTCGGATGAACGTCCACAACCCGGTGGGAAATCCCGGATTCTTTGAAAGCGATCCTTTGTTTATACTTAGGGGAATAACGGAACCACCCTCTTCCGAACACTATTCAATGCCCTTTTCTTCCCTATTTTGATTGTCTTCAAAGACAAAAGATCGTTAATCCAATCTAATATTACATCGAAATATGACTAAGGGTTAAAGGGTGAAATTCGCTTACCACAAAAATCCTTGTTCCAAAATAAGAGAATCGAGCAAATCGTTCTATGATACTCACGAACACTTGAGTTCCGGTCTTCTACTATCGCACTAAAGTATAACAAATAAAAACGTTAATAGAATGAACGTTTATTTCGATCTAAGAAAGCCTTTATACCACTATCAAGATTCGGCCATGACAACTATTAACTAACATGAACTAAAAAGAATTCTTACCTATTGTCCACGGTTGCAAAGAGACGATTGAGAAAGATGTTTGTGCAAGATGGAGGATTCGGCTATATGACCAAAAAAATAGAAAAAGATTCGGCTATGGGTACATCAACATTCGGCCATGAGAGAAAATAATAGAGAAAGTATGAGTATCAAGAATAAAAGATGAGAGAAGAATAATGACGATGTTGTTTCAATTTTCAAAGAGAATAAAAGAGAAAGAAAGAAAGAAATGAGTTTTGGGAGCAATGTATATTCGGCAATGGGGAGAAGAAAAGTAAAGAATGGCTTTTTGGTGTTGGTAGAATCGGCACTATGAGAAAGGCACAAAATTGAACACTAAAGTGAAAAGCAAAAATGACCAAATGGTCAAAACAATCAAGGCTTACCAAAAGATCAATTTCGGCCAAAGGGAAAAGTTGAGAAGAGGAATGCAAAATTTTGCACAAAAACTAAAATGACCAAAAGCAAACTCCTAAACCTTACCATGCTACTAGCAAAAATCGCCAACCTTCCCCTAGCCATATTTGCCGTCCAAATTCATTGGTCAAATGACCATGAATTTGTTTCAAAACACTTTCCTTGATACTTGCCCTATGTCTCCATATCTTTCCATATTTTCTTGATTCCCTACCATAAATTCACTCTTACCTTATTCCTTTGATATACTAACCAAAAATAACAAGGTCAACACTTACCATAAATAAGCTTGGCCGACACTTACCATAGAAGAGCAAAATAAAAGTTGTCCAAATGTTATACAAGGGATTCGAACCACTCCCCTCATGCAATACCTCATGCGCCAACACCACCTTGCCATTTACTCATCTTATGCTACTTTTTAACACTTAATTTAACTTAAGTGTCAATGCCACTTGCTCTACTTCAATAAATTCTCAAACTTAAAAAATTATTCCATACCCGAATAATTCTATACTCTTCTTCAGGACTATCATAGGCACGGAAAGAAATAATAAAATTTTTCCTTTATAAACTAATCACCAAAACATGCAATATATCAAGACTCGGATTTTTAGGGTGTTACAGACCGTATGAGGTTAACTATCCAACTTACGATTTGGAGTTAGCGGCAGTAGTCTTCGCTTTGAAAATATGGAGGCATTACTTGTATGGGGAGAAGTCGATAGTCTACACGGATCACAAAAGTCCAAGTATCTTTCGACCGGAATGATTTAAAACGAGGCGGCGTCGATGGATTGAGTCATTGAAGGACTACGATTTGTTCAATTGAGTACCATCCGGCGAGGCTAACGTGGTGGCTGACGCGTTGAGCCGGAAGGTCATGACGGACTTAAGAGCGATGTTTGCTCACCTCAGTCTATACGATGATGGAAGTCTTTTGGCAGAGCTACAAGTTAAGCCAACTTGGATCGAGGAGATTAAGGAAAAATAATTGGTAGATGATAGTTTGAGTGCGCGGAGGTTACAAGTTCAAGATGGTGGTTTGGAAGGGTATAGTTTGTTTGGTGATGGTGTACTATGTTTTCAAGGACGAGCCTGTATGCCAAAGGATGTGGAATTGAGGCAAAGAATTCTTCAAGATGCACATAGCGGCCCATACGCTATGCATCCCGGAGGTAGCAAGATGTATGGAGATTTGCGAAGGCGATTAGTGGCCGGGTTGAAGCGTGAGGTAGCTAAATTTGTGGGAAAGTGTCCGACGTGTCGCAGAGTTAAGGTGAACACCGGTTGCCATCGTGGTTACTCCAACCAGCGAAGATCCCTCAGTGGAAATGGGAAAGGATCACTATGGACTTTGTCAGTGGGCTACCCCTCACGCCCAGCAGGAAGGACGCAGTTTGGGTGATTGTGGACCGTCTGACTAAATCAGCTCACTTCATATCGGTAAGGGTGGATTACTCACTTCAGAAGCTAGCTAAGCTGTATGTGTCAGAAATAGTAAGATTGCATGGCGTGCCAGTATCAATTATCTCGGATAGGGATCCGAGGTTCACACAAGGTTCTGAAAAGCGTTGCATCAAGCTTTGGGCACACGACTGGATTTCAGTACAGCATTCCATCCACAGTCTGACGGGCAGTCGGAAAGGGTCATTCAGATTTTAGAGGATATGCTGAGAGGATGTGTTTTGGATTTCAGTGGTAGTTGGGAGGAGTACCTACCGTTAGCAGAATTCGCTTATAACAATAGTTATCAAGCGAGTATCCAGATGGCACCATATGAGGCACTATATGGACGAAAGTGTCGTACTCCTACATGTTGGACGGAGTTGGGTGAACGACAAGTTTTGGGCCCAGAGTTGGTGACAGAAACTGAAGATAAGGTTAAGGTAATTCGAGCTCATCTCAAGGAAGCGTCGGATAGGCAGAAGTCCTACGCTGATCTTAAGCGCAAAGAAATGGAGTACGCAGTAGGGGATAAAGTTTTTCTGAAGGTGTCGCCTTGGAAGAAAGTATTGAGATTTGGGCGAAAAGGGAAGCTGAGCCCAAGGTTCATCGGCCCATATACTGATGTTAAAGCGCGAGTGGGACCCGGTAGCTTATCACTCGAGCTACCGGCGAGTTGAGCCGATTCATGACGCGTTTTCCATGTGTCAATGCTTAGGCGATATCGGTCGATCCATCACACGTTGTGCCGATGAGCGAGATTGAGGTAAACTCGGACTTATCTTTCGAAGAAGAACCAGTCAAATCTTGGACCGAGATGTCAAAGTTCTGCGCAGAAAGTCAAGTACCTTTGGTGAAAGTACTATGGTGGAACCATGGTACGGAAGAAGCCACGTGGGAACTCGAGGATGTGATGAGGCAAAGCAATACCTGACTCTTACGATCGGGTAATTTCGAGGCCGAAATTAATTTTAAGGGGTAGAAATCAGTAACATCCTAAAATTGGGGTTATTTGTGATTGAATTATTTTTGCTTGTGATTGGATTGTTATGATGTTGTTATGTGTAATAAGGCTTAATCATGGATCTTGGGTAGGCTCGGATAGTAGAAAAATTTTATTTGTAAGCTTTAAGGATAGGGAGCCTTAGTAAGTAGGGGTTACAAGTTAAATAAGGGGAAATTTGTCACTAAAAAGGCCTTGGAAAAGTGGCAAAAGGGAGGCCACTGAGGAGCTGGAATTGACGCCACAAGGGGAGCAAGGGGAGCCTAGGTTCGAGTTGCGAAACTCCCCTTTTTGCTCTTTATTTTGGACGGTAAAGAGAGAGAGAAATGCTCAATTTAAACACTTCAGGATAATAAGGATATTATTAAGATTTTAATTGGATTTTATTTGAATAATCTTAAAAGGGTGGCAAGGAGAAAAATAAGGAGTTTGATTTACTCAAATTATTTTGAATATTTTCAAATGGTTGGCCAAGAGGAATTTTAGGTGGTTGTCGAATTTTTGAACTCCTTGTTGGAGAGGAGTGGACGGCTTGGTGGCTAAGCAAGGGGGGTGTGCCGAATTTTCTTTAGGCACTTACTTGACAATTTCGGCTAGCAATTACTCATAATTCACCTCTTTTCTTTTCTTTTTTCATCCTCTCTCAAAACCGAAACCTTCATTGCCATCTTCATCTTTTTCTTCTTTTTGATCCTTGGCCGAATCACCTATCCTCCCATCCCTCTCTTTTCTTCTCTATTTTGGTTAAACCGAAAACACTCTCCCCTCATACCTTTCTTTTCTCTCCTCAACCCCTTTGGCCGAAACTTCTATTTCACTTCTTCTTCTTCCTCTTTTTCACTCAAAGCCGAACCTTGATTGTTATTTTGATCAAAACATAGCCGAACCCCTTCTTCTTATTTGGGGTAGTTTTGGCCGAACATCAAAGTGAAGGTGATCTCCTCTAGTCTTTTCTCCAATCGGTTTATAAAGGTGGGTAAATGGTCAAAGCTGAATGCCTATTTCTTCCTCTCTCTATTCTCTGTCGACTTTTACAAGGGTAAGGGCCGATTTCGGCATTGGATTGCAGGTGTGAATCACCTGATTTAGAATCGGTTTGTTGTAGGGCCTTCGAGGTGTTGGAAGCAATCTAGTGAAGTCGTCATCTTTGATTAATTGCTTGGTAAGTGGTGGTAAGAAATTAAGTGAGTTATTTATTTGGTATTTGTAAGCCGAAGGCTATTAAAGTGGCTACTAATGATTGCCAATTGTAGGAAAGTAAAGCAGAAACACTTGGTGTGTGGTGGCTAGCATTCAAAGGACGTGTAGGTAAGGTCTCGGGTTTCGAATATTAACTCCTTGGATTTATTTGGTTTGGCCGAATGGTCTAGGACACTAACTTCCATGGTTGGCCGAATATAGGAGCAAGAAATCTAGTGTGGCCGATTGACTCTTTGGGGATTTAGGGCTATCGTTAGTAACAGGTGTGTACATACACACTTTATAACTAATAACTGTGCTAAAGGCATTGTATATGCTAAACTGATTTGATGTAGAATGGGATTTAATACCATCATGGTATAGTCAAGGATTCAGGTAAGTCCTTGTTGTTATGAGTTTTCTTTATGATGCTTTTGGGAAGCATGACATATTTGGTATATGTTGTTAAATAAACATGTTGGCATGATTTTTTGTTAAATGCATATCATTGATCGATGTGGGTTAAACGAGTGGAGGGGGAAGTGATATCCGTGTCTTTGGACACCAAAGTGGTTTGGTACCACATTTCGTGATCACGGTCACCAGAGGTTTGGCACCTCATAGCATCTCGTCCCAGTGGGTTCGTACCACGATGGGTTGGCCCCCTGAGATAATACAACGGGATTGACGCCCGGTGATTTGGTATCACAAGATGGGTTGGCCCCATCACTACTATTCGTGACTTCGAGTCACCAGTGGTTTGGCACCACAATATTGATGGATATCGTGTCTTTGGACACCAGTGGTTTGGCACCACCAGTGGTTTGGTACCACACGGGGTAGAGAAAGGAGCATTGGATGGCTAGGTTGGGTGCATGTTAAATTTAGTGCATGTTAACTTAGTTGTAAATTGTGTATGATGTTGCACTAAAGCGGGGAAGGGTTACACATTGAGTCTTGGTGACTCACCTTCTCCTTTAACTTTTTCAGTTACTCGTAGATCGCGGATGAGGAGCCGGATGGACTCAAGGTGGCCATGCAGTGGGAATGTGATTTAAACGAACTTTGGGTTATTTTTATTTTATTTTGGATTTATTCGTTCAAGTTGTAATAAGGCCTCCTAAGATTTTTATTTTGCTTACTTTACATATTTTGGATAATTTGTTTAAATTACTTAATGACTTTAAAATGGGTACACACGGTTTCTTAAATTTAACATAAAATGTTTTATTGTGCCATCGGGTACATTCAAAATCAGAATAACAACGACTTAATAGATCTTTAAATAAAACTAAGTGAGGTTTCTTCACACACCTCCATAGTTTTAATAAAACCATATAAAATGAAACGTTTTCGACAAAACTTAAGTCGGCTAGAAGGGATTTTACAAAATGTTTTCCTCTGTAAAATACCAAATTCGGTCGTAATGTTTGGGCCGGGTTTGGGGTGTTACACCGAATTACCTCTGTCACCTTTCTAGTCTCAAAAGCCGGACTTAAGCCGCAGGATCAAAGGAAGATTCGATAAGTGCTTAGTTAAACTTTTTAGTGTGTTTTGTTAAAAGTCGAAGGGCTATCTAACCTAATCCTTGTCGTTAACTTTGTATTAACAAGGGAAAGAATCAAAGATCGCAAGCGTGGTAGGTAAGGGTTGCTAACAAGGTGGTAAGTGTTCTCGACCCAGTCATGGTTTTGTAAGTGGCCGAATCTAATGTGGCTCATAGGGGTGAATTATGTATGATATGGGTCACTTGGTTTTGACGATATAGGAGTTTGAGTGCAGATCTAGAGGTTAATCGCCAATAGTAGCAAAGGAAGGGCTACTAGCACGTGAGGCACACGGTAAGGGTATGGTGAGGTTTCGGTTTTTGATAAGTATGCATTAAATCTTGGTTAATCGCTAGTAATGTCGATTGTAGGGTCGTGACTAAGGGATTTACAGTGCACGTGGTTACCAAGTGTGTACAAACACAACACACAGACGATATCGACAATGCCGAAAAGTCGAAAAGCTAAAAGTGGCTAAATGGGCCCGGTGGGCCCTGAGGCTAAGTTTGATGGAATGGTTTGGTTTGTTATACAAATTGAATTAGTCTTGCATGATACATGATCTGGATATGTTTTTGGCCTAATAGGTCATATGATAAGATTTGGGCCTAATGGACCGTAAGGTTGTAATTTGGGTTTGATGGGCTTTATGGGGACGTAAGCAGATATGCTAGGGTTTATGGACTTAGGCCTAGTTTGAACAACTCTTCAATTTCATAAGACTTAAGTTAATTAAACATGCCTATGGACAAGTCGATTAGTTAGAGTATGGTAACCAACATATGCATGTCTAGGATTGGATCTAGTGAGAGCTTGGTATTTAAGCTGTCCGAGTGACCCACCTCTTCTTTTCTGAGATCCTACCTGGTGCATAGTATTTGTTCACTTTAACCGCGAGGACTTGTTTATGGGCCAAAGTTTATGACTAAAACCCGAGAGGGACTAAAATACCATTATATTAGAAAATTACTAAAATACCCTTATATTGGAAAATTACTAAAATACCCTTATATTTGTAAAATTACTAAAATACCCTTATGTGTAAAATTACTAAAATACCCCTAGATTTGTAAATTACCAAAATACCCCTGTTTGCAAAAGTACCAAAATACCCCTGTTTGTAAAATTACCAAGATACCCCTATTTTGCCAAATTACCAAAATACCCCTGTAGGGTAAAATTACGAAAATACCCCTATGTAGTGAAGTGACGAAAATACCCCTATGTGACAGATATGAGTTTATGGATGTTACTTGTGTGTTTGATGCATTCATATGATATTCTGCTTAGGATGCATATGGGTGGGAATTATGGTACGGAGGAAGATTTGAGGATCGCATGGCCGTATGGTATGGATCCGGGATCGCATAGCCGTATGGTATGGATCCACTGAAGGCTTTAAGCCCAACATATGATTAGCGACTTTCTTTGTAACATTGGTAGTACCAGCAACCGCCACCCTTGGTGTGTAGCGGAGGGTGGGTCGAGCTAGAATTCCCACAGGAGACATAAGGTTGGAAGGGAAATGGTGTGTTTAGCGGATGGATTTTTGGGGTGGGTTTTGCATTATCTGTTTATAAATGATACGATATGATATGATATGAGGTCATTGTGGGCTAAGGCCCAAGACCACCGATTTTGTTAGGGCTTAGGCCCAATGTGAATATTTATATGTGATTTGATTGCCAAGGGTTGTACACACTGAGTTTCAAAACTCACACCCTTTAATTTAATGTTTCAGGTAATCCTGAATGGACGACTCGACGAGGGAGAGGACTCGGAGATGGCCACACTACAAGCTGTTCAAATGTTTTAATTTACTCAAATGATTCTGTTTTAAATACTTTGTTTATTTTTCATTGGAACGTAATAAGGCCATGTAACTCCTACTTGACTTTGAATTTTGGGTTTATTATTGTTATTGTTTCAACTACCCACTTAGGCAATTTCATAAAGTTATTAAAGTGTTAATATGGTTTTCGAAATAATCTTTTGTTTTGGGCTTTTGGGGCCTTAAATGATTAACTAGTAAATTGTTTTGAAGTGCGCCTTTAATGTGACATTCCAGATTCGGGCCTAACTTCTAGGCCAGGTTTGGGGTGTTACATTTAGTGGTATCAGAGCCAAGTTGCAAAGCTCGGGCTGTGAAATGGGCCTTATATTTTGGGTTTTTAAAACAAGTAGATTAAGATGTTTTTGCAAGATTTTTGAAGTGTGGTTCACCGAGCCCTCGACGTCGAGCCAAGTAAGTTCTCTGTACTACAATTGCTTAAATTAATGAACTATGTAGGTAATGGGCTACTTAAAATAGGCTTTTAGATACTATAGCCCGTAGGGAACTTAAGCCTGTAGTGGATTCTCAGCCGCGGAATAACTTTAAGAAAATTGTTGTTACTTACATAAGACATGTGCCCTAAACAAGTGGAACTATGTACTAATTTCATAAAATTCCTAATTCGGATAATACGAGAATCAACGATGAACGCTAGAAGAGGAGGAAGAGGCCGCGGCTGAGGCTGTGGAAGTGTTAGGGCTTTGTAAACATTTGAATCGAAATTTGGTACTTATTCTGCTTATGTTTGAAAATGGTTGCGATAGGTGGATGTTTTAGGTATGTATTAAAATTATTAGGGTCAGAGTGCGCAGCGGTAGCGTGGTGGGGTAGTTGATACACGACCACCCTGTTAGTTGGAAATTTCGGGGACGAAATTTCTTTTAGGAGGGGTGAGTTGTAACACCCCGAAAATTAGGCCTAGAATAAATGGGTTTCCTGTGTCGAGAGAATGGATTTTGTCGTTCGGAAAAAAAAGAAGGGAATAATGAATTAAGTGTGTATAAAAAAATTATGATTGCATGTTTAGTTTAATTTTTAGGTATTAGGAAGGGTTGGTACTGTTGGAAAAGTCCTACGCTCGATCTAGGGCTTTAGAAAAAATTTTGTTTTTACCCTTAAGTGAGGTTGGTGGTAGTCAGAAGGCTTTTAAAATATTGTTGGTTTAAAAGATAGCACAAGGAAGTAGGTGGTCTGGTGGCCTGGGGCGTTCTAAATAAGTTGGTGGTCAAAGGTTCAAGTCCTGGACTTGGCAAAATTTTTTTTATTGTGCATATGTTAGTATGAAGGCCAGAGTTTAGGCTTTATAATTAGTTGGGGCTGATTCACGACACAAAGAAACGGCTGGCCCAGTGGCAGAGGTGTTAGGAGCAGGAGGGGGAGCAGGGTTCTAGTCGCGACGTGCGCTAAATGTTTAATTTTTTTAAGTAAACCTGGAGCGCGGAAGAAAGGTTTATAATTAATTGGGGAGGAATTATGACTCAAATAAAGCGGGCGGCACAGTGGCAAGGGGCGTGTATCATAGTGAAGAGGTTGGAGGTTCGACGCTGGGTGTTGGCAAATATTTTTAGATTTCTTTGGATGATTCGGTCACTGGGAAATAGGCCTTAAAAGAAGATGGGAATGGAATATATCACAACAAGAGTTGTGGTGCAGTGGCTGGTAGCGTGTGGTGGTTCCTGCAAGTCTCGGGTTCGAGTTGCCTTGTGCACAACAAATTGCTATTTTTGCTGCTGGCGTGGGGAAGCTGTTTGATGTGGATCGAAACACCAAATGCCTGCTGTTCGGGGAAAGCAATTTGAATGTAATTCAAATTGGATTTTTTTTTGGCTAAGTAAAGGAATTTTTGGATGAGGATGAAGATAAAATTTGGAGAAAATAAAGGAATTTAATTGGTGACAAGTTTGTGTTGACTAGGGAGTGTAGGTTTATTTTATTTATTTATTTATTTATTTTAGTATATATATATTGGTGCCGAATTAAGTTCCTAGAGTAATGCCGAAATTTTGTTTTCCCTCTGGCCGAATTTCTTCGCTTGTGAGATGCCCAAACACTTTTTTTTCTCTCTACGTGTTCAGAAGCCGAATCCTCCATACTCCCCCTTCTCAAATTCCCTTTTTGGTTCACCACTTGGTTCTAGCCATATCACCTCTTTTCTTATTCTCCTTTGTGTTGCCGAATTACCTCTGTCACCTTTCTAGTCTCAAAAGCCGGACTTAAGCCGCAGGATCAAAGGAAGATTCGGTAAGTGCTTAGTTAAACTTTTTAGTGTGTTTTGTTAAAAGTCGAAGGGCTATCTAACCTAATCCTTGTCGTTAACTTTGTATTAACAAGGGAAAGAATCAAAGATCGCAAGCGTGGTAGGTAAGGGTTGCTAACAAAGTGGTAAGTGTTCTCGACCCAGCCATGGTTTTGTAAGTGGCCGAATCTAATGTGGCTCATAGGGGTGACTTATGTACGATATGGGTCACTTGGTTTTGACGATATAGGTGTTTGAGTGCAGATCTAGAGGTTAATCGCCAATAGTAGCAAAGGAAGGGCTACTAGCACGTGAGGCCCACGGTAAGGGTACGGTGAGGTTTCGGTTTTTGATAAGTATGCGTTAAATCTTGGTTAATCGCTAGTAATGTCGATTGTAGGGTCGTGACTAAGGGATTTTGCGTAGCGCGTGGTTGCTGTGTGTGTACAAACACAGCACACACGGTATCGATTCGCAATGCCAGAAAAGCAGAAAAAGTCGAAAGTGGCTAAATGGGCCCGGTGGGCCCTGAGGCTAAGTTTGATGGAATGGTTTTGTTTGTTATATGAATTGAATTAGTCTTGCATGATACATGATCTGGATATGTTTTTGGCCTAATAGGTCATATGGTAAGATTTGGGCCAATGGGCCGTAAGGTTGTAATTTGGGTTTGATGGGCTTTATGGGGACGTAAGCAGATATGCTAGGGTTTATGGACTTAGGCCTAGTTTGAACAACTCTTCAATTTCATAAGACTTAAGTTAATTAAACATGCCTATGGACAAGTCGATTAGTTAGAGTATGGTAACCAACATATGCATGTCTAGGATTGGATCTAGTGAGAGCTTGGTATTTAAGCTGTCCGAGTGACCCACCTCTTCTTTTCTGAGATCCTACCTGGTGCATAGTATTTGTTCACTTTAACCACGAGGACTTGTTTATGGGCCAAAGTTTATGACTAAAACCCGAGAGGGACTAAAATACCATTATATTAGAAAATTACTAAAATACCCTTATATTGGAAAATTACTAAAATACCCTTATATTTGTAAAATTACTAAAATACCCTTATGTGTAAAATTACTAAAATACCCTTATGTGTAAAATTACTAAAATACCCCTAGATTTGTAAATTACCAAAATACCCCTGTTTGCAAAAGTACCAAAATACCCCTATTTTACAAAAGTACCAAAATACCCCTGTTTGCAAAAGTACCAAAATACCCCTATTTTGCAAAAGTTCCAAAATACCCTTGTCTGCAAAATTACCAAGATACCCCTATTTTGCCAAATTACCAAAATACCCCTGTAGGGTAAAATTATGAAAATACCCCTATGTAGTGAAATGACGAAAATACCCCTATGTGACAGATATGAGTTTATGGATGTTACTTGTGTGTTTGATGCATTCATATGATATTCTGCTTAGGATGCATATGGGTGGGAATTATGGTACGGAGGAAGATTTGAGGATCGCATGGCCGTATGGAATAGATCCGGGATCGCAATGCCGTATGGTATGGATCCACAGAAGGCTTTAAGCCCAACATATGATTAGCAGCTTTGCTGCAACGTTCGGTAGTACCGCAACTGGGCTACCCTTGGTGTGGGTCGAGCTAGAATTCCCCACAGGAGACATAAGGTTGGAAGGGAAATGGTGTGTTTAGCGGATGGATTTTTGGGGTGGGTTTTGCATTACTGTTTATAAATGATACGATATGATATGATATGAGGTCATTGTGGGCTAAGGCCCAAGACCACCGATTCTGTTAGGGCTTAGGCCCAATGTGAACATTTGTATGTGTTTGATTGCCAAGGGTTGTACACACTGAGTTTCGAAACTCACACCCTTTAATTTAATGTTTCAGGTAATCCTGAATGGACGACTCGACGAGGGAGAGGACTCGGAGATGGCCACACTACAAGCTGTTCAAATGTTTTAATTTATTCAAATGATTTTGTTTTAAATACTTTGTTTATTTTTTATTGGATCGTAATAAGGCCATGTAACTCCTACTTGACTTTGAATTTTGGGTTTATTATTGTTATTATTTCAACTACCCACTTAGGCAATTTCATAAAGTTATTAAAGTGTTAATACAGTTTTCAAAATAATCTTTTGTTTTGGGCTTTTGGGGCCTTAAATGGTTAACTAGTAAATTGTTTTGAAGTGGGCCTTTAACGTGACATTCCAGATTCGGGCCTAACTTCTAGGCCAGGTTTGGGGTGTTACAGCCACAAAGCTAACCTCCTCTTTTATGAACCAAAGGGATTTTAGAACCCTATACATAGCTTCTCTATTTATTTTTTTCATTTGACATTATCTTCCCCACAGCTCACGCCTCGTAGCCCTTAGGTTTTGTAGAGAAACGATTGGAGCTGATCACTTTTCTTGATTCTTCTTCTGAGAATGTTAACCTTTCCAGCAATTCGTTTATGTCCTCCCCCATGACCATAAACAATCGAGAAGTAAAAAGGAAGCAAGCACCCACCTCCCCAACGACCTTCCAGGCATAGCCGATTCACGAGGTTAGCCACCCAATCCTACAAGATTATAACCAGGAAAAGCAGCACGAATACACCAAGAAACCACAATTCGAACAACAAGTAAAAAACCCTCAAACAAGGAGGCAAACACCGAACAAGAAAAAGGATCCCACACCACTAAGAAGGTTAAAGAAATCAGCCTCTAACCCAGATAAATTAAGACAAGACAACAATAAACCCAAGAATCCCCCCCAGGATTTCCCCAAAGAAACAAGAACACCTAGAGGCGAATCAACCAAAGAGAAACCACAAAGTCAGTAGTGTCGAAACCATTTTTTATTTTGAAAAACGGGGTCGACTTTAAAAAAGAAAATGGAGTTGCCACCAATCTTTTTTCAAGGTGTGATCGGGTCACCTTGAAATTGATCATTTTAATAAAAAAAATTTTTTGATTTATTAAAAAAATGATTTTGGTCTACGAAATTTGAGAAAATGGGTTTGGAAGTCAGTTACGCACGAGGAAGGATTAGCACCCTCATAACACCCAAAAAAATTGGTACCTAATTGATTAATTAATGTCTTAATGTCGAAAATTTGAGAAGATTTTCAAATATGATTCTTTTGATTTTTCAAAACTTATAACCTTTAAAAAAACATTCAATTATTTGGATAAAAGAAAATTCGAATCTCAGTAAGTTAGAGCACGACCTTTCGAATTTCCCAAACACCAAATATCCTTTGTTTCGTTTTCTTTTTTTTTTTGAAATCCCTGTCTCAAAATATCAAAATGTCACATCCAATAAGTTAGGACGCAACATCTTAAATTCACAAAGATAGGTTTTTTTATTTGAAAATCATATATTTTAATTCCAAAAAGGGTATTTGATCATTTAGACTTAAAGAGAAAAATCGAAGCCCAGTAAGTTAGGGCACGATTCCCTCAAAACTCCAAATGTCAAATATTGCCTTATTTTAAGAAATAAAGTTTTGGATAAAAATTGGCAATTAAAATAAATTTAAAATAAATGAATAAATAATGATTAAGCAATTAAATGGATAAATTAAAAAAAACACATAAGTCAACCTAACTCCCGCAATATGAGGATTCGACGAAATTCCTCCACCAAAAACTAACTCGAATAGAAGCAACTCAAAAAGAAACGAAGATGAGCAAAGAAAAAAATAAGAACAAGCCAAAAAAAATAAGAACGCAAAAGAGAGAGAAATTTGAGTGAATGCTCTCAAGAATTTTTATTACTCAAAACTCAAGTCCCATTCAAGTGTGTCTACAATGAAGGGAGAGGCCTATATTTATAGTTGAGCCTCCCCAAATCCAATGGAACAGATCAATTACATCAACGGCTAAGATTAAAAGGTATCTACAAATTAAATCTCTAAGATTACAAAATCATATCTTTTAATATTACATACCATATCTTCTAAGATTGCATATCATATCTAAGATTGCATACCATAACTTCTAGGATTGCATATCATATCTAAGATTTGCATATCATATCTAAGATTGCATACCATATCTTCTAAGATTGCATATCACATCTAAGATTTGCATATCAAATCTAAGATTGCATATCCTTGAAGATTGTACTTCCATATACGCTAAGCTTGTAGATAGACCTTCAATCTTTTTAAGTAATGGGCCATTCCGGTCGGGCCAAATGATATATTTTGGACTGGACTTGGACTTTATTTTATTATTTTGGGTTTATTATTTTTTGTATGGGCCCGGGCTAAATTTGCTTATTACAGCTGCCCCTCTTTGCTCATTATCGTGTAACGAGAATAGAGCAAAGACTATAAAAGGCCCAATTTTGCCCGGTCTTTGTCGAGCCTTGACTTCTTGGTCATTGTTTTCTTTAAATAACTTCTATCCCATCTGCAATCCGGCTTCAATTTGCTTTACTGTAACTTTAGGAATGCCAGATCTGCTATCTTTGGTCTGCTCCACTGCAAACTTAGAGAATGCAAGACCTGATGTCTTTGATCTGCTTTATTGCAATCTCAGGGAGACAAGACTATAATCTTTAGCCTGCTCCCTTGCTACATCATGAAGATAAGACTAGTGGCTAAAATCTGCTCCCTTACTACATCAGGAAGATAAGATTCGCCAAATTCGATCTGCTCTGCTGCTGCTTAGGGATATAAGATCAACAAACTTCAGTTTGCCCCACTACTATCTCGAGGGGACAAAATCTAAACTTTTCAGCCTGCTTCCTTACTATCTCAGGAAGACTTCAATCTTCAGTCTGCTCCACTACCATCTCTATGGAACAAAATCTGAACTTTTGGTTTGCTTCCTTACCATTTCAGGAAGACTTCAATCTTCAGTCTGCTCCACTACTATCTCGAGGGAACAAAATCTGAACTTTTAGTTTGCTTCCTTACTATCTCAGGAAGACTTCAATCTTCGGCCTGCTCCACTACTATCTCGAGGGAACAAAATCTGAACTTTTAGTTTGCTTCCTTACTATCCCAGGAAGACTTCAATCTTCAGTTTGCTCCACTACTATCTCTAGGGAACAAAATCTGAACTTTCTAATTTGCTTCCTTACTATCTCAGGAAGACTTCAATCTTCAGTCTGCTCCACTACCATCTCTAGGGAACAAAATCTGAACTTTTTGGTTTGCTTCCTTACTATCTCAGGAAGACTTCAGTCTTCATTTTGCTCCACTACCATCTCTAGGGAACAAAATCTCAACTTTTTGGTTTGCTTCCTTACTATCTTCAGGAAGACTTCAATATTCAGATTGCTCCACTACCATCTCTAGGGAACAAAATCTGAACTTTCCAATTTGCTTTCTCACCATCTTCAGGAAGACTTCAATCTTCAGTTTGCTCCACTACCATCTCTAGGGAACAAAATCTGAACTTTTTGGTTTGCTTCCTTACTATCTTCAGGAAGACTTCAATCTTCAGTTTGCTCCACAACCATCTCTAGGGAACAAAATCTAAACTTTTTGGTTTGCTTCCTTACTATCTTTAGGAAGACTTCAATCTTCAGTTTGCTCCACTACCATCTCTAGGGAACAAAATCTAAACTTTTTGGTTTGCTTCCTTACTATCTTCAGGAAGACTTCAATCTTCAGTTTGCTCTACTACCATCTCTAAAGAACAAAATTTGAACTTTTTGGTTTGCTTCCTTACCATATTCAGGAAGACTTCAATCTTCAGTTTGCTCCACTACCATCTCTAGGGAACAAAATCTGAACTTTTTGGTTTGCTTCCTTACTATCTTCAGGAAGACTTCAATCTTCAGTTTGCTCCACTACCATCTCTAGGGAACAAAATCTAAACCTTCCAATTTGCTTCCTTACTATCTTCAGGAAGACTTCAATCTTCAGTCTGCTCCACTACCATCTCTAAGGAACAAAATCTGAACTTTCCCGATGTTGCTACACCGTCCTCTGAGGGACATGTCCTGTAGATTCGAATGTATTATGGATGACATTTGCATGAATGCAGAATGTCATGAGAATGATCCCATTTTTTAAGTGTATAATGATTAGGATGTAATGATCGGAATGAATCTGTAACATCTTAAAATTTAGAATTTTATGTGTTGCATTATTTCTTGCGTTAGGCTAGTTAAAAATATTAATTCTGTATGTTTAAGGGGTCCTAAGAAGGCTCGGGGCTGAATTGGGCTTTAGTAAAATTTTTGTGTTTAAGCACTTTAAGGAGAGAGGGTAAATGGCATCAATACTTATGGAAATAAGTGAGTAAATTACTAGCATAAGTGAGCATATGGCAAGGAGGTTGTGGCATCACATGAAGGGCTTTAAAGGAGGAGGTTCGAATCCTACTTGATGCAAATTTTGACTATTTTTTTATGTTATTCATCCATAGTGTCGGTCATAGATGTATTTAAGGAAAGGAAGACTTTTTAATTTTGGAAAGATGGCTAAGGAAATAAGGTAAGGATGAGGGTAAGGAAAGAAATGAAAGAAAAGGAGCAAGAAGGGGGATATGTTGGCCGGTTTTGGGAAGAATGTTTTGGAAAGTTTTTATGGTCAATTTTTGATCCTTTTGGTATGGTATACACGGTTTGGGAAGGGTCTTGGGAGTAGCTAAATTTTCTTTAGTCTTTCAGTAGAATTTTGGTACTTGATAGGCCTAATTTCTTTTAGCATTCTTTTGTGCTCTTTTCTTCAACTTCTTCTCTCATTGCTAAAACTTCAAGCCAATAGTGGGTATTTTTTTTTCTTATTTGTCTTGCCAAAATCACCTAGCCATTGTGACCAAATTATTTTCACTCATCTTCCCTTTGAAAACCGAAACTAGTTAAGCACTCCTTCTCTATCTTTCTTTTCTTTTTCACAAAATTTTTCAACCCTTCTTTCTTCTTCTCTAATCCATACTTTCATAGCTGAAATTTCTTGTTCATTTTCTCCATAACCGAACCTTGATTATCTTCTCTTCCTCATCATACAAGTTGAATTTTTCTTTCTTGATTAAACCAGGTAAGTGTTTTATTCAATTCCTTTCAATTTTTTTCTCCTTAGCCGAATGAATATTCTTCATCATTTGGTTATTTCATATTGTTTCTAAACTGAAATGGTGTTTTCCCACACTCCCTCATATTTTGATAATCTTCTAGTTGTAGTACTTTAGTGGATTGGCCGAATATCACATCTTAGCCGAATCACTTCTAGTCTACTGCCCAATCGACCAAAGTGGATCTATTATTGTCAAGGTAATAGATTTCTTCAAGGTTCAATATCTCAATACTTGGTTATTCCGCTTAAACGGATTGATGATTATGTATACACGTTTGTCCTAGGGACTATATCAATCATTAATCTTTCGCAAATAGAGGTAAGCCGAATCTTATCCCTAAACGATTACTTTTATTCATAGTAATAGTTTTCTAACCGAGATCTTTTCAATAGAGGCGAACGATACCGAATTAAAAGGAAAAGCGATTGGAGAACTCAAAAAGAGTGGATTTGCGATTCCTACTCCTAAGTTCAAACGAAAGGCGGTATCGGCGATTCGAGATTTTCCACCGGGTTGTGGACCATCATCCGGTGAGAATCGACAAATCATGGTCGTTCACGATTTAGAGAGTAAGTATTTTAGATCGATGATTTAGATTTAGATTAATAAAAATCTCGTTATTAGATTAATCGAGTATTATGTTGTCATAGGTGCCGACGATCAAGAGAGTTTAATACTTACCATAATCAGGTGTGTAATCTCACCGAAATCCCGTAAATCTGTGTTTTAGCATCATATTAGAAATATCGATCATTGTTGCTTAAAAAGTCAAAATCGGTAAAATGGTATGAATCGAGTAATTTGCCTAAACATCGTAAATACTGAGATTTGTCAAATTAGGGATTATTTGTAAAATTATGAAAATGCCCCTAAGTTCTGAATTACGAAAATGCCCCTATGAGCCGAATCACGGAAATGCCCCTAAAGGGCTGATTTGATAGATTGCCCTAATGGGCCCAACTACAAAGTGTGATAATGGGCCGATTTATTGTATCAAGTCTCTGTATTAATGATTGTTGTTTATATTTGAAATTGTTATGTTTTATAATATATGTTGCATTACATAATTTTCGCAAGGGATGGGAAAAATGTTGAAGAGAAGTGTAACCCGGTGGCTTTGCCACAAAAATGTTTGTTAATATGTTTCACTATGATTCTAGTGGCTTGGCCACAATCAAATTATAATATAAATGGCAACTTGCCTGCGATTGGTGTGTTTGGCGGGGTGGGTTGACTTGATCCCCATAGGTGTGATGGGATGGTACGGGTGGTGTGTAGCGGATGGATATCTAGGATGGGTTGGGTTGCATACATTCTTACATTTGCTTCATTTTAAGACTTTTATGTAAAAGGGCTTAGGCCCATGATATTGCTTTATGGGTTCAAGCCCAGTGGATGACGGTAAGGGGATTTAACATTGAGTTCTTGTAACTCACTCCCCCTTTCTATTAACCCTTGTAGGTAATGCTCAGTGAAGTGGATTTGAGCCATGGTGTTATTGAACTTTAGATTTCTATTTCCGTTTATTTTACTACTCTTACTATTTTGGGTTTTTATGTTGTAATAAGGCCTCTGGAATATTTTATTTTAGCTTTATGTTTGTCGTACTTACTATTTTGCTTGAATGATTTTAAATTGGAATTTTTCTAAAACTTAAATAAAGGTTTTCCAAAATAGATTAACAAATGGATTTCATAACAAACTTTTACAAATATTTTAACTTGGAAAGTTTTTTCTCGAACTATCAACACATTTTCAAAAGTTACGATTTATAAAGATTTTTAGTTCAAATTATCGATTTATCAAACAACCTTCGAGGTTAGTAGTACTTTATCAAATATTTCAAATCAACTCGTTTTCTCAATTATAACTAAATAATATCTATATTAGTACGAATAAAAAGGATTTAACATGTTTTTCTCATGTGACATGTCAGATCCGGTCTTAACGCATGGGCCGGGTTTGGGGTGTTACATTTTATGGTATCAGAGCCCGGTTGCAAAACTCGGCTGTGGTTTGGGTTCAAACACGTTTTCAAAGCCGTTTAAGTTTTAAATTATACATGTATTTTCTAACGGAAGTATGGCACCACGGGTATCCGGCACCAAGTCAAGTAAGTATATGTTATCATTTTATGATTATGATTATTGTGTTATGACTATAGAAATACTCTAGAACTTTTTAGTTTTAGGAGTTAAAACTATAGAGATTAAGACTATATGATGCATTTTGCGAAAACGACTTTACTTCCTATACTTCATAAAATATTGTTTAATAAACACTGAAATAGTATACTGATTCATAAGACTCTTAATTAGAATAAATCGAATTAGCAAATATGAGCGCTAGAGGACGTGGACGCGGTAGACGTGGCCGTGGTAGAGGCCGTGGCGCTAGAGTTGTATCTGAGGCATCGGGACATATACCGAAAATGGACGCACCTGCGTTACCTGTGACTAAAGCTGGGTTACACGATCGTGTGAGAAAGAACGACGCTCTGTCCCAAGCAATGTTGCGAGTTCTGGAAAGGGTTACTGGGGCAAGAATTGGGTCAGCAGCTCATGGGTCAATATCGGAGCGACTTAGATCGAATGGAGCTGAAGTTTTTAGGGGTATATCGGGTGTAGCCCCAAACATAGCGGAGTACTGACTTGAGGCGGTAGAGCAGATCATGGACGATTTGGATTGCACCGCCGAGCAGAAACTGAAAGGAGTGGTGTCTTTGCTGAGGGATGAGGTGTACCAGTGGTGGCTCACTATGCAGGAAGGCATTCAGGCCGATCGTATTACCTGGGAATTCTTTAAAACTGCATTTCAAGGAAAATATGTCGGGGCTAGCTATGTGGATGCCCGAAGGAAGGAATTCCTGAATATGGTTCAAGGAGGTAAATCTGTGGCAGCATATGAGGCAGAATTTCTGCGTCTAAGTCGGTATGCCCAGGGAATAGTGCCGACTAACTACGAACGCTGTGTGCATTTTGAGGACGGGTTGCGTGATGAGTTGCGAGTACTGATAGCCCCACAGAAGGAGAGGAATTTTGCCACACTGGTGGAGAAAGCAAAGATAGCTGAAGAAGCTAAAAACTTGGAGCGGCAGAACCGAGACAAGGATAGGGGCAAGAGTAAGAGAGGCTCTGGGTACTCAGGTCCTGCTAGAGGTTTTTAGAAGAGGCCCATGAATGAGGAGCCAGCTCGAACGAGAATACAAGCTGCTACCAATCAGCTACAGCCCTGTGCAGATTGTGGGAAACTCCACTTGGGTGAATGCTGGAAGAGAACCGGTGGTTGTTTCAAATGTGGTTCCAAGGACCATCGACTTAGAGATTACCCTCGACTACCTGCTCAGACTCAGGTTATTCATAACAATGATGTGCAGCCAGCTAGAGGCGCTCAATAGCCGCCGAGAGGCCGTGGGCCAGGTCGAGGTGGTAATGGCGTAGGACAAGGTCAGGGTGCACCGAGTAGAGGTACTAGTAATAGGGGTAACGCGGAGGCGAGACAGCCAGGGTTGGTCTATGCGGTCAGACATCGAGAAAATGGTGATGCACTTGATGTCATAATCGGTACGTTTTTCATAGCTGATGTACCTGTTACTGCTTTAATAGATATTGGATCCACCCATTCGTATGTTGCTTGTGCTGTGTCTGGAACCTTGAACATTAGATCTGAGATTACTGCTAGAGAAACAACTGTGATTAGCCCTTTAGGATAGACGGAGGTAGTGAATAAGTTATTTAGAGATGTACCCTTAGAAGTTCAGGGGGAAATATTTCTAGAGGATTTGATGGAACTGCCATTCGGCGAGTTCGACCTTATTTTTGGCATGGACTAGTTGGTTAAACACCGTGCGAACTTAGATTGTACTGCAAAACAGATGGTGCTAAGAACTTCAGAGGATAAGGAAGTGATGATGATAGGTGAAAGAAGAAACTATCTGTCTAATGTGGTATCTGCTTTAAAGGCAGAAAAGTTGGTGTGAAAGGGGTGTGGAGCGTTCTTAGCCTTTATCAGTGATTTGGATGCCAAATAGTTGACGATAGAAAGTGTCAAAACGGTGAAAGAGTTTTCGGACGTCTTTCCCGAGGAGCTTCCAGGATTGCCTCCGGATCGAAAGGTAGAGTTTGGCATTGAGGTGTTGCCAGGAACGGCTCCGGTGTCCATTGCTCCTTATAGAATGGCACCGAAGGAGTTAGCGGAGCTTAAAGCTTAGATTCAGGAGTTGTTGGATCGCGGATTCATTCGACCAAGTGTGTCACCGTGGGGAGCGCCGGTCTTGTTCATTAAGAAAAATGATGGGTCGATGCGTATGTGCATCGATTATAGGAAATTGGATAAGTTGACGATCAAGAACAGGTATTCGTTGCCGAGAATCGATGATCTGTTTGATCAGCTACGAGGAGCTTCGGTTTTCTCGAAGATAGACTTGAGATCGAGTTATCACCAGCTTAAGGTCAAGGAGGCAGATATTCATAAGACTGCGTTCCAAACTCGTTATAGGCATTACGAGTTCTTGGTGATGCCGTTCGGGTTGAAAAATGTACCAGCTGCATTAATGGACATGAATCGAGTCTTCCAACCCTATTTAGACCGGTTCGTGGTGGTGTTCATAGATGATATCTTGGTGTATTCAAAGACTGAAGAAGAGCATGATTCACATCTACGAGTTGTGTTGCAGATATTAAGAGAAAATCAACTTTATGCCAAATTCAGTAAGTGTGAATTTTGGCTGAAGGAGGTGACCTTCTTAGGGCATGTCGTGTCTGCCGAAGGAATTAGAGTTGATCCCCGGAAAGTCGAGGCTGTATTGGATTGGAAGCCACCGAAGTCAGTGGCTGAAATTCAGAGTTTTCTAGGCTTGGCTGGGTATTACAGGCGTTTTGTGGAGGGGTTTTCGTTGATTGCTGTGCCCCTAACTAAGTTGTTGCGTAAGGGAGTACCATTTGTGTGGTCAGATAAGCAACAAGAGAGCTTTGAGAAATTGAAGAAGATACTGATAGAAGCGCCAATATTGATTCAACCTGAGGCTGGTAAGGAGTTTACTGTTTATTGTGATGCGTCACACAAGGGCTTGGGATGTGTGCTGATGCAAGGGAGAAAAGTGGTGGCTTATGCATCTCGCCAATTAAGGCCGCATGAAGTTAACTATCCCTCTCATGATTTGGAGTTAGCTGCAGTGGTGTTTGCTCTAAAACTTTGGAGACATTATCTGTACGGAGAGAAGTCGACTATTTATACGGATCATAAGAGTCTGAAGTACCTCCTTACCCAGAAGGAGTTGAACTTAAGACAACGGAGGTGGATTGAACTATTGAAGGATTATGACCTCTCAATCGAGTATCATCTCGAAAAGGCTAACATAGTGGTAGATGCGTTGAGTCGTAAGGTGATATCAGATTTGAGAGCGATGTTCGCTCATCTCAGTCTTTATGAAGATGGTAGCCTGTTAGCCAAACTTCAGGTGAAGCCCGCATGGGTAAGTCAGATTAAGGAGAAGCAGTTAATAGATGAAAGGTTGGGTTCCTTACTTCGGCAAATGGAAGGTGGTGAGATAGGGGATTTCGGATTGAATAGTGACAGAGTATTGTGTTTCCACGGAAGAGTTTGTATGCCCAAGGATTCAGAATTAAGGCAAATGATTTTGCGTGAGGCGCATAGTAGTCCATATGCTATGCACCCCGGGGGAAATAAGATGTATCGAGACCTCCGTGAGCAGTATTGGTGGCCAGGGTTGAAACGGGAGGTTACTGATTTTGTGAGTAAGTGCTTAACATGTTAGCAAGTGAAGGCGGAACATCAATTGCCGTCAGGGTTGCTTCAACCGATGAAAATTCCATTATGGAAATGGGAAAGGATAACGATGGACTTTGTTAGTGGATTACCCTTAACGCCTACTAAGAAAGATTCAGTATGGGTTATAGTAGATCGATTAACGAAGACTGCTCATTTCCTACCTATTCGTATGGATTATTCATTGCAGAAGTTGGCGAAGTTGTATGTAGCAGAGATCGTGAGGTTACATGGGGTACCAGTGTCTATTATATCGAACAGGGACCCTAGGTTTACATCACGGTTTTGGAAGGCTTTACATGAAGCTTTGGGTACAAGGTTAAATTTCAGCACGGCGTTTCATCCGCAATCAGATGGTCAGTCGGAGAGAGTGATCCAGATTCTAGAAGATATGTTAAGAGGTTGTGTAATCGATTTCAGGGGTAGTTGGAAAGATTTCCTACCGTTGGCAGAGTTTGCTTACAACAACAGCTACTAATCCAGTATCCAGATGGCACCTACGAGGCGTTGTATGGTCGTAGGTGTCGTACTCCTACTTGTTGGACTGAGCTAGGGGAGCGACAGTTGTTGGGTCCTGATTTGATTTCGAAGACAGAGGAAAAAGTTAAGGTAATTCGAGCACGGTTAAAAGAAGCTTCGAACAGATAGAAATCATACGCAGACTTGAAGCGTAAGGATATAGAATTCGCGGTGGGTGATCAGGTCTTTCTAAAGGTCTCACCTTGGAAAAAGATCTTTAGATTTGGACGAAAGGGCAAGTTGAGCCCTAGGTTCATCGGACCTTACCGGGTACTGAAGCATCTTGGACCAGTGGCTTATCAACTTGAGTTACCTCCGGAGTTAAGTCAGATACATAGTGTATTCCATGTATCGATTTTAAGGCGTTATCGTTCGGATCCATCTCATGTTTTACCGGTGGAGGAAGTTGAATTGAGACCTGACTTGTCTTTTGAAGAGGAGCCAGTACAGATTTTAGATCGGGACGTTAAGGTGCTGAGAAGGAAGTCGATACCATTAGTCAAAGTTCTATGGCATAATCACGGATCAGAAGAGGCTACATGGAAACCAAAGGACGCGATTCGGCAACAATATCCTCATCTCTTTTAATCAGGTAAATTTTGAAGCCGAAATTTCTTTAAGGGGGTAGAATTGTAACATCCTAAAAGTTAGAATTTTATGTGTTGCATTATTTCTTGCGTTAGGCTAGTTAAAAATATTAATTGTGTATGTTTAAGGGGTCCTAAGAAGGCTCGGGGCTGAATTGGGCTTTAGTAAAATTTTTGTGTTTAAGCACTTTAAGGAGAGAGGGTAAATGGCATCAATGCTTATGGAAATAAGTGAGTAAATTGCTAGCATAAGTGAGCATATGGCAAGGAGGTTGTGGCGTCACATGAAGGGCTTTAAGGGAGGAGGTTCGAATCCCACTTGATGCAAATTTTGACTATTTTTTTGTGTTATTCATCCATAGTGTCGGTCATAGATGTATTTAAGGCAAGGAAGACTTTTTAATTTTAGAAAGGTGGCTAAGGAAATAAGGTAAGGATGAGGGTAAGGAAAGAAATGAAAGAAAAGGAGCAAGAAGGGGGATATGTTGGCCGGTTTTGGGGAGAATATTTTGGAAAGTTTTTATGGTCAATTTTTGATCCTTTTGGTATGGTATACAGGGTTTGGGAAGGGTCTTGGGAGTAGCCGAATTTTCTTTAGTCTTTTGGTAGAATTTTGGTGCTTGTTAGGCCTAATTTCTTTTAGCATTCTTTTGTGCTCTTTTCTTCAACTTCTTCTCTCATTGCCGAAACTTCAAGCCAATAGTGGGTATTTTTTTCTTCTTTGTCTTGCCGAAATCACCTAGCCATTGTGACCAAATTATTTTCACTCATCTTTCCTTTGAAAACTGAAACTAGTTAAGCACTCCTTCTCCATCTTTCTTTTCTTTTTCACAAAATTTTTCAACCCTTCTTTCTTCTTCTCTAATCCATACTTTCATAGCCGAAATTTCTTGTTCATTTTCTCCATAACCGAACCTTGATTATCTTCTCTTCCTTATCATACAAGTTGGATTTTTTCTGTCTTGATTAAACCAGGTAAGTGTTTTATTCAAATCCTTTCAATTTTTTTTCTCCTTAGCCGAATGAATATTCCTCATCATTTGGTTATTTCATATTGTTTCTAAATCGAAATTGTGTTTTCCCACACTCCCTCATATTTTGATAATCTTCTATTTGTAGTACTTTAGTGGATTGGCCGAATATCACTTCTAATCCGAATCACTTCTAGTCTTGTGCCCAATCGATCGAAGTGGATCTATTATTGTCAAGGTAAGAGATTTCTTCAAGGTTCAATATCTCAATACTTGGTTATTCCGCTTAAACGGATTGATGATTATGTATACACGTTTGTCCTAGGGACTATATCAATCGTTGATCTTTCAGAAATAGATGTAAGTCGAATCTTATCCCTAAACGATTACTTTCGTTCATAGTAATAGTTTTCTAACCGAGATCTTTTCAATAGAGGCAAACGATACCGAATCGAAAGGAAAAGCGATTGGAGAACTCAAAAGGAGTGGATTTGCGATTCCTACTCCTAAGTTCAAACGAAGGGCGGTATCGACGATTCGAGATTTTCCACTGGGTTGTGGACCATCATCCGGTGAGAATCGATAAATCGTGGTCGTTCACGATTTAGAGAGTAAGTATTTTAGATCGATGATTTAGATTTAGATTAATAAAAATCTCGTTCATTAGATTAATCGAGTATTATGTTGTCATAGGTGCCGACGATCAAGAGAGTTCAATACTTACCATAATCAGGTGTGTAATCTCACCGAAATCCCGTAAATCTGTGTTTTAGCATCATATTAGAAATATCGATCATTGTTGCTTAAAAACTCAAAATCAGTAAAATGGTATGAATCGAGTAATTTGCCTAAACATCGTAAATACTGAGATTTGTCAAATTAGGGATTATTTGTAAAATTACGAAAATGCCCCTAAGTTTCGAATTATGAAAATGCCCCTATGAGACGAATCACGGAAATGCCCCTAAAGGGTCGATTTGATAGATTTCCCTAATGGGCCGAACTACAAAGTGTGATAATGGGCCGATTTATCATATCAAATCTCTGGATAAATGATTGTTGTTTATATTTGAAATTATTATGTTTTATAATATATGTTGCATTACATAATTTTCGCAAGGGATGGGAAAAATGTTGAAGAGAAGTGTAACCCGGTGGCTTTGCCACAAAAATGTCTGTTAATATGTTTCACTATGATTCCAGTGGCTTGGCCACAATCAAATTATAATATAAATGGTAACTTGCCTGCGATTGGTGTGTTTGGCGGGGTGGGTTGACTTGATCCCCACAGGTGTGATGGGATGGTACGGGTGGTGTGTAACGGATGGATATCTAGGATGGGTTGGGTTGCATACATTCATACATTTGCTTCATTTTAAGATTTTTATGTAAAAGGGCTTAGGCCCATGATATTGCTATATGGGTTCAGGCCCAGTGGATGACAGTAAAGGGATTTCACACTGAGTTCTTGTAACTCACTCCCCCTTTTTCTTGAAGTGGATTTGGGCCATCGATGACTCGGTGGAGGCCATACTTCAGTAATGGTGTTATTGAACTTTAGATTTCTATTTTCGCTTATTTTACTACTCTTACTATTTTGGGTTTTTATGTTGTAATAAGGCCTATGGAATATTTTATTTTAGCTTTATGTTTGTCGTACTTACTATTTTGCTTGAATGATTTTAAATGGGAATTTTTATAAAACTTAAATAAAGGTTTTCCAAAATAGATTAACAAATGGATTTCATAACAAACTTTTACAAATATTTGAACTTGGAATGTTTTTCTCGAACTATCAACGATATTTTCAAAAGTTACGATTTATAAAGATTTTTAGTTCAAATTATCGATTTATAAAACAACCTTCGAGGTTAGTAGTACTTTATCAAATATTTCAAATCAACTCGTTTTCTCAATTATAACTAAACAATATCTATATTAGTACGAATAAAAAGGATTTAACATGTTTTTCTCATGTGACATGTCAGATCCGGTCTTAACGCATGGGCTGGGTTTAGGGTGTTACAGAATCTAATGCTCCTAACTAAATGATATTAGGGATGACATTTGCATGAATGCAGAATGTCATGAGAATGATCTCCTTTTTTTTTAAAGAAAATGATTAGGATACAATGATCGAAATGAATCAAATGCTCCTAATTGGAAGTGTATGAATGATATTTTTATGAGAGTGATCCCCTTTTTTACTGTTTGGATTGTCACTGCTCATAGTTCATCAAGGTTCTATCACTGATGTGTTACCATGCTTTCTCGTTTAGGTGGTATCTATGACAGAAAACCCAAAAAAACGATCATATTCTGCTCAGCAAGCTTGCCCCGTTGTAATTTCAGAGTCCCTTCCACTGTACCTTCTGGGACATAAAGTTTATACCTCGCACTACAACTTCAGGGGAATAACATTTGGTAATAACCAGATGTGTAACATCCTAGATTAAGGGTTATGCGTTCGTGCATAATTCATGAGTTAGTAGGTATTGGAAGTGTTTGGAAGTGTATTAAGGGTTTTTAGAACTCTAGGATGAAGGTGGAAGCTTTGGAAAATAATTGGATTTTAAGTTAAGAAGGGAAGTTGGGCTAAGGAAGCCTTAAGAAAATTTGTGTTGGATTTATGACACAAGGGTTGGCTCAGTAAAGTGGCGACAAAGGCGCCACTTAAGGCTTTGGAAAGTGACGCCTCACGCAATGGGTAGAGGGCCCAGGTTCGAGTTGCGAAGGAAGCAAGAAGGAGCATTTTATTTTCGTGCGGCGAGAAGGCGCTGGGCTAGGGAGGCTTTAAAAGGAATTCTGGGTGAAGCATGTCACAAAAAGCGCCTGGGTAAAGTGGCTTGGACGCTTGCGGGAAAGGGAGCTTTAGGAGGGCTCAAGTTCGAGTCTTGTGGGCAGCATAAGCGTGTTTTTATTTTTCCAAGTTGGCGCTAAGGGAGAAGAAGGTCTTAAAAGGAATTGTGGGAGTTTATGTCACAAAGGAGCTAGCAAACATAGTGGGTGGTAGCGTGTCTTGACTCAAAGAGTCCCATGTTTGAAACACAGGCGCAAATGGGTGTGTTATTTTATTTTTGCATGTGACGTCAAGGCAAGGGAGAAGAGATGGACGACTTTGGGACTTTGGAAGGTAAGGATAAGCCTTGTGTTTCTTTTAAATATTTGGCTATAGATAGTGGATAAATAAGATTTTATTTTATTTATTTTAGGAGGTGATAAGCTTGGTTATTATTTATTGGAAATTCGGCTATAAGGTAAGATAAATGTTGGTTTATTCAATTTATTTTGAATAAAAGGTTGATTTATTTTATTTAGTTTAGATGAGTAGATAGAAGATAATTATGGTGATATTTTATTTGAATAAGTAAGGATTAATTCAAGTTATTTTGAATGAGCTGATAAAAGGATAATTGTAGATTTATTGTATTTATTTTGAATAGGTAATTAAGAGATAAAATAAGAGATTAAATTGGGATTTGAGAGGGGAGATAGGTGTGCCGAATTTGGGTAGTATAAATAGGGGATGATCAGCTCTTTGGATTTCTTTTCTTCATTCTCCTCTTTGACCGAAAGTTTTTAGTCAAAAGAGGTTCTCTTTTCCTCTCTTTTCTTTGAAGCCAAAACCGAATGTTGAAGTAGCCATATGTATCTTTTCTTCTTTGCTTTGTTCATTCGAAATCATCATCTTCCCCAAGAACTATTCTTTCTTCCATTACTTGACAAAAGCCTAAACCCCTCTACCCCTGTTCTTTATTACCGAATCCTCTAAGCATAAATCCCCTCCACTTTGTCGTGATCTCTTTTCATCATTAAGGTGCCGAAACTCTTTCTTTTTGGGATCTAGAAGTCGTTTCTCTAAGGGTGCTGGCGTAGTGGTAAGTAAGTTCTCTCCTAGCAATCGGTTTTGAGTTCTTCTTCATAAGTATACAGAAATCTATAGTGGGCTTTGGTCAAGGTGGGCGAATGTCCATTAAGGCCATAGTGATATGTTCTCTTATGTGTAGCTACCGTCAAGGTGCATTGAGGGAGTTTCGAGGATTCGTTTCATCAAGGAAGCACTAAGGAGCCTTTTTAGAATTAAAGTGATTAAGGTAAGCAAGTATGGTATTCGACCCTAGGCCATATTATTGGTATTAAGTGTGACCGATTTTGGCTATGTGTATTTAGGGCCAAGTCGATGTGTGGTAAAAGAGAAGCCTTCGTGATCCAAGTTCGAATATTCAGTAAGTATAGTTTAGATTGGGTATATTTGGATTATGATGTTATCGGTTAACCGAATGTTTTTGATTAAGATATCATTAATGGATTCGAGTGCAGTCAAAGGAGGACAAGGGATAGTCTCTATCCCCAAGTTTAAGAAGAGATCTTTTTCTCTGATTAGGGATTGCCACCAGGGGTGTGGACCCGGCGTCGAGAACAAGAAAGTAGGCAAATAGCCGTAGTATCGCCTAGTGATAGCATCGATGATCGAAAGCGTAGTTCTCCAAGTGATCGGTGTGTGATTAACCCACCGTTTTCCGGTATATGATATGTATGTGAAATGTGTATGTGTTATGAATGTGCTAACTAGTGCGGTGGAAATTGTGATAAGGATACCCTCAAGGGGTATGTCGATAATCCGGTAAGTACCAAACACGATGATATGTGATTATTATTATGAATATGTGATAATATGCTTGATGAACATGCTCATGCATCATAACATTGTATCATTATTTTATGTGGCATGTACATGGGTGGGATATGATATGAAAGAAGATGCGGGTGTACCGAGTGCACGTGGTTTGATGTTAGCCTTGAGCTACATCGTGGATTGACGTTGACCGAGGTCACGTTGTGGATTAATTGCGATTTAGTTCGCGTGGCTTGATGAGTGGCTATGTGCCTCATCGTGGTTGATATCGGCTATGTGCCATATCGTGGTTGATGAGTGACTATGTGTCCCATCGTGGTTTTGGTGTTAGCTACGGCTACATCGTGGATTGGCGCTGACTGAGGTCGCGTTGTGGACTATTATGCTTAATTGCACGTGGACGGCAGTGATTTCCTTTGGAGTGAAAAGGAGAGGGTGATTTGATAATCCACTAGTGTGTGGTAGGCTGGATAAGGGGGTGTGTAGCGGATGGACCCTAGGTTTGGGTTTGGCTTCATAATTGCATGATTTCATATGTGAACATATGTGGAAATAGGCCAAGCCCAGTATATGAATGTGGATCAGTGTGGAAATGGGCTAAGCCCAGTATGTGGAAATTATGTGGTTAACTACCGTATTAGATGAATGTGATATGAATATGGGCCAAGCCCAGAATGTGATAACATGTGAATTTGATAATTGATATATGATATATGAGTTAATATGTGGTTAACATGTGGGTGGAATTCAGTGGACTAATTACACACTGAGTCTGTATGACTCACCCAATTTTTATTAAACATCGCAGGTGATCGTGATTTTTGGACCGGGTTGGAGTGGATACAAAGGTGGCCATGCAGAAGTAGATTTCCATGCAGAAAGATATTTTAATTAATTAAGTAGTTATATTTTAAGTATTTTGATTAAGTGTTTATTGTAATAAGGCCCATTAAAGTGATTGAACATTTTTATTATGTTTAAGCTAGACGACCATTAAATTATTATTGGGAAGTACTTTTAATTTTGGCAACTTATATTTTAAAAGCTTATAATAAAGTTTTAATTTGGATATTTTTATCAAGCTTATATTATTTAGAATTTTTAATTGGACATGGTTTTCAAATGAAATTTTTTTTGATGTTTTTCCCAAAAGTGAAATCAGTCTTCAAATGTTTTTCCGCAGTGGCATTTCAAATTCGGTCGTAATGAATGGGCCGGGTTTGGGGTGTTACAGTTTGGTATCAGAGCCCAGTTCAAAACTCGGCTTTGTGGATTTTGGGTCCAAAAACATTTTTTTAAATGGGCTTTTTCGAAAATATGGGTTTTATGAATTATTTTTCAGGTTATTCTGGCATGGCACCTGTATCTCCGGCCCGAAGTCCACCAGGTAAGTACTTCTGGCTATTGAAGTAGTTGTAATATGTGAACTATATGGGCTTTTATGGGAACGTAGATTAGTAGATTAGGGCTATTGGACCCTAGGACTACTCTACTCAAACACAAGTGCATAAGACTTAAGGACCATTAAACAAACCCGTGACTAAGTCGCCGAGCTAGGGTGTGGCAACCATTGTGCGCATGTCTAGGAGTGGATTCAGTAAGAGCTTGGTATTTAAGCAGTCCTAGCGACTCACCTTCTCTTTACTCGAATCCTACCTGGTGCGTAGCTACGGTTCACCCTAACCAAGAGGACTTAGTCACCGGCCAAACCAATGATTAAAACCCGAAAGGGACTAGCCATGCAGTTTTATAAAAACCCTAGTTTTAAAATCCCTAAATTACCCTTTTAATTGTAGTAAAAGATTATTGTGAAAAATTTTCCAAAATATCTCCGATTTACAAAATTACAAAAATGCCCCTGTATTGTAAATTACTAAAATACCCTTAGTTCTTAAGATTTTCAAAAAATACCCTCGGCGTTTGCTACAATATTTCTACTTTACAAAAATACCAAAAACTTCTGTTTTACCAATAACAAGATACCCTGATTTGGAGAGTTTACTGGGCGCTTTTCGACTTCTAAAATTACCGAAATAACCTCGATTTTTCAAATTTTTGCAACACCTCTCGATTTGGAAAACAAATTTTCAAAATACACCTGAGTTTTTGTAAATTTTGAAATAACCTTTGATTTGTAAATATTTTTAAATTGACCACGATTTATTACGAAAATACTCTGGTAGGGACGAATGACGAAATTACCCCCAGGTTGGGAAAGGATTTGAAATGGCCATAAAAGTGTAGTGAATGATGTTGTGAATGAATGTGACTTCATGGAGAAATGAATGTGTCTCTGCTTATGAATGTGAATGTGACTCCCTGAGTTAGAGTAGTCAACTTGAACTGAACCTTTGTGTGATCGAAAGAACTACTTCTAAATATCTGTATATCATAAAATTGTTCGCGGTTAATAAGTGGAACAAAAGTCTGATACATAAAACTTTTTAATCAGATAAATCGCGACGTTAGAAATGAGTTCTAGGGGACGTGGTCGTCGTGGATGCGGTAGAGGTAGAATGGCAGTATCGGAACCAGTAGGGTCTGGCCATGGGTCAAAAAATGATGTGCCGCCGCTAGCAGTGGGCGCGGAGGATCAAGATCAGACAGGAGGTGATGACGCAGTATCGCGGGCTATGTTGCGAGTGCTCGAGCAAGTGGCTGGAGCTAGTGTAGGAATCGGAGTTCGGAAGTCAGTATCGGAAAAGCTTAGGTCGAACTCAGTATCGGAAAAGCTTAGGTCGAACGGAGCCGAGATTTTTAGAGGAGTATCTGGAGTAGCTCCGAACGTAGCGGAGTATTGGTTGGAAGCAGTCAAAAGAATAATGGACGATTTGGACTGTATCGATGAGGAAAAGCTGAAGGGTGCAGTTTCGTTGCTCCGGGACGAAGCTTATCGATGGTGGCTCACTGTCAGACAAGGTGTCCCGGCAGATCAATTGGATTGGGATTATTTTAAGGTTAAGTTCGAAGGAAAGTACGTTGGAGCTAGCTACTTAGACTCGCAGAGAAAGGCATTTCTTAACTTGGTACAAGGAAGTAAGTCGGTAGCAGAGTACGAAGCGGAATTTGTGCGGTTATGTAATATCCTAAAATTTGAGTATCTGTTGTGTTGGCTTGGGTATGAATTTTGTGTGTTAGCATAGTCTTATGAAGGCTTGATTTTATTTAGGAAGCTAGAATAAATTTTAGTATGGTTTATTTAATGAAGTGGATTAAGTGAGCTTGACACTTAAGTTAATTTAAGTGTTAAATTAAAGCACAAGAGGAGTAAGTGGCAAGATGGTTAAGGAGCTTGAAAGGTTGTTTGAGGTTAGAGGTTCGAGTAGCATGTTTAGCATTTTGAAGGTTTATTTTTGAATCCTAGCATTTATGGACGGTCAACCTTTGTTTATGATAGGTTGGACTCTTAATTTTGGTAAGTTGAATTTTGGTTTAAGGAAAGCTTGAAATTGGGGATAAGAATCTTAAGGTTATGGAAGGTTATCTTAAAGTTATGGTATTATGAGGGGACAAAAGGCATGGAATATAGAGGATGTTTTGGAAACTTTATTCAAGGCTTTAGTGCATGTATGTGGACGGCATGTATGGCTAGGGGGTGGCCGAATGTAATAGGTAGTTTGGGGGGGATATTGGCCAATTTTTGTCATTTGAACATCTTTTTGCATTTTTGTTTTCCCTCTCCAAAAACTCTTTCTTTGGCCGAATGTCATTGTGCATTTTGTGCAAATGTAGCTTTTGTTTTAGCTCCTATTTTGTTGAACCAAAAATGCTATTTCCTTTCTTTCATCTTTGCTTTTGAAACCAAAACTTCATTTTGGTATTTTTGCACTTTTCTTTTAGGCAAAATAGGTGTTGGCCGAATCTCATCTCTCCCACATCTCTCTTTTCTTTTCTTTTTGACATTTGTTCATAATCACATTTTCTTTTACACTCTCTTGGCCGAATATTTCTCCATCTCAAATACCATTTCTTTTTCATTTGTTCAAAGATAAAACATCTACTTCCATTCTATTTTTCTTTTCTTCACCATAGACGAATCTTCTACTTCCTTTTAGTATTATTTTTGGCCGAATATTCAAGGGTAGACTCTCCTTGGTTTTCTTCTATCGATTTTGGATAAAAAGGGGTAAGTGTTCATGGACGTTTTCTTTCTTTTCTTTCTCGTTTCTATGATGTTTTCTTATCGACAAAGGCCAAACCTTTGGGCATTATTTTGCAAGGTTCTAACCATTTTTTTAGGATTCGATTATTCTCTTAGGCTCAATGGGATTTCGGAAGCAATCGATTTAAGCCATTCCTTTAGCAAATCGAAGTTGGTAAGTCAAGTGGTAAGGATTCTATACTCTTAAAGTTGGTTGAGGAAGCCTAAGGTTATTTGGATTAAGATATGTTGTTGGCCGAATGGTTTTCATTAAAATATTGTGATATGGCCGATTGTAGGACAAAGTGATCTAGTGCGGTAGATCGGATCATCGGATTTTAGTATTGCTTTGGTGAAAGGTGTGTATCTTACACACTTTATAACTTGGTTTATATATGTATATTTGTGTGTTATATAACTAATCATATTATGAAAGTGGGTAAATCGATGAGATCGGATATGATACCATGATGGTATGAATGAGGATTCGGGTAAGTCCGTTTCAATATGTTGTTAATACATGTGGATTGAAATCATGATCTATGATTTATGATATATTCGTTATGAGATACATATCAAAGTTTATTGACATGATTTGTCTATCTATTGCATTGGTATGGGCAATATGAGAGAGGAGGGGGAAGATTGATATCGTGTCTTGGACACCGTAAGTTTGGTACCTCCGGTGATTTGGTATCACATTCGTGTCTTCGGACACCGGAGGTTTGGCACCTCATAGCGACTCGTCCCCGTGGTTAATACCACGAGTGGGTTGGCCCCACTTTTGAGATATGGGATTGTCGCCAGTGATTTGGTATCACACGTGGGTTGGCCCCACAACTTGATGATTCGTGTCTTCGGACACCAGTGGTTTGGCACCACCAGTGATTTGGTATCACATTCGTGTCTTCGAACACCAGAGGTTTGGCACCTCATAGCTACTCGTCCCTGTGGTTAATACCACCGTGGGTTGGCCCCACTTTTGAGATATGGGATTGTCGCCAGTGATTTGGTATCACACGTGGGTTGGCCCCACAGATGGATTATTTGTGACTTTGGTCACCAGTGATTTGGTATCACATTTATATCGTGACTTCGGTCACCAGTGGTTTGGCACCACCAATGGTTTAGTACCACACGGGGTAGAAAAGGAGTTATGGATGGCTAGGTTGGGTGCATTATACATATATGTTGCTTTGTTATAATTTGTGTAGGTATGTGGTATTTACCCGGGAGAGGGAATATGCACTCGAGTCTTGGTGACTCACCTTCTCCCTTATATTTTCAGTGATTCGTGAGATCGCGGATATGGAGCCGGATGGACTCGAGGAGGCCATGCAATAAAGTTTGGTTTTACATGAACTTCCATTTGGGTACTTTATTTTAATTTGGTTTTCATATTTTATGGATTTGTAATAAGGCACTGTTTAATTATGTTTTGGATTATTTTTATGTTTTGAATATATTTAAAATATGGCTTATAAATTACTTGGTTAATCTAATAATTGAGCTCAAAGTTTTCTAAACTAAAAACTCATAATGGTTTTAAAAATCTTACCATCGGGTAATATGAATAGTTCGATAGAAAAATTACAAGTTAAGTGTTTTCAACAAATTAAGTGATTTCCAAAATTCAGGTTTCTATACTCAATTGCAAACGGATTTTCAAAGTGATATTTCAAATTTTCTTAAAAAGATATAAATGTTTTCTATCCTATGATTTATCAACTAAGTTTTAAAGTTTTATGTAATTCAAAGTAAATCTCAGTTTTAACTTATTTTCGACAAATAAAGAATTTCAAAGAGTTTTTCACAAAATTTAATTGTTAATTCGATTCTTTCAAAAATATTTTCCTTAGTGACATACTAGATTCGGTCGTGGCGTATTGACCGGGTTTGGGGTGTTACAAATTGGTATCAGAGCCATGTTCAAAAGCTCGACTGTGGGCCCGAGGCCCAAAATGTTTTAAAGAATGGATTTTAAAATGTTTTGTTGAAAATTATATGGTTGGAAAGGCATGGCCTCGAGTCTCCGACATCAATCCATACACAGTAAGTACATCAAATTGTTGATTTTGATGATATGATATGATGATGTTGGCATGACTGTATAGTAGTAGGAACTACTCTAGAGACCCAAACTATAGGTTGAATGTACTCGCGAAACAACTTCTTATTAAAATTATTCATAAAACTGTGTTTTAAGAAAGTGGAATAATGACTAATGCATAACGCTTTTTAATCAGATAAGTCGAGACTTTAGACATGAGTACTCATGGTCGAGGTCGTATGATTCGTGGACGCGGTCAGGGTAGGATGGCTATGTCTGAGCCAGTGAGGTCCGGTCAAGGATCCAAAAATGAGGTACCACTACCCCCACCATCAGCAGTTGGAGTTGAGCAACGAGGATCAAATGGGGATGACGCAGATGTCTCGAGCGATCTTTGCGAGTTCTTGAGAGGGTAGCTGGAATAGGTGGAGGCGCGAAAATTCAGAAATCCGTATCTGAGCGACTTCGAGCCAATGGAGCTGAGGTATTTCGAGGTGTTTCAGGCGTGGCTCCTAGTGCGGCTGAATATTAGCTAGAGGCGACGGAGCGAATCATGGATGATTTGGATCTGGATGCCGAGGAAAAGCTGAAAGGGATCGTATCGCTTCTTGGATGAGTCATATCGGTGGTGGCTCACGATCTGAGAATGGTGCTTTGCGTGGAGGATCTCACTTGGGATTATTTCAAGAGCGTATCGACGGAAATACGTTGTGTCTAATTACATTGATGTGCAGCGTAAGGCATTTCGAGTTTGATCCAAGGTAGTAAGTCCGTGTCGAATATGAGGCGAATTTTTAAGACCGAGCGAAGATCTTTGGAGGTATTGTGGCATCGAGCACGAGCGATGTGTTCAATTCGAAGATGGTTTGAGGGACGATCTCGAGATTATTGATTGCTCCACATCGGGAGCGAGAGTTTGTTGCTTTGGTTGAAAAGGCTAAGATAGCCGAAGGAATTAAGGAATCTGCAAGGCGAGTTACGACCGGAACAAGCATAAGAGAGGTTACGGATCATCGGGATCAGCTGGTAATTCTCAAAAGAGGGCTAGGCAAAGTGGGCGAATCGATGCTGGGAAGCACATTATCGCTAATCGGGACCAAACACGGTGTAACCGATGTGGGAAATATCATTGGGGCGAATGTTGGACAGGAGGGAAAGGATGTTTCGAGTGTGGCTTGCTGGATCATCGTGTGAGAGACTGTCCACATAAGCTAGCCAGGAATTAGTCTGAGGGTCAAGGTCGTGCTCAGTTTAGAAATGAGGGACCGCCACCACAGAGAGGTCGTGGTAATGGTAGAGGAGGTAATGGTTCTGGTCGAGGCCGCGGAGCATCGCGCGAGAGGTCTTTGGCAAAGACCGAGGCAAGACAACCTAGTTTGGTGTATGCAGCGAGACGTCGAGAGGAGGGCGACGCACCAGACGTCATAACCGGTATGTTCTTAATCTTTGGTGAACCATATACTGCTTTGATATATGTGGGTTCGACACATTCGTATGTTGCCAGTAACATAGTAGAGACTATGAATCTAGACTCTGATACTACTTCTAGGACGATGATAGTACTTAGCCCTCTGGGTCACTTTGTAGAAGTAAATAAGCTGTATAGAGATGTGCCCCTAGAACTCCAAGGGGTAGCGTTCGTAGCTGATCTGATGGAATTGCCATTTGAGGAGTTCGATATGATACTTGGGACGGACTGGTTGGCCAAGTACCGAGCAAGTTTGGATTGCGCTGCTAAGCGCATGGTTTTGAAGTCGATTCGATTATGAAGAGGTGGTCATGATAGGTAATAGAAGAGATTATCTATCCAACGTGGTATCTGCGTTGAAAGCTGTAAAGTTGGTTAGGAAGGGCTATGAGGCATTCGTGGTCCATATGTGTGCGTTGGAGGCTAAGGAGTCTAATGTGGGGAATGTCCGCACGGTAAAGGAATATGTTGACGTATTTCTGAAGAACTTCCGGGATTACCTCCGGACCGTGAAGTTGAATTTGGTATAGATCTGTTTGCAGGCGCGCGCGGTGTCTATAGCTCCGTATAGGATGGCAGAAGGAATTGATGGAATTAAAGGCTCGATTCGGGAGTTGTTGGATCGAGGTTTCATTCGACCAAGTGTTTCGCCATGGGGAGCGCGGTACTTTTTGTCAAGAAGAAAGATGGTACGATGCGGATGTGTATAGACTCGAAGTTGAATAAGTGACGATCAAAAACAAGTATCCTTTGCCGAGGATAGATGACTTGTTTGATCAAGAAGCGGCGATTTTCTCCAAGATTGATTTAAGGTCCGGATATCATCGGTTGAAGGTGAAAGAGGTCGATATCCATAAGACGACATTTCGCGACTCGGTATGGGCACTCACGAGTTTCGGTAATGCCATTTGGGTTGACTAACGCGCCAAAGAAGATTCATGGACATGATGAATCGGGTATTCCAGCCAGTTTTGGATCGGCTTTGTTGTGGTATTTATAGACGATATTTTGGTATACTCAAAGCCGGAGAGAGGAGCATGATGCGCATTTGTGAGTAGTGTTGCAGATTCTCGAGGAAAAGCAAACAGACGCCAAATTTAGTAAGTGCGAAGTTCGCTTAGGAGGTGACTTTCTTGGGTCACATAGTATCACCGAGAGGATTAGAGTGGATCCTCGGAAGATTGAGGCGTTGTTGGATTGGAAGCCGCCTAAGTCGGTGGCTAAGATTCGGAGTTTTCTAGGTGCAGTGGGGTATTACCAGAAGATTTGTAGAGGATTTTCTTTGATAGCAGCACCTATGACCAAGTTATTGAGGAAAGGAGTTCCATTTGTGTGGACCGAGAAGCAAACAAAGAAGTTTCGACAAGTTGAAGAAGATTCGATCAAGCTCGATTTTGATTCAACCCGAGGTGCAAGGAATTCACGGTTTCTTGTGATGCATCACATTGGGTTTGGGATGTGTCTTTGATGCGAGAAGGGAAGGTAGTGGCTTATGCATCTCGGTGATTGAGACCACATGAGGTTAATTATCCGACGCATGACTTGGAATTAGTCTCTTTGTGGTTTTTGCTTTGAAGATATGGAGACACTATTTGTGCGGAGAGAAGTCGATAGTCTACACGGATCACAAGAGTCTTAAGTATCCTTTGACTCGGAAGGATTTGAACTTAAGGCGGCGTAGATGGATTGAGTTGTTGAAGGACTACGATCGTATTCGATTGAGTATCATCGGGCAAGGCTAACATGGTGGCGACGCGCGTTGAGCCGTAAGGTTGTATCGGATTTAAGATCGATGTTTGCTCGTCTTAGCTTATATGACGATGGGAGTCTTTTGGGTGAAGCGCAAGTCAAGCCGACTTGGTTAGAGCAAATCAAGGAGAAGCAATTAGAGGATGATGGTTTAAATGATCGGAGGTTGCGAGTTGAATGGAGGTTTAGAGGAATATAGTTTGTCCAAATGATGGAGTACTTGTGTTTTAAAGGGAGAGCTTGTATGCCGGAAGGATGTTGAGTTGAGGCAAAGGATTCTTGGGATGCACATAAATGCCCATATTCTATGCATCCTGGAGGAAGCAAGATGTATCGGGATTTAAGAGAGCGATTTTGGTGGCAGTCCAAGCGTGAGGTGGCGAGTTTGTGGGTAAATGTCCGGCGTGTCGCCAGGTCAAGGCGAGCATCGATTTACTATCCAGGTTACTTCAACCGATGAAGATTCCATAGTGGAAGTGGGAAAGGATCACTATGGACTTTGCGGTGGATTACCTCTTACGCCTAGCAAGAAGGATTCGGATTTGGGTGATTGTGGATCGTCTGACTAAGTCAGCTCATTTCATTCAGGTAAGGATGGATTATTCGCTTCAGAAGTTAGCTAAGTTGTATGTAGCGGAGATAGTGAGGTTGCACGGTGTACCAGTGTCGATCATCTCAAACAGAGATCCTAGATTTACGGTGAGGTTTTGGAGAGCGTTACATCAGGCTTTGGGTACGCGGTTGGATTTTAGTACTGACATTTCATCCACACGATCGGACAGGCGGTCGGAAAGAGTTATCTGATTTTAGAGGATATGTTGAGAGGTTGTGTATTAGACTTCAGAGGCAGCTGGGAAGAGTTTTTACCATTAGCTGAGTTCGCATACAACAATAGTTACCAGACAAGCATTAAGATGGCACCATATGAGGCGTTGTATGGTAGGAGGTGTCGCACACCTACATGCTGGACCGAGTTGGGTGAGCGTCAGATGTTAGGACCAGAGTTGGTTGCAGAGATTGAGGATAAGGTTAAGATGATTCAGGCTCAAATCAAGGAAGCTTCAGATATAGGCGTAAGACATATGCCGATCTCAAGCGAGAGGATATAGAGTTTGCCGTGGGTGACAAAGTTTTTCTCAAGGTCTCGCCATGGAAGAAAGTGTTAAGATTTGGGAGAAAAGGCAAGTTAAGTCCAAGGTTCATTGGGACCGTATAAGGTGTTGAGACGAGTGGGACCAGTGAGCCTATCGGCTCGAGTTGCCATCGAGTGAGTCGATTCACGATGTGTTCTATGTCTCCATGCTTAGACGCTATCGTTCGATCCATCGCATGTTGTGGCAAAGAGAGGAAATAGAGGTGAGTCCAGATCGATAGTAGAAGAAGAAGAACACGTGCGATTCTAGATCGAGATGTGAAAGTTTTTGCGTGAGGGAAGTACGTTCCTTTAGTGAAGATTTTATGGAGGAATCATGGAGTGGAAGAAGCTACATGGGAACCGGAGGATGCGATGAGGCAAAGCAGCACCCTCAACTCTTTTGAGCGTGTAATTTCGAGGACTAAATTTTTTTAGGAGGGTAGAATTGTAATATCCTAAAATTTGAGTATCTGTTGTGTTGGCTTGGGTATGAATTTTGTGTGTTAGCATAGTCTTATGAAGGCTTGATTTTATTTAGGAAGCTAGAATAAATTTTAGTATGGTTTATTTAATGAAGTGGATTAAGTGAGCTTGACACTTAAGTTAATTTAAGTGTTAAATTAAAGCACAAGAGGAGTAAGTGGCAAGATGGTTAAGGAGCTTGAAAGGTTGTTTGAGGTTAGAGGTTCGAGTAGCATGTTTAGCATTTTGAAGGTTTATTTTTGAATCCTAGCATTTATGGACGGTCAACCTTTGTTTATGATAGGTTGGACTCTTAATTTTGGTAAGTTGAATTTTGGTTTAAGGAAAGCTTGAAATTGGGGATAAGAATCTTAAGGTTATGGAAGGTTATCTTAAAGTTATGGTATTATGAGGGGACAAAAGGCATGGAATATGGAGGATGTTTTGGAAACTTTATTCAAGGCTTTAGTGCATGTATGTGGACGGCATGTATGGCTAGGGGGGTGGCCGAATGTAATAGGTAGTTTGGGGGGGGATATTGGCCAATTTTTTTTCATTTGAACATCTTTTTGCATTTTTGTTTTCCCTCTCAAAAAACTCTTTGTTTGGCCGAATGTCATTGTGCATTTTGTGCAAATGTAGCTTTTGTTTTAGCTCTTATTTTGTTGAACCAAAAATGCTATTTCCTTTTTTTCATCTTTGCTTTTGAAACCAAAACTTCATTTTGGTATTTTTGCACTTTTCTTTTAGGCAAAATAGGTGTTTGCCGAATCTCATCTCTCCCACATCTCTCTTTTCTTTTCTTTTTGACATTTGTTCATAATCACATTTTCTTATACACTCTCTTGGCCGAATATTTCTCCATCTCAAATACCATTTCTTTTTCATTTGTTCAAAGATAAAACATCTACTTCCATTCTATTTTTCTTTTCTTCACCATAGCCGAATCTTCTACTTCCTTTTAGTATTATTTTTGGCCGAATATTCAAGGGTAGACTCTCCTTGGTTTTCTTCTATCGATTTTGGATAAAAAGGGGTAAGTGTTCATGGACGTTTTCTTTCTTTTCCTTCTCGTTTCTATGATGTTTTCTTGTCGACAAAGGCCAAACCTTTGGGCATTGTTTTGTAAGGTTCTAACCATTTTTTTAGGATTCGATTATTCTCTTAGGCTCATTGGGATTTCGAAAGCAATCGATTTAAGCCATTCCTTTAGCAAATCGAAGTTGGTAAGTCAAGTGGTAAGGATTCTATACTCTTAAAGTTGGTTGAGGAAGCCTAAGGTTATTTGGATTAAGATATGTTGTTGGCCGAATGGTTTTCATTAAAATATTATGATATGGCCGATTGTAGGACAAAGTGATCTAGTGCGGTAGATCGGATCATCGGATTTTAGTATTGCTTTGGTGAAAGGTGTGTATCTTACACACTTTATAACTTGGTTTATATATGTATATTTGTGTGTTATATAACTAATCATATTATGAAAGTGGGTAAATCGATGAGATCTGGATATGATACCATGATGGTATGAATGAGGATTCGGGTAAGTCCGTTTCAATATGTTGTTAATACATGTTGATTGAAATCATGATCTACGATTTATGAGATACATATCGAAGTTTATTGACATGACTTGTCTATCTATTGCATTGGTATGGGCAATATGAGAGGAGGGGGAAGATTGATATCGTGTCTTCGGACACCAGAAGTTTGGTACCTCCAGTGATTTGGTATCACATTCGTGTCTTCGGAAACCAGTGGTTTGGCACCTCATAGCGACTCGTCCCTGTGGTTAATACCACCGTGGGTTGGCCCCACTTTTGAGATATGGGATTGTCGCCAGTGATTTGGTATCACACGTGGGTTGGCCCCACAACTTGATGATTCGTGTCTTCGGACACCAGTGGTTTGGCACCACCAGTGATTTGGTATCACATTCGTGTCTTCAAACACCAGAGGTTTGGCACCTCATAGCTACTCGTCCCTGTGGTTAATACCACCGTGGGTTGGCCCCACTTTTGAGATATGGGATTGTCGCTTGGTGATTTGGTATCACACGTGGGTTGGCCCCACAGATGGATTATTTGTGACTTTGGTCACCAGTGATTTGGTATCACATTTATATCGTGACTTCGGTCACCAGTGGTTTGGCACCACCAGTGGTTTGGTACCACACGGGGTAGAAAAGGAGTTATGGATGGCTAGGTTGGGTGCATTATACATATATGTTGCTTTGTTATAATTTGTGTAAGTATGTGGTATTTACCCGGGAGAGGGAATATGCACTGAGTCTTGGTGACTCACCTTCTCCCTTATATTTTCAGGTGATTCGTGAGATCGCGGATATGGAGCCGGATGGACTCGAGGAGGCCATGCAATAAAGTTTGGTTTTACATGAACTTCCATTTGGGTACTTTATTTTAATTTGGTTTTCATATTTTATGGATTTGTAATAAGGCCTGTTTAATTATGTTTTGGATTATTTTTATGTTTTGAATATATTTAAAATATGGCTTATAAATTACTTGGTTAATCTAATAATTGAGCTCAAAGTTTTCTAAACTAACAACTCGCAATGGTTTTAAAAATCTTACCATCGGGTAATATGAATAGTTCGATAGAAAAATTACAAGTTAAGTGTTTTCAACAAATTAAGTGATTTCCAAAATTGAGTTTCTATACTCAATTGCAAACGGATTTTCAAAGTGATATTTCAAATTTTCTTAAAAAGATATAAATGTTTTCTATCCTATGATTTATCAACTAAGTTTTAAAGTTTTATGTAATTCAAAGTAAATCTCAGTTTTAACTTATTTTCGACAAATAAAGAATTTCAAAGAGTTTTTCACAAAATTTAATTGTTAATTCGATTCTTTCAAAAATATTTTCCTTAGTGACATACCAGATTCGGTCGTGGCGTATTGACCGGGTTTGGGGTGTTACAGGTTAAGTCAGTACGCCAAAGGGATCGTGACCACTGATTACGAATGGTGTGTCCGGTTCGAAGATGGATTACGAGATGAGTTACGAATGTTGATTGCTCCGCAAAGAGAAAGGGACTTCGCCATTCTAGTGGAAAAAGCTCAGATCGTTGAGGAAGTTAAGAGGACTGTAAGGGAGAACCGAGATAAGGAAAGGAACGGGAATAAGAGAAGTTTTGGGTCGTCAAGTATCATTTGAAGATGTTCGTAAAAGACTAAGGATCGAGAATTGCATGACGTGCTCTCGTGCGGTTTTCGAGAATCGGAGTCGTTCATGTGCTCGGTGTGGAAGAGCTCTCATGCGGGAGAATGTTGGGAAAATAGTAAGGAATGTTTCTGGTGTGGGTCTAAGGCTTATTTGGTTAAGAAATGTCTGCAAGTGATGGATAGGGCTCGAGGCCAAGGTCGTGGAACACCCGGCAGAGGAGCTGAAGGTTCGGATGTGAGACAACCAAGGATGTGATAGCGGGTAAGTTCCTTGTTTTTGGAGTATTATTTATTGCTTTAGAGATAGTTCATTGTTGTATTGCTAGTGAAGTGTATGAAACCTTGGATGTGAACTTTAAGACTGTGCCTAGAAGGTAAGATAGTTTTATTAAGATCAGAGTGCTCAGCATAAGCGTAGTGCGGTGAGTTAAGATGTACGATTATTCGTTAGTAAGTAATTTCGAGGACGAAATTATTTTTAAGGAGGGTAGAACTGTAACATCCTAGATTAGGGGTTATGCGTTCGTGCATAATTCATGAGTTAGTAGGTATTGGCAGTGTTTGGAAGTGTATTAAGGGTTTTTAGAACTCTAGGATGAAGGTGGAAGCTTTGGAAAATAATTGGATTTTAAGTTAAGAAGGGAAGTTGGGCTAAGGAAGCCTTAAGAAAATTTGTGTTGGATTTATGACACAAGGGTTGGCCTGGTAAAGTGGCAGCAAGGCGCCACATAAGGCTTGGGCAAGTGACGCCTCACGCAATGGGTAGAGGGCCCAGGTTCGAGTTGCGAAGGAAGCAAGAAGGAGCATTTTATTTTTAGATGCGGCGAGAAGGCGCTGGGCTAGGAGGCTTTAAAAGGAGTGCAGGTGAAGCATGTCACAAAAAGCGCCTGGGTAAAGTGGCTTGGACGCTTGCGGGAAAGGGAGCTTCAGGAGGGCTCATGTTCGAGTCTTGTGGGCAGCATAAGCGTGTTTTTATTTTTCCAAGTTGGCACTAAGGGAGAAGAAGGTCTTAAAAGGAATTGTGGGGAGTTTATGTCACAAAGGAGCTAGCAGCAAAGTGGCTGGTAGCGTGTGTTGACTCCAGCAGGTCCCATGTTCGAAACACAGGGGCACAAATGGGTGTGTTATTTTATTTTTGCATGTGACGTCAAGGCAAGGGAGAAGAGATGGACGACTTTGGGACTTTGGAAGGTAAGGATAAGCCTTGTGTTTCTTTTAAATATTTGGCTATAGATAGTGGATAAATAAGATTTTATTTTATTTATTTTAGGAGGTGATAAGCTTGGTTATTATTTATTGGAAATTCGGCTATAAGGTAAGATAAATGTTGGTTTATTCAATTTATTTTGAATAAAAGGTTGATTTATTTTATTTAGTTTAGATGAGTAGATAGAAGATAATTATGGTGATATTTTATTTGAATAAGTAAGGATTAATTCAAGTTATTTTGAATGAGTGATAAAAGATAATTGTAGATTTATTGTATTTATTTTGAATAGGTAATTAAGAGATAAAATAAGAGATTAAATTGGGATTTGATAGTGGAGATAGGTGTGCCGAATTTGGGTAGTATAAATAGGGGATGATCACTCTTGGGATTTCTTTTCTTCATTCTCCTCTTTGACCGAAAGTTTTTAGTCAAAAGAGGTTCTCTTTTCCTCTCTTTTCTTTGAAGCCAAAACCGAATGTTGAAGTAGCCATATGTATCTTTTCTTCTTTGCTTTGTTCATTCAAAATCATCATCTTCCCCAAGAACTATTCTTTCTTCCATTACTTGACAAAAGCCGAAACCCCTCTACCCCTGTTCTTTATTGCCGAATCCTCTAAGCATAAATCCCCTCCACTTTGTCGTGATCTCTTTTCATCATTAAGGTGCCGAAACTCTTTCTTTTTGGGATCTAGAAGTCGTTTCTCTAAGGGTGCTGGCGTAGTGGTAAGTAAGTTCTCTCCTAGCAATCGGTTTTGAGTTCTTCTTCATAAGTATACCGAAATCTATAGTGGGCTTTGGTCTAAGGTGGGTCGAATGTCCATTAAGGCCATAGTGATATGTTCTCTTATGTGTAGCTACCGTCAAGGTGCATTGAGGGAGTTTCCCGGGATTCGTTTCATCAAGGAAGCACTAAGGAGCCTTTTTGGATTTAAAGTGATTAAGGTAAGCAAGTATGGTATTCTACCTAGGCCATATTATTGGTATTAAGTGTGACCGATTTTGGCTATGTGTATTTAGGGCCAAGTCGACAGTGGTAAAAGAGAAGCCTTCGGGATCCAAGTTCGGATATTCAGTAAGTATAGTTTAGATTGGGTATATTTGGATTATGATGTTATCGGTTAACCGAATGTTTTTGATTAAGATATCATTAATGGATTCGAGAAAGCAGTCAAGGAGGACAAGGGATAGTCTCTATCCCCAAGTTTAAGAAGAGATCTGTTTCTGCAGTTAGGGATTGGCCATCGGGGTGTGGACCAGCGTCAGAACAAGAAAGTAGGCAAATAGCCGTAGTATCGCCTAGTGATACATCGATGTAAAGCGTAGTTCTCCAAGTGATCGGTGTGTGATTAACCCACCGTTTTCTGGGTATATGATATGTATGTGAAATGTGTATGTGTTATGAATGTGCTAACTAGTGTAGTGGAAATTGTGATAAGGATACCCTCAAGGGGTATGTCGATAATCCGGTAAGTACCAAACCTGATGATATGTGATTATTAATATGAATATGTGATAATATGCTTGATGAACATGCTCATGCATCATAACATTGTATCATTATTTTATGTGGCATGTGCATGGGTGGGATATGATATGAAAGAAGGTACGGGTGTACTTCGAGTACGTGGTTTGATGTTAGCCTTGAGCTACATCGTGGATTGACGTTGACTGAGGTCACGTTGTGGATTAATTGCGATTTAGTTCGCGTGGCTTGATGAGTGGCTATGTGCCTCATCGTGGTTGATATCGGCTATGTGCCATATCGTGGTTGATGAGTGACTATGTGTCCTATCGTGGTTTTGGTGTTAGCTACGGCTACATCGTGGATTGGCGCTGACTGAGGTCGCGTTGTGGACTATTGTGCTTAATTGCATGTGGACGGCAGTGATTGCCTTTGGAGTGAAAAGGAGAGGGTGATTTGATAATCCCCTGGTGTGTGGTAGGTTGGATAAGGGGGTGTGTAGCGGATGGACCCTAGGTTTGGGTTGGGCTTCATAATTGCATGATTTCGTATGTGAACATATGTGGAAATGGGCCAAGCCCAGTATATGAATGTGGATCAGTGTGGAAATGGGCTAAGCCCAGTATGTGGAAATTATGTGGTTAACTACCCTATTAGATGAATGTGATATGAATATGGGCCAAGCCCAGAATGTGATAACATGTGAATTTGATAATTGATATCTGATATATGAGTTAATATGTGGTTAACATGTGGGTGGAATTCAGTGGACTAATTACACACTAAGTCCAGTATGACTCACCCAATTTTTATTAAACATCGCGGTGATCGTGATTTTTGGACCGGGTTGGAGTGGATACAAAGGTGGCCATGCTGGAATGATTTCCATGCAGAAAGATATTTTAATTAATTAAGTAGTTATATTTTCAGTATTTTGATTAAGTGTTTATTGTAATAAGGCCCATTAAAGTGATTGAACATTTTTATTATGTTTAAGCTAGACGACCATTAAATTATTATTGGGAAGTGCTTTTAATTTTGGCAACTTATATTTTAAAAGCTTATAATAAAGTTTTAATTTGGATATTTTTATCAAGCTTATATTATTTAGAATTTTTAATTGGACATGGTTTTCAAATGACAAAATTTTTGATGTTTTTCCCAAAAGTGAAATCAATCTTCAAACGTTTTTCCGCAGTGGCATTTCAAATTCAGTCGTAACGAATGGGCCGGGTTTGGGGTGTTACAAGATGTATGTGCCTTTCAATATTTCCAAACCTTAGGCTTGGTGAGTTCTAAACAATAGTCCTGTTTCAGGTCCCTATGTTATTTGAAAACTTCCAGAGTAATGTATGAAACTCCTTTTATGAAAATATTATTAGTCCAATAATTGTTATTTCAATATAAAATGCTTGAAAAAGATCACAACAATGGACAAGAAAGAAATTAATCAGGAGCATAGCTCGGAAAAAATAAGTTAATCAAAAATAACCAAGGCAATAAAAGAAAATTGATTTGGGATTATCTTGAAAAGAATAAAGCAATTAAAGATAACAAATTCAAAAATGGGTAAGATAAAAGCTAGGTACCCCAGATATCGCAGCCTAAGCTTCTCTGTTCAAACTTCTTGAGGACCATTCTAAGCTCAATGTAACACCCCAAACCCGGCCCATAAGTTTCGACCAGATCTGGTATGCTACGGGTTGTACATTGAAAACTTTTGCTGCGTAGGTTATGGAAAGTATAAGTTAATTAGACCATATTTGAATAAATAAATATCATTTGTAAAAAAAAAAAAACAAACCTTGTATTATTATTTTGAATAATTAAACCTTAGACAAAGTTTCATAAGTTGCAAATATTAAAAACTATGTAGTGAAATATAACTATGGGGCCTTATTACAAAAAAATATTCCCAAAATTAAAACTTAAAGAAAAACCAAAATAATTTTTTTGGGATTAATTATGTAATAAGGCCCAGGGCTTAGGTTATCGTTTTCTTTATTTTATTTGCTGATGTTTACATTTAAAACTTATGTTCAAGGACTTAAGTCTCAAAAAGTAATAAAATGGGTTTTCTAAACATGTTCAATGTAAAAACAAAGGTTTCCAACAAATATCTTATTTTTACCAAATGCATAAGTAAAGTAACTGAGATTTTCTAAAATCAATTTAAGTAAAGTTTTTAACAATAAACCCCGTAGCATACTAGATCTGGTCGTAGCATTTGGGCCGGGTTTGGGGTGTTACACTCAATATGTGTTTAGGGGATCCGGAGTACTTTGTCGATGCCCCAAGACGAAGCATACTTCCTCATTATTAATTCAGGCATAGCAAGACTACCACATGCCCTATCTTTGATCAAAAATTGAGCCGCCCTTTTGGGTTTTCAGCTCAAAACCCCTTTGGTCTCAAAGCGCCCTTTGCGGGTTTTCACCTTGGCCTCTCCTCTTTTCCTTTTTTCTTCTTTTTTTTTGAATGAATTTGAGCTCAAGGCGCCCTTTGTGTGTTTTCACCTTGGCCTTTCCCCTTTCAGGTATTACTTCTTGATTGAACCTGAATTCGCCGAATTAGACAAGTCTTCGCCATTCGTCTCGGTCCATATTAATTCTCCTCTAGAACAAGCCTTCTTTACAACATAAGGTCCTTCCCAGTTTGGTATCTGCTTTCCTCTAAAATCCTTTTGTAAAAGAAATATCAGGTTCCCCTCGTGGAATTCTCTAGGATAAACCTCTTTGTCATAAGCTTGCGTCACCTGGCCGTGATGGATAACTTTTGACCTTTTCTTCAATTAGGTTCAGTTGGTGAAACTGTTTCTATTCCAATGAGAAATGTGTTACCCCAGTGAAGGTTCTAGCCAACGTTCGATAAGACAGAGGGTAAATGGTAACTTCTTTATGTCAATATTCACAAGTCTCAGTCATCTTTCCCATGATCCTTGTTTTGTTGTTTTTGTTTTTTTTTTTTCTGCCATTACTGCATTGTGATATGGCGTTTGATCTTTGAACAAACTTCCAAACTTTTGACATTGTCCTTTTTAGCACTCATTGTCAAGATTTTGATATTTTTTTTGAGAATTTGATGACTATCGACTTTGTAACATTGGCATATGAAGCTACTTCCACCCTCTTAGTGAAGTAAACGATGACCACGATGATGAATCGATATTGACTAGAAGCTTTTGACCAGATCGGCCCCATAATATCCATTCCCCATGTATAGGAAGTCTGTGAAGAAATAGATGAGGCACATAAGTCTTGTCTTCGTCAATTTGGCATTTGCGACATAACTGAAGCAGTCTCCCTTTTATGGTGGACCAACAGTGCCCGATCCTCATGTTTAGCCCGTGTCTTAGTAGCCCAGGCATATCCTGATATGATTGTGCAAAAACATCCTTGAATTCTTGAAAATAATTCAATGATGTCTTGCATTATTTCTGTGGTGAGCTGGGTTGCAATCTTCACCTCTTTTCTAGGCTCATAATATCCACTGACCCTTTGTAGAGTAAGGTCTGTTTTTCATCTTGTTTCACCATTCTTAACAAATCAGAAGATAGGTTACAATCTCTGTTATCTTCAAAGTCCTTAGATCCCCTAGACCCATATCTCATTCAAAAAGGGAGTCAGTAACAACGTCGCTCATGTCATTGATATCTGGGTACCGAGGTACGAAGGCAAAAAATCCAAAGAACAAATGATTCTAAGGATTATTATTTGTATGGTATGGTTATATATAAAGAATGAAAGAATATTGAAAAGAACAAAAGAATGTACAATATGAAGAAAAAAAAAAATATTTGCTTAAAAAAGATGCATTTTATTGAAATAAAAATTCTAGACTATAACACCCCAAACCCGGCCCATGCGGTATGACCGGATCTGACATGTCACATGAAGAAAACGTGATAAATCCTTATGATTCGTACTAAAATAGGTGTAATTTGATTATGGTTAAGAAAACAAGTTTGGATGTGAATATTTGATAAAATACAACTATTTTTTTTGAGAGGTTGATTAATGAGTCGAAAATCGAGGTAGTGAACTTTAAAACCATGAGTTTTGAAAATGACGTTGAAAATTTGAAAGAGTATCCGAGTTAAATTATTTGTACATATTTATTATGAAAACCGTTTATTAATCAATTTTAGGAAACCGTTATTTATGATTTTAGAAAAATCCCCATTTAAAATAATGCAAGAAAAATAATAAGTACGGCTAAACATAAAACCAAATAAAAATATCCCAAAGGCCTTATTACAACTTCAAAACCCGAAATAATAAAAGCAACAAAATAATACGGAAAAGAAGTTTACTAAAGTCCAAAAATAACATTCCAAAAGTATGGCCTCCACCGAGTCATCCATGGCCCCAAGTCCTTATCACAGAGCATTACCTACAAGGGTTAAGAAAAAGGGGGGGTGAGTTACAAGAACTCAGTGTATAATCCCCTTACCGTCATCCACTGGGCCTGAACCCATATGGCAACATCTTGGGCCTAAGCCCATTTACATAACAATATTTAAAATGATATGAATGAATGCATCCCAACCCATCCTAGATATCCATCGCTACACACCACCCGTACCATCCCATCACACCTATGGGGATCAAGTCAACCCACCCCGCCAAACGCACTAATCGCCGGCAAGTTGCCATTTATAATAATTTGCAGGCAAGATGCCATTTAATTCGCAGGCAAGATGCCATTTCATAATATTTGTGTTGAGCCACCGAGTCATAATTATGCGTGGTATAGCCACTATCTGATTGTGGCGAGCCACCGAATATCATATACGGTAATATAATCGGCACACAGCCTTGGTAAAAATGATCGACACAGAGTCGTTAATTCATATGTTAGGCACATAGCCCAGGGTAAATACGTTTAGCACAAAGCCATAATCACGATGGCACAAAGCCATATTTAGGTTGGCACATAGCCATTATCAGAATTTGTGGCAGAGCCACCAGAATCAGAATGTGGCAGAGCCACCAGGCTACACTTCTCTTCAACATTTTTTCCCATCCCATGCAAAATTATGTAAATGCAACATACATAATAAAGCATAATATCCACAAATTTATACAACAATCATTGATTCAGAGATTTATTACGGTAAATCGGCCAATTATAAAACTTTGTAAATCGGTCCACTAAAGCATTCTAGCAATTCGGCCCATAGGGGCATTTTAGTAAATTGGCCCGTAGGGGCATTTTCATAATTCGGCCCATAAGGTCATTTTCGTAATTTGTCCATAAGGGTATTTTCGTAATTTGGTAATTTTACCCACTAAGGGTAATTCGATAATCTCGTAACCCAGGGGTATTTCGGTAATTTACCCTCCAAGGGTGTTTTGGTAATTTCGCAACCCAGACTTAACTACTAATGTGAGGCATAAAAAAAATTGAAACTGTCCATTTGCGTCATATTGACTAAACTGACGATAACTCGAGTTAGGAAACTTGAAATTTAGTTCTGAAAATTTTCCTTGAAACTAGACTCATATATCTTCTTACTAAATTTTTTCTAGAATTTTTGGCATAGCCATTTAGTACAGTTTATTCATTAAAATTTCCCTTGTTTCACTGACCAACGGTTCTAACCTCTCTTACCCTAAATTCAAATATCTCACTATACAGTTTTCATATGTTGCTCCCACTTGTTTCTATTGAAAATAGGCTCACTAAGGAATCTACAAATATAAATTATAACTCATAATTCACTTTGTATAATTTTAAATGATTTTTCCAAGACAGAACAGGGAACCACGAAGTCATTCAGAACTAGTCTCACTAAAATTAAAATATCACAGAATATAAAATTCCTCTTCCTACTCTGCTTCTTTCATATAAAAATAGACACAATAAGCTTTAATTCTATATCTTATTTACTTTCTAATTCCCTTTCTCCTATTTTTCGTGATTTTTCAAAATCATGTCACTACTGCTAACCAAAATTGTTCCATTGCAAAATATGGTTACCACTACGAACATACGCACGCCCAAGTGGTCACGGATGCCTGTTTCCAGTTTTCTTCAATATTTCGACCGAACCACAGAACATTTCATGCAAACATTCAGAGAGGTGTGAGATTACACACTATTTCAAACATGTATTCGGAAGGGTACGGGATTACACACCTGATTTGGATTTCCTAAAGAACCACTCTTCGTTGCCCCCCTAAAAATAAAATTGATCAAAAGTTAGCCTTGATTTCTTAAAGGTTCCAAAAGCCCAAAAGTAGTAACTCATAAGAGTCACTTACCACAATCGTGATCCTTCCCTACTAGGTTCTAAAATCTGGCCTTGCACCTTGGCTATTGCAACGAGTTCCTAAAGTAAATAAGTGATGTACCAAAGGGGTTAGCCTTTATCCAATATTTGGCCCTTCCACAAGAGCAGGAAGTTGAAATCATCATCACAAAATAGAATCACATGAGCGGCGCGAAACATCGAAATAAAGAGTAACATCTTACCGCCAATATTTGGCCTAATCACCCACTTACCAATCAACTTCCGAAACCAAGGCTAAGAGAATGATAAGTAGCAGCAAAGGATGGCTTGATTCGGCCCTTAATAACATGGATGAGTCGAAAGGGATAACAAGGTTCGGCACTAGCAGTAAGATAACGAAATCTAGGTTTGGCTATTGGAGAAAAAGAACAAGGATGTTTCGGCCACTAAGTAAAATCGATTAAAGAAATGAGAGAGAGGTTGGAGAAATAGTGAGGAAGGAAAAGAAGAGATGGACAAGAGAGTGTCAAAGTTTCGGCCAAAACAAGAGAAAAGAAATTGGAAAAGAGACACAAAATGATCAAAAGAGAAAAATACCTCTCATGCACAAAACTTGCAAAAAGGTATGGAAAATTCGGCTCCCCTCTCTCCCTAACAAAACCGTGTATTCATCTTTACCAAAAAGATGAGTGTTCACCAAAATTCTATCCTAGGCAACTCCTAATATTTGGCCAACATGTCCCCCTCCCATATCCCTTTCTTTGATTTCCTACCTTCTTTTTCCCTTATCTTCCTCCTTACCATATTCCTTAGTCATCTTTCCAAAATTAAAAAGTCTTTCTTACCATATTAAAGCCATGACCGACACATTGAAAATGAAGCACAAAAATTAATCAAAATGCAATAGACGGGATTCGAACCCTTTCCCTCCATGCTCTCCACTTGATGCCACACCACTCCACCATGTGCTTCACTTATGCTAGCAAAATACACACTTATTACTTTAAGTCTTGATGCCACTTACCTTCTCTCCTTAAAGTTCTTAAACACAAAAATTATACTAAGGCCCAACTTGAACCCGAAACTTCCTAGAAACCTCATAACTTTCCAAAATCAACTTCCTAATAAGTCTAACATGAAATAATGCCGTTCTCTTGTTCTCAAAAATTTTAAACACTCCTACTCTCCAAAGCCCATTGGGCCCAATTCTACTAGGCCCAAATTCGGGTCGTTATATGGACATAAGCCTATTTCACAAAAGGATTCTTATTGCCTCTAGGCTTAAAGCAACAAGCATGTTCTGAATATTACTCTATATTAGCTCTAAAAAATACAGGGATTCCTTCCACAGTTCCATTGTTTAAAATCCTCCCAAGTATGTAAGGGCTTTGGAAACTTTTATTCCCCGATTCTCTCTTCGGATATGTCATTAATGTTCAGATTCCCTGATATTCTTTCGGGTCTTTGATCTCTTCAATTTATTATCCATCAGGCTTTGCACTAAGGCCCTGATCTCAATTCAGTAGACTTTCGTCAGTTCCCAGGTTGCTGAAAAAAATTTACCTAATTAAAGTCCTTCTATGGATTTTAATGCGTATGATGCTATGTAATACAAATGCATGAAATGAATGCAAAAAGAAAGAGAGGCGTTGATTTTGAATTCAATTCCATTAGAAAAACTTTTCTAGAAAGCAAATTTCTTTACATAAAACGGATTGCATATGCGGCCTTGCCATCATATTCCAAGCAAAAATGTTAATCCCCTTCTTCGCAAAGGTCAAATCTTGCAAACTTCTAATAGATGCCTCCACTAGCTCCTTTTTGCTTGATCTGGGCCGCGACTCACTGCTCTCTTATTTCCATAATGCTCGTTAGCCTCTTCAAGAAAGCTGAGACGTGGTGATTCTCGAATAGTCTTTGTCAGCTTGAATCCTTGGGTAATAAGATCTTGTATTCCTTTACGGACTATCAGTCTTCCCTCGTTGTGTTTACTTGGACCATATTCGGACGACCGTATTATAATCCACTTTATCAAAAAATCTGTTTTCTCATGACAAACTTTTCTATTTAACAATCGAATTTGAATCAACACCTCTTTTCTATGATGTGAATGCAATGCAATCAAAACAAAAGAGAACACGTTAGCACAAGAGAAATAACAAAATAGGGCACCTATCTGGGTGACCACTAGGGTTCAATATAGCTCTATATAGGGTTGGCTCTTAAGGATCACTATATGTGGCTTAGTTCTAAAGGGAGGGTACCTGAACCAGCAGATTCCTCAATCCTCACCCATTATAGGCTCATACGGACCGAGTTCATTCAGGGGAATGCATTTCCCTATGGTGCATATGGAGATGAAAATCTCACGAAGACATAGGTAATGCGGATGTATCCGAAAGCGATTCACTATCCTGCACTGAGGTGAAAACCTCACGAAGGAGTAGCTTCTCGCTCCCACTTAAAAGGGTGTGACCACAATGGTCATGGTATGCAATGCAGACATGCTTTTCAATATTAAAACAACATGCAATAAAAAGGATCATAATTTTTCAAATTGAATTTTCAAATTTAGACAAAAGGACAGTAAATAATCAATTTTACGGCTTGACTCTCTTATTGGTCCCAGTGAGTCGCCAAGTCATTATCGAAACCATTTTTGTTTTGAAAAACGGGGTCGACTTTAAAAAAGAAAATGGAGTCGCCACCAATCTTTTTTCGAGGTGTGATCGGGTCACCTTGAAATTGATCATTTTAATAAAAAAAATTTGAGTTATTAAAATAATGATTTAGGTCTACGAAATTTGAGAAAACGGGTTCGGGAGTCGGTTACGCATGAGGAAGGATTAGCACCCTTGTAATGCCCAAAAAAATTAGTACCTAATTGATTAATTAATGTCTTAATGTCAAAAATTTGAGAAGATTTTAAAATATGATTCTTTTAATTTTTCAAAACTTATAACCTTTAAAAAAAAACATTTACTTATTTGGATAAAAGAAAAGTCGAATCTCAGTAAGTTAGAGCATGACCTTTCGAATTTCCCAAACACCAAATATCCTTTGTTTTGTTTTCTTTTTTTTTTGAAATCCCTATCTCAGAATATCAAAATGTCACATCCAATAAGTTAGGACGCAACATCTTAAATTCACAAAGATAGGTTTTTTATTTGAAAATCATATATTTTAATTCCAAAAAGGGTATTTGATCATTTAGACTTAATGAGAAAAATCGAAGCTCAGTAAGTTAGGGCACGATTCCCTCAAAACTCCAAATGTCAATGTAACATCCCAAAATTGGGCCTAGTAGAATTGGACCTATTGGGCACATTGGACCTTGAGCGTAGAAGCGTTTTAAAATTTATGGGAATTTGAGAACGGCATTATTTCAAGTTGGACTTATTAAGAAGGTGATTTTGGAAAGTTACGGGGTTCTAGGAAGTTCCGGGTTCAATTAGGCCTTAGCAAAAAATTTATGTTTTAGCACTTTAATGAGATATAGTAAGTGACCTCAATGTTTATGGAATTAAATGAGTAATGTGCTAGCATAAGTGAGCATATGGTAAAGAGGATATGGCATTAAGTGAAGAGTATGGAGGGAAGAGGTTCGAATCCCCTTGATGCAAAATTATGACTATTTTTTTTGTGTTCTTTCCCTAAGTGTCGGCCAAGGTAGTATTTTAGGCAAGGTGGACTTTTTAATTTTGGCAAGGTGGCTAAGGGAATAAGGAAAGGATGAGGATAGGGAAAGAAATCAAAAGAAAAAGGTAAGTTGAGGGAGCATGTTGGCACTTTTCAAGGGTGATGTTTTGGAAAGTTTTGGTTGGCCAATGTTGACCTTATTGTCAAGACTATGGACGGTTTTGTTAGGGGAAGGGAGAGCCGAATTTCTCTTTTCTCTTTAGACCATTTTGTTAGTTTTTGGTGCATGAGAGGTACACTTTTCTCTTTGAACATTTATGTCTTCTTTTCAGATCCATCTCCCTCTTTGCTTTGGCCGAAACCTCCTAACACATTTGTGCATTCTTTTTCTTTTGTTTGGCCGAAACACTCACCTTTGCTCATCCCCCCTTTGATAGCCGAAACTACCAAAGCACTTTTCTCCATCCATTCTTTCTTTTGACGATTTCATCAACCTTTTCTTCTTCTTTAATCAACATCACTTTGTGATCACATCTTCTTGTTCGATTTTCTCTATAGCCAAACCCATTACCATCCTATTTCCTCATCATTTCGTTCCCTATCGTGTGGGAAAACCTCTTCTTAATCGAATTGTTCTGAGTTACATTCTTTCCTGTGATTTGGCCATCGTTGGGCTTAGGACTTTCAACAAGGTAAAGGAGCACAAGTGATTTGTATTAACCAAATAATTATCGTCGACTCGTCAAGCAAGTGGGGTAAGAACGTCGTTATGAGATTTTTTTTGGCCAAAGGTGGGATAATTGCTAACAACTCTTTCGCTCACCAAATATTGTTAGGATGGGATTTTAGTAGTCAAAGAATAGGATCGATTCTTGGTGCACATAGGGAGATCACATTCGTGGTAAGTGGAGTTAGCCTAATAAAGTGTTTCTAGTTACGATTATCAAAGTTGAGACTAACCTTCTATCAACTATCATTATAGGTGTTGAAATCGGTAGAAAGCACAGCTCGTAATCAAGGTGTGTAATCCCGTACTTTCTGAATACATGTTTGAAATGGTGTGTAATCTCACACTTCTCTGAAATTTTGCATGAAATATTCTGTGACTCAGTCGAAATACCGAAGAAAACCGAAAACCGGCATCCGTGATCACTTGGGCGTGCGTATGTCCGTAGTGGTAACCATAGTTTGCAATGAAACAATTTTTGGTCAGCAACAGTGACGTGATTTTGAAAAATCACGGAAAATAGAAGAAAAGGGATTAATAAGTGAATAAGATATCTAATTAAAGCTTACTGTGTCTATTTTTAAATGGAAGAAGTGGAGAAGGAAAAGGAATTTTAAAGTGTGTGATATTTTAATTTTAGTGAGACTGGTTTTGATTGACTATGTGGTTCCCTGATCTGTCTTGGAAAAATCGTATAAAATTTTACAAAGTGAATTATGAGTTATAGTTTATATGTATAGATTCCTTAGTGAGCCTATTTTCAATAGAAACAAGTGGGAGCAGTATATGAAAACCGTGCAGTGAGATATTTGAAATTAAGAAAAGAGAGGTCAGAATCATTGGACAGTGAAACAAGGGGAAATTTAAGGAATAAAATATACTAAATGGCTAAGCCAAAAATTCTGTAAAAATTGTAGTAAGAAGATATATTAGTCTAGTTTCAAGGAAAATTTACGGATTTAGATTTCGAGATTCCTAACTCGAGTTATAGTCAATTTAGTTAGTATGATGCAGATGGACAGTTTCGATTTTTATACCCCAAATTAGTAGTTAAGTCTGGTTTGCAAAATTTACCAAAATACCCTTGGAGGGTAAATTACCGAAATACCCCTGGGTTGCGAGAATACCAAATTACCGTTAGTGGGTAAGATTACCAAATTACCAACCAAGCCTAATTTCCATCCGCTACACACCCCCGTACCAACCAGCACACCTGTGGGGATCAAGTCAACCCACCCCGCCAAACACACCAATCGTAGGCATTTAGCCTTTTAAATAATATTGTAGTGCACTACCGAACTAGATTGTGACATAGTCACCGAACTAGAGGCATTAAGCCAAATTTGTGGCGAGCCACCGAACTAGATTCATGGCCATGAGCCTTACTTCTCTTCATCATGTATCCCATCCCATGCAAATATGTATGAATAACAAACTTTAATCATAAATAATTTATCAAGTAATCCATAATACAAATGAGTTTTTAATAAAACTTTTCATTTGGGTCCATTAAACAAAATAGTATTTAGCCCATTTAGCAATCTAGCGAACTTAGGCCCAAATGTTGAACTAGAAGGTTTTTGGCCCATTTAGCGATCTAGCGATCTTTTGACCCATTTTATCGATCTAGCAGTTTTTCGGCCCAATTTAACAATCTAGCAGTTTTTCGGCTCAATTTATCGATCTAGCAATATTTCGGCTCAATTTATCGATCTAGCAATTTTTCCGACTTTAACCGTTTTCATGCATTTACACAAAAGTGTTAATTATCACATAATTTTTGATTTTGCCATTTTTACTATTTATCAAAATACTTACTGTTTAGTATCTAACCCGAAAGATAAGTGTGAAGTTACACACCTGGTTATAGTGAGAACTAGACTTTCCCGCTCGTCAACACCTATACGTATCACGATAAATTAGAATCACTATATTTTATTAACGAAATCAATCTTAGAAATTAACGATCTAACTTTTACCCTTGGATTTTCGAACTACTTCTACTTGCGGTTTCTCCCCGTTTGATGGTTCGTTAACCAAATCAAATCCACGAACAAACAATGGTTCGGGAGTACGAACTACTTCAAACAATTGATTCTCCTGATGAACGCCCACAACCCGGTGGGAAATCCCGGATTCTTTGAAACGATCCTTTGTTTATACTTAGGGGGAATAACGGAACCACCCCTTTTCCGAACACTATTCACCGCCCTTTTCTTCCCTATTTTGATTGTCTTCAAAGACAAAAGATCGTTAATCCAATCTAATATTACATCGAAATATGACTAAGGGTTAAAGGGTGAAATTAAACACCACAAAAATCCTTGTTCCAAAATAAGAGAATCGAGCAAATCGTTCTATGATACTCACGAACACTTGAGTTTCGGTCTTCTACTATCGTACTAAAGTATAACAAATAAAAACGTTAATAGAATGAACGTTTCTTTCGATCTAAGAAAGCCTTTATACCACTATCAAGATTCGGCCATGACAACCATTAACTAACATGAACTAAAAAGAATTCTTACCTATTGTCCACGGTTGAAAAGAGACGATTGAGAAAGATGTTTGTGCAAGATGGAGGATTCGGCTATATGACCAAAAAAATAGAAAAAAGATTCGGCTATGGGTACATCAACATTCGGCCATGAGAGAAAATAATAGAGAAAGTATGAGTATCAAGAATAAAAGATGAGAGAAGAATGATGATGATTTTGTTTAAATTTTCAAAGAGAATAAAAGAGAAAGAAAGAAAGAAATGAGTTTTGGGAGCAATGTATATTCGGCAATGGGGAGAAGAAATGTAATATCCCGGGTTAGGGGCTATTTTGTTGTTGCATGATATTGCAGGTGTTGGTGTGCTATGTTGCTATTTCTGTGTCTTAGGGGCTTAGTTGTAGGCTAGGAGTATGCCCGAGGAATGGGGAAAATTTAGTTTTTGAGCCTTAGGTGTAGGAATTTGTTGGAGGTGAGGATATGTATTTTATTTGGTAGTTGTTACACAAAATGAGGTTGGCAAAGTGGCAAGGCATGTGCCACTTGGAGCCGAGTGTGGCGTCATCTACAAGGGAGAGATCCCGAGTTCAAGTCGCAGAGATCCCCTATTTTGTCACTCATTTTGGACGGCATGGAGGAAGAGGTAGAAGGCAATTCGAATTCTTCCTTGGACTTGGTCTACACATTCAAATAGAGGGTGGAGAGGAAGTTTAGGAGGAAGACTTGGTCAAGCAAGTTTGAAGGAGTGGTGGTGAGTGAATGGGGAGACTTGGCCGAATTTTTAGGAGGAGTTTGGGGGGGGGGAGTGACGGCTTGGTGTGAGAAGTGACTATGCCGAAAATGCTTTTGGCATTTCTAGTGTTTTTCTTTCATTTTCGGTCTTGGTATGTCTAGCTAAAATTCTCCCTTTCGGTCAAGTTGTTAGCCGAATGTCAGAGAGTTTCTTCTTTGTTACCAATATTCAAGTAAGTCTTCCATTTCTCCCTTGAAACCGAAAGTGTAAGCAACATACACCTTAGTCGAAACTTGCCTTTGTTTCTCTTAATTCCAATATAGCCGAATGCTCTCTTCTCTCCCTCTCATAATTTCTTTATTTTCATAAGAGCCGAAACTTACCATTTCCTTCTCAATCGAATTCTCCATTCATCTTCTCCATTCTTTTTGTGTCAGAATCTATTCCATTTCTTTTTCTCCAAAACCGAAAAGCACCTATCTCTCTTTTCCATTTTCTTCTCTTCTCAAGACCTTGGCCGATTCTCTTTTTCTTTTGGACACAAAATTCTTTTGCTTATTCTAGCCGAATCTCTTTTCTCTTCTATTAGTCTTTAACTTAGCCGAATATCTCCCTTCTCCGGTGGTTGTGTAGGCCGAACATTGGTTGGTGTTGGGTAAGTGCTAGGCCGAATGGCCATTTCTTCCCTCTCTTATGATTTATCGGTTTTGGTTGGGTTAATAGCCGATTTTGGGCATATGTTGAAAGGAGTTAACCTCTTATGTTGGAATCGAATTCAGGATAGGGCCTTCGGATTTTGGAAGTAATCAAGAGGAGTCTTCCTTCTTTGTAAACCGATTAGTAAGTAGAGGGTAAGTGATTGGTATATTATTGTTAGTTCAATCTTTTGATTTCGATTAAGTCAAAGGTGATTGGAGATTAACTATTTGTTTCATTAGGGTGCCGATTGTTAAAGGAGAATCACTGCTTAATTCGAGATTTGGTAGGAAACCAAATCAAGTACAAGGTAAGGGTTGATAATGACTCCTGTTGGCTTAAAAGTCCTTGGCCGAATGGTCTTAAGTATCTAACCCCTATGTTTGGCCGATTCTAGGAGCAAGGAGTTTAAAGACTGTAGATCTTTTCTTTGGGATTAGGGCCCTCGTTATTCCAGGTGTGTAACTAGCACACCCATACTTAGTAATATTATTAATAACTCGATTGCTTTGTAAAACCAAAACAAGATGATGGATTAATTGGTACCCAAGTGGGGTATATGTACGGATCAGGGTAAGTCCGTAGCATTACGAGTTCTCACCGATGTATACTCAATATTATGATCTATGTTATGTATGCTATGAGATATAATGCTTGGCATGTTGGCATGATATGCATGACTTGTATGAGATGCATGATCACATGAGTATGGCATGATGATGGGTGATATGAGTGGAGGGAGGATGATGATATCCGTGTCTTTGGGACACTTTGTGTCTTTGGGACACCAGAGGTTTGGCACCTCCAAAGTGGTTTGGTACCACGGTGATATTTTGTGACTTTGGGTCACCAGAGGTTTGGCACCTCGGCGTCTCGCCCAGTGGCTTAGTACCACGGTGGGTTGGCCCCACGATTGATTATACGGGATTGACGCCGGTGATTGGGTATCACACGATGGGTTGGCCCCATCATCGGATTTGTGATCGCGGTCACCGGTGATTTGGTATCACTGCTGTGTCTTTGGGACACCGGAGGTTTGGCACCTCATTGCGACTCGTCCCTCGTGGTTAACACCACCGTGGGTTGGCCCCACTTATGAGATACGGGATTGTCGCTAGTGATTGGTATCACACGATGGGTTGGCCCCATCATCGGATTATTCGTGACTTTGGGTCACCAAAGTGGTTTGGCACCACACTTATGGATATCGTGACTTTGGGTCACAGTGGTTTGGCACCACCGGTGGTTTGGTACCACACGCGGGTTGAAAAGGCGATATGGATGGTTAGGATCGGGTTGCATTAATCATGTTGCTATGTATGATGTGTGTTAACATGTTGTTTTATCGGGAGCGAGATTTATGTATCGAGTCATTCGACTCACCCTCTCCTTTGACATTTCGGTGACACTTAGACGCGGACATGGAGCGGGATGGACTCTGGGTGCTCATGCCACGCTTAATAAAGTTTTACTCGGACTTTATAATTTGGGTACTTTAGCTTGCTTTTTATTATTTGGGTTTTGTTTTGGATTGTAAAAGGCCTTTAAATTATGTTTTATGATGTTTATGCTTTAAATAGACTTTAATATGCCTTAACAAAATAAGTGGGTTGGAATTTTACTAAAATTTGGAAAGACAATGATTTAAAAACTATAACGCAAAGTGTTTTAAACTATACCATCGGGTATCTCACCATGACTTGCATTAGAAACTCAAACGATTTCCAAATCAAAACTCGATTTTCTACCAAGTTAAAATGTCTTAAGTAACACTAAGAAACTATTTGAATAATGAAATGGAATAAACTCGTTTTAACTACATCTTTTGGTTAAGCTTTCAAAATTTTTGGGTTTTCTAAATACACCACCTGATTTCAAACAAGCCTACTCAAATTTTCTTCAAATACACTATATAGTGAAGTGGTTACATCCTGCTTTTAACGAAAAACCTAAACCTCTCAAGTACGTTTTCCCCGTAACATACCAGATCCGGTCGTGGTGTATTGACCGGGTTTGGGGTGTTACAATCTTGGCTCTGGGCCCAAGGCCCAAAACGTTTTAAAAGTTTGTTTGATAGTCTTTGTTTTTAAATATATGGTTTGTAAGGCATGGCACCGAGTCTCCGGCACCAGTTCGCCCAGGTAAGTACCCCTTACTATTGCTTGTGATTTGTTGGATGTGATGTGATTTGATGATTAGCAATAGTACATTACTTTAGAGATTGAAACTGATAGGATTCTGTGAACTCGCGAGAACAAATCTCCTTAAATATTCATAAGATTTGCTTTAAAACAAGTGGAATAAATATCGATGCATAAAACTCTTTAATCGATAAGCACGTAGAGATTTTAGTCATGAGCACTCGAGGCGGACGTGGTCGTAATACTCGTGGTAGAGGTAGGGGTAGGATGACGGTTTCTGAACCCGTAGGATCTGGTCAGGGGTCAGAAAATGAGATACCGGTTCCGCCACCAGCTGGAGGTGGTGAGTTCCAAGATCAGACTGGAGACGACGCAGTGTCACAGGCGATGCTGCGAGTGTTGGAAAGAGTAGCTGGAGTAGGTGGTGGTGCAGGAGTTAGGAAATTGCGTGCTGGCGACTTCGGGCAAATGGGGCGAATTCTTTCGAGGTGTATCTCGGTGTTGCTCCTAGCACTGCCGAATATTGGTGGAGGCAACCGAGCGGATCATGGATGATCTGGACTTAATCTTGAAGAGAAGCCGAAGGGCATCGATCGCTTCTCCGGATGAGTCATATCAATGGTGGCTCACGGTTCGGAATGTGTGGCGCAGCAGAGGATCCGACATGGGATTATTTCGTGGTGCGTATCAAAAGAAGTACATTGGGGCTAGTTATATTGACTCCCAATGAAAGGCATTTCGAGGCTTGTTTAGGGAGTAAGTCTGCTTTTTCGAGTACGAGGTGAGTTCTTGAAGCCGAGTAGGTATGCTGTGGGTATTGTAGCCACCGAACATGAGAGGTGTGTTCATTTCGAGGATGGTCTGCGAGACGAGTTGAGACTGCTGATTGCTCCTCAGCAGGAGCGCGAGTTTGCTGTCTTAGTTGAAAAGGCTAAGGTAGCCGAGGGTGTTAAAGAGTCAGTGAGGCAGAGCATGGACAGAAATAGGCATAAGAGGAGCTTTGGGTCTTCTGGATCGTCGGGTAATCCACAGAAAAGGGCTAGACCGAGTGGGTCAAATCAGCCAGGTAGGTTTGTTGCTGCTAGGCAGGGACCGCCGCAGTGTAACCAGTGTGGGAAATCCCATTGGGGTGGTTGTTGGACTGGAGGAAAAGGTTATTTTGAGTGTGGTTCTCTGGATCATCGCGTGAGGGACTGTCCGCGTAGGTTGGCTAGGATTCAGTTTGAGAGTCAGGGCCGTAATCAGTTCAGGAGTAGTGGACCGCCACCGCAGAGGGGCCGTGGTAATGGCAGAGGTGGTAATGGTTACGTCGGGGCCGTGGAGCAGGCGAGCAGAGGTGCGGTAGTTCGATGCCGCATACTGGATTAGTGTATGCGCAAAGAAGGCGCCGAGAGGAGGTGACGCGACCGGACGTCATAACCGGTATGTTTCTGATCTTTGGTTCTCCTTATACTGCTTTGATTGATGTGGGTTCAACGCACTCTTATGTTGCCAGTGGTATAGTAGAGACCATGGATTTAGACCCGAGATATCTTCTAGGCGGATGACCGTAATTAGCCCTCTAAGTCACTCTGTAGTGGTAGATAAGTTGTTTAGAGATGTACCCCTAGAACTCCAAGGGGTAGTGTTTCTTCGCCGATCGATGGAACCGCCGCTTGGGGAGTTCGATCGATTCTTGGGATGAATTGGTTTGTCAAGTACTAGGCGAGGTTGGATTGCGCGCCAAGCGCATGGTTCTTAAGACGGTTGAGGAGATGAAGTGGCTATGATAGGTAATAGGAGAGATTACTTATCAAATGTGGTATCCGCTCCAAGGCGCAGAAGATGGTCGGGGAAGGGTGTGTGAGGCGTATGTGGTTCATGTGTATGCCTTGGAGGCTAAGGAGTTTTGTAGAGAAGGTCCGTCATGTTAAGGAATTTGTTGATGTGTTTCTCGAGGAGCTTAGTTTTTGCCGTGAGATCGTGAGGTAGAGTTCGGGATAGATCTCATTACCGGAATCTGCGCGATGTCTATTGCTCCATATAGGATGGTGCCAAAGGAATTGGTGGAGCTTAAGGCTCGATCCAGAGTTATTGGATCGGGGTTTTATTAGGCCAAGTGTTTCGCTGTAAAGCGCGCGGTACTTTTTGTTAAGAAGAAAGATGGTACGATGCGGATGTGTATAGACTACCGCCATTGAATAAGTCGACGATTAAAAACAAGTATCCGTTGCCCACGGATAGATGATTTGTTTGATCATTTGAAGGGTGCTACGGTATTTTGAAGATCGACTTGAGGTCCAGGTATCATCGATTAAAGGTTAAGGAGGTGATATCCATAAAAGCAATAAGCGGACTCGGTATGGGCACTACGAATTCTGGTAATGCCGTTCGGGTTGACTAACGACCGCAGCATTTATGGATATGATGAATAGGGTGTTTCAAAGCAGATCCGGATCGATTCGTTGTGGTTTTCATAGACGACATCTTAGTGTACTCAAGGACGTAAGAAGAGCATGATGCGCATTTGCAGTGGTGTCGCAGATTTTGAGGAAAAGCAACTCTATGCTAAGTTCAAGTAAATGCGAGTTCGCTTAGAGAAGTGACTTTCTTGGGGCATGTAGTGTCGGTGAGGATTGGGTAGACCTCGGAAGATTGAGCGATTTTGGATTGGAGGCCGCCTAGGTCGGTGGTTGAGATTCGGAGTTTTACAGGTTTGGCGGATACTCACCAGAAGGTTTGTTGAGGGTTTCTCGTTGATAGCGGCGCCCATGACCAAGTTGTTAAGGAAAGAAGTTCCGTTTGTTTGGACTGAAAAACAGTAGGAAAGCTTCGATAAGTTAAAGAAGATTTTGACTGGGGCTCCAGTTTTGATTCAACCTGAGGCTGGTAAGGAATTCACAGTCTATTGTGATGCATCACATACGGGATTGGGATGTGTGCTGATGCAAGAAGGTAAGGTTGTGGCTTACGCTTCTCGACAGCTGAGGCCACATGAGGTCAACTATCCGACGGACGATTTGGAGCTAGCGGCTGTAGTCTTCGCCTTAAAGATTTGGAGGCACTACTTGTACGGAGAGAGATCGATAGTCTACACGGATCATAAGAGTCTGAAGTATCTACTGACTCAGAAGGATTTGAATTTGAGGCAGCGCAGATGGGTTGAGTTGCTAAAAGATTACGACTGTTCGATTGAGTATCATCCGGGCAAGGCTAACGTGGTGGCAGACGCGTTGAGCCGTAAGGTTGTTTCGGACTTAAGAGCGATGTTTGCCCATTTGAGCTTGTATGACGATGGGAGTATTCTGGCAGAGTTGCAGGTTAAGCCTACTTGGGTTGAGCAGATTAGAGAGAAATAGTTAGAGGATGAGATTCTGAGTGCGTGAAGGTTACAAGTGCGGGATGGTGGTTTGGAGGGTTCTGACTTGTCTAGTGATGAGGTTCTGTGTTTCCAAGGTAAGGCTTGTATGCCTAAAGATATTGAGCTGAGGCAGAAGATTCTTCAGGACGCACATAGCAGTCCTTATGCTATGCATCCTGGTTGTAGCAAGATGTATAGGGATCTTAGAGAGCAGTTTTGGTGGCCGGGCTTGAAGAAAGAGGTGACAGAGTTTGTTGGGAAGTGTCCGACATGTCACAGTCAAGGTGAACATCGCTGTTGCCCGGGTTTGCTTCACTGTGAAGATTCCTCGATGGAAGTGGGAAAGGATAACCATGGATTTCGCCGAAGATTACCGCCACGCCAAGCAAGAAGGATTCGATTTGGGTAGTGGTGGATCGTCGACTAAATCACTCACTTTATTCGGTGAGGTTGACTACTCACTTCGAAGTTGGCAAAACCGTATGTTTGAGAGATAGTGAGGTTGCACGGTGTACCGTTTCGATAATCTCGAGATAGGGATCCCGATTTACGTCCAAGGTTCTCGGAAAGCATTGCATCGACTCTGGGTACTCGTTTGGATTTCAAAGACGGCTTTTCACCCGTGATCGACGGTCAATCGTAAAGGTTATTCAGATCTTAGAGGATATAATCGAGAGGTTGTGTTCTGGATTTCAGAGGTAGTTGGGAAGAGTTTCTGCCATTAGCTGAGTTTGCCTACAATAACAGTTATCAAGCGAGCATCAAGATGGCACCGTATGAGGCGTTGTATGGTAGGAAGTGTCGCTCACCTACGTGTTGGACGGAGTTAGGTGAACGTCAGTTGTTGGGACCAGAGTTAGTTGCTGAGACTGAAGATAAGGTTAAGTTGATTCAGGCTCGATTGAAGGAAGCTTCGGACCGGCAGAAGTCTTATGCTGATCTTAAGTAGAGAGACATAGAGTTTGCTGTGGGGGATCGAGTTTTCCTGAAGGTCTCGCCTTTGAAGAAGGTGTTGAGATTCGGAAGGAAAGGCAAGCTAAGTCCGAGGTTTATTGGGCGTATAAGGTTTTGAGACGAGTGGGACCGATGGCGTATCAACTGGAATTGCCGCCAGAGCTTAGTCGATTCACGACGTATTTTATGTTTCGATGCTTCGAGATATCGTTCGGATCCATCGCATGTGGTAGCGATGGAAGAGATCGAGGTAAATCCAGATTTGACTTTGGAAGAAGAACCCGTGCGATTCTTGATCGGGATGTGAAGGTTCTGCAGAGAAAGTCTGTGCCTTTGGTTAAGGTTCTTTGGCGGAATCATGGCGTGGAAGAAGCCACGTGGGAACCCGAGGATATGATGAGGCAAACAATACCTCAACTCTTTTGATCGAGTAATTTCGAGGTCGAAATTATTTTAAGGGGGTAGAACCGTAATATCCCGGGTTAGGGGCTATTTTGTTGTTGCATGATATTGCAGGTGTTGGTGTGCTATGTTGCTATTTACGTGTCTTAGGGGCTTAGTTGTAGGCTAGGAGTATGCCCGAGGAATGGGGAAAATTTAGTTTTTGAGCCTTAGGTGTAGGGAGTCTGTTGGAGCCGAGGATATGTATTTTATTTGGTAGTTGTTACACAAAAATGAGGTTGGCAAAGTGGCAAGGCATGTGCCACTTGAGTGAGTGTGGCGTCATCTACAAGGGGAGAGATCCACGAGTTCAAGTCGCAGAGATCCCCTATTTTGTCACTCATTTTGGACGGCATGGAGGAAGAGGTAGAAGGCAATTCGAATTCTTCCTTGGACTTGGTCTACACATTCAAATGGAGGGTGGAGAGGAAGTTTAGGAGGAAGACTTGGTCAAGCAAGTTTGAAGGAGTGGTGGTGAGTGAATGGGAGACTTGGCCGAATTTTTAGGAGGAGTTTGGGGGGAGGACGGCTTGGTGTGAGAAGTGACTATGCGAAAATGCTTTTGGCATTTCTAATGTTTTTCTTTCATTTTCGGTCTTGGTATGTCTAGCTAAAATTCTCCCTTTTGGTCAAGTTGTTAGCCAGAATGTCGAGAGTTTCTTCTTTGTTACCAATATTCAAGTAAGTCTTCCATTTCTCCCTTGAAACCGAAAGTGTAAGCAACATACACCTTAGCCGAAACTTGCCTTTGTTTCTCTTAATTCCAATATAGCCGAATGCTCTCTCTTCTCTCCCTCTCATAATTTCTTTATTTTCATAAGAGCCGAAACTTACCATTTCCTTCTCAATCGAATTCTCCATTCATCTTCTCCATTCTTTTTGTGTCGGAACTTACCTTGTCCCTAAAATCGAAATCTTCATTCATCTATTCCATTTCTTTTCTCCAAAACCGAAAAGCACCTATCTCTCTTTTCCATTTTCTTCTCTTCTCAAGACCTTGGCCGATTCTCTTTTTCTTTTGGACACAAAATTCTTTTGCTTATTCTAGCCGAATCTCTTTTCTCTTCTATTAGTCTTTAACTTAGCCGAATATCTCCCTTCTCCGGTGGTTGTGTAGGCCGAATATCTTTGGTTGGTGTTGGGTAAGTGCTAGGCCGAATGGCCATTTCTTCCTCTCTTATGATTTATCGGTTTTGGTTGGGTTAATAGCCGATTTTGGGCATATGTTGAAAGGAGTTAACCTCTTATGTTGGAATCGAATTCATGATAGGGCCTTGGATTTTGGAAGTAATCAAGAGGAGTCTTCCTTCTTTGTAAACCGATTAGTAAGTAGAGCGTAAGTGATTGGTATATTATTGTTAGTTCAATCTTTTGATTTCGATTAAGTCAAAGGTGATTGGAGATTAACTATTTGTTTCATTAGGGTGCCGATTGTTAAAGGAGAATCACTGCTTGATTCGAGATTTGGTAGGAAACCAAATCAAGTACAAGGTAAGGGTTGATAATGACTCTTGTTGGCTTAAAAGTCCTTGGCCGAATGGTCTTAAGTATCTAACCCCTATGTTTGGCCGATTCTAGGAGCAAGGAGTTTAAAGATTGTAGATCTTTTCTTTGGGATTAGGGCCCTCGTTATTCCAGGTGTGTAACTAGCACACCCATACTTAGTAATATTATTAATAACTCTGATTGCTTTGTAAAACCAAAATAGTATGATGGATTAATTGGTACCCAAGTGGGGTATATGTACGGATCAGGGTAAGTCAGTAGCATTACGAGTTCTATCGATGTATACTCAATATTATGATCTATGTTATGTATGCTATGAGATATAATGCTTGGCATGTTGGCATGATATGCATGACTTGTATGAGATGCATGATCACATGAGTATGGCATGATGATGGGTGATATGAGTGGAGGAGGATGATGATATCCGTGTCTTTGGGACACTGTGTCTTTGGGACACCAGAGGTTTGGCACCTCCGGTGGGTTTGGTACCACAGTTGATATTTTGTGACTTTGGGTCACAGAGGTTTGGCACCTCAGCGTCTCGTCCCGGTGGCTTAGTACCACGGTGGGTTGGCCCCCTGATTGATTATACGGGATTGACGCCAAAGTGATTGGGTATCACACGATGGGTTGGCCCCATCATCGGATTTGTGATCGCGGTCACCAAAGTGATTTGGTATCACACTCGTGTCTTTGGGACACCAGAGGTTTGGCACCTCATTGCGACTCGTCCCTGTGGTTAACACCACCGTGGGTTGGCCCCACTTATGAGATACGGGATTGTCGCTAGTGATTGGGTATCACACGATGGGTTGGCCCCATCATCGGATTATTCGTGACTTTGGGTCACCAGTGGTTTGGCACCACACTTATGGATATCGTGACTTTGGGTCACCGGTGGTTTGGCACCACCCGGTGGTTTGGTACCACACGGGGTAGAAAAGGCGATATGGATGGTTAGGATCGGGTTGCATTAATCATGTTGCTATGTATGATGTGTGTTAACATGTTGTTTTATCGGGAGCGAGATTTATGCACTGAGTCATTCGACTCACCCTCTCCTTTGACATTTCAGGTGACACTTTGACGCGGACATGGAGCCGGGATGGACTCGGGGTGCTCATGCCACGCTTAATAAAGTTTTACTCAGACTTTATAATTTGGGTACTTTAGCTTGCTTTTTTTTTATTTGGGTTTTGTTTTGGATTGTAAAAGGCCTTTAAATTATGTTTTATGATGTTTATGCTTTAAATAGACTTTAATATGCCTTAACAAAATAAGTGGGTTGGAATTTTACTAAAATTTGGAAAGACAATGATTTAAAAACTATAACGCAAAGTGTTTTAAACTATACCATCGGGTATCTCACCATGACTTGCATTAGAAACTCAAACGATTTCCAAATCAAAACTCGATTTTCTACCAAGTTAAAATGTCTTAAGTAACACTAAGAAACTATTTGAATAATGAAATGGAATAAACTCGTTTTAACTACATCTTTTGGTTAAGCTTTCAAAATTTTTGGGTTTTCTAAATACACCACCTGATTTCAAACAAGCCTACTCAAATTTTCTTCAAATACACTATATAGTGAAGTGGTTACATCCTGCTTTTAACGAAAAACCTAAACCTCTCAAGTACGTTTTCCCCGTAACATACCAGATCCGGTCGTGGTGTATTGACCGGGTTTGGGGTGTTACAAGAAAAGTAAAGAATGGCTTTTTGGTGTTGGTAGAATCGGCACTATGAGAAAGGCACAAAATTGAACACTAAAGTGAAAAGCAAAAATGACCAAATGGTCAAAATAATCAAGGCTTACCAAAAGATCAATTTCGGCCAAAGGGAAAAGTTGAGAAGAGGAATGCAAAATTTTGCACAAAAACTAAAATGACCAAAAGCAAACTCCTAAACCTTACCAAGCTACTAGTAAAATTCGGCCAACCTTCCCCCTAGCCATATTGCCGTCCAAATTCATTGGTCAAATGACCATGAATTTGTTTCCAAAACACTTTCCTTGATACTTGCCCTATGTCTCCATTTCTTTCCATATTTTCTTGATTCCCTACCATAGATTCACTCTTACCTTATTCCTTTGATATACTAACCAAAAATAACAAGGTCAACACTTACCATAAATAAGCTTGGCCGACACTTACCATAGAAGAGCAAAATAAAAGTTGTCCAAATGTTATACAAGGGATTCGAACCACTCCCCTCATGCAATACCTCATGTGCCAACACCACCTTGCCATTTAATCATCTTATGCTACTTTTTAACACTTAATTTAACTTAAGTGTCAATGCCACTTGCTCCACTTCAATAAATTCTCAAACTAAAAAAATTATTCCATACCCGAATAATTCTATACTCTTCTTCAGGACTATCATAGGCACGAAAAGTAATAAGAAAATTTTTCCTTTATAAACTAATCACCAAAACATGCAATATATCAAGACTCGGATTTTTAGGGTGTTACAACTCTACCCTCCTTAAAGAAAATTTCGTCCTCGAAATTTACCTGGTTGAAAGAGGTGAGGGTATTGTTGCCGAATTGCATCCTCAGGCTCCCACGTAGCTTCCTCCACTCCGTGATTACGCCATAAAACCTTGACCAACGGCACGGTTTTCTTTCTTAGCACCTTAACATCTCGGCCTAAGATTTCCACCGGTTCCTCCTCAAAAGACAAGTCGAATTCAACTCCACTTCTTCTACCGGTACTATATGCGAAGGATCCGATCTATAGCGCCTCAAAGATGGAAACATGAAAAACATTATGAATCGACTCAACTTCGGAAGTAATTCGATCGATAGGCCACTCTGGACCAACACGCTTCACCACACGATATGGTCCAATGTATCTAGGACTCAACTTGCCCTTCTTCCCAAACCGAAAATCTTCTTCCAAGGTGAGACCTTCAAGAAAACTTGATCCCCACAAAGATACTCGATACTTCTACGCTCAGATCTGCATACGACTTTTGTCTATCCAAGCTTCCTTTAACCGTGCTCGAATAGCTTTTACTTTTTCTTCCGTTTCGAGAGATCATTTCAGACCTAACATCTATCGTTCACCCAATTCAGTCCAACAACTAGAGAGCGACACCTACGACCATATAATGCCTCGTAGGGTGCCATCCGAATGCTAGATCGATAGCTATTGTTGTAAGCAAATTCCGCCAACGGTAGAAAATCCTCCCAACTACCTTTGAAGTCGATTACACATCCCCTTAACATGTCTTCCGTAATCTAAATTACTCTTTTCGATTGACCATCCGATCGAGGATGAAAAGTCAGATCGAAGTTTAGCTTTGTTCCCAAAGCTTCATGCAAAGCTTTCCAAAACCGTGACGTAAACCTAGGATCCCTATCTCGATATAATGAGACACAGTACCCCATGCAACCTCACGATTTCGGATACGCATGCGACTTAGCCAACTTCAGAACGAGTAATCTGCATTTAACCGGTAGAAAATGAGCGTCTTCACAAACGATCAACAATTACCCAAACGGAATTTTTCTTAGTAGGTGTTAAAGGTAACCCACTAACAAAATCCATTGTTATCCGCTCCCATTTCCAAAGAGGAATCTTTACCGGTTGTAATAATCTCGACGGCAATTGATGCTCCGCCTTCACTTGCCGACAAGTTAAACATTTTCCCACAAATTCGTAAATCTCACGCTTCAACCCCTGGCCACCAATATTGTTCACGAAGATCCCGATACATCTTATTTCTCCGGTGCATAGCATAAGGGCTACTATGCGCTCCCGTAGAATCATTTGTCTCGAGATCTCGAGTCCTTAGGCATACAAACTCTCCCACAAAAACATAACACACCTCCCGCGTTTATGCTAAAATCCTCTATTCCACCATTTTCAACTTGTTGAATTAAAAGTCCCAACTTCTTATCCGATATCTGTTTTTCCTTGATTTGCTCTAACCACGAGGCTTCACCAAGTTCCATTGTCGGACTACCATCCTCGTGACAAACTCAAATGGGCAAACATTATTCTCAAATCGAGATACCACCTTACGACTTAATGCGTCTGCTACCACATTAGCTTTTCGAGGATGATACTCGATTGAGAAATCATAGTCCTTTAACAGACTCCACCCATCTTCGTTGTCTCAAGTTTAATTCCTTCCGAGTAAGAAGATACTTAAGACTCTTGTGATCCGTATAGATGATAGACTTTTCACCGTAGAGGTAATGCCTCCAAATCTTTAGAGTAAACACTCACCGCCGCTAACTCCAAGTCATGAGTAGGGTAGTTTACTTCGTCATGTCTCTCGGTGACGAGAAGCATAAGCCACCACTTTCCCACTTTGCATCAATACACATCCTAAGCCCGTGTGTGTGACGATCGCGAAGAAACTATAAACTCCTTTCCACCTCAAAGTTGAATCGATCTTCGCGCTTAGTTAAAATCTTCTTTAATTTCTCGAAACTTTCTTCTTTGTTTATCGGTCCATATATATGGTACTCCCTCCGCAAAAGCTTAGTTAAGGGTGCAAAGAATCAACGAAAAACCCTCAAAAAGCGTCTATACTAACCACCAAACCCAAGAAACTCAATCTCACCATCGACTTTGGTGGTTTCCAATCCAATAAAGCCTCAATCTCCGAGGATCCACCCTTATTACTCGGGGTGATACCACATGACCCAAGAAAGTCACTTCCTTAACGAACTCACATTTCATCGAATTTGGCATACAGTTGATTATTTCAAGTAATCGCAATACAATTCGCAAATGCGAGTCATGCTCCTCTTCATTCCTTGAATATACCGAGAATGTCATCTATGAATACCACCACAAACCGGTCTAAATATGGTTGAAAGACCCGGTTCATCATATCCATAAATGCAATTTGGTGCATTGGTCAACCCAAACGGCATCACCAAAAACTCATAATGTCCATAACGAGTTCGGAAAGCCGTCTTGTGAATATCCGCTTCTTTCACCTTAAGCTGGTGATAACCCGATCTCAAATCAATTTTGGAGAAAACTGAAGCTCCCTTCAATTGATCAAACAGGTCGTCAATTCTTGGCAGAGGATACCTATTCTTGATCGTCAATTTATTTAATTGCCTGTAGTTAATACACATACGCATTGACCCATCTTTCTTCCTAACAAACAAAACCGGTGCTCCCCACGGAGACACACTCGGTCGAATAAAACCCCGATCCAACAATTCTTGAATTTGAGCTTTAAGCTCCGCCAACTCCTTCGGTGCCATTCTATAAGGAGCAATGGACACTGGAGCCGTTCCGGGCAAGAGCTCAATACCAAATTCCACTTCCCGATCTGGAGGTATGCCAAGAAGTTCTTCAGGAAATACATCTGGAAATTCCTTCACTGTTCTCACATCTTCCACTGACAACTCTTTGGCATCTAAAGCACTAATAAAAGCTAGAAATGCTCCATACCCCTTCCGCATCAACCTTTCTGTCTTTAACGCAGATACCACATTTGCCAAGTAATTCCTTCGTTCGCCTATCATAACTATTTCTTTATCCTCCACCGACCTTATTGACATCCGCTTTTCAGCACAATCCAATTTCGCCCGGTGCTTAACCAACCAATCCATGTCCAAATGATATCGAACTCGCGTGAAAGGCAATTCCATCAAATTCGCCAAAAATATTTCTCCTTGAATTTCTAAGGGCACATCTCTAAACAGTTTATTTACTATCACCGATCATCCTAAAGGACTAATTAACTTCATCTCACTATCGGAAATTTGAGTCTAAATTCAAGTTTCCATATATAGTGCTAGCAACATACGAATGGGTAGAACCAATATCTATCAAAGCAATAATGTGTACATCAAAGATGAAGAACGTGCAGCTTATCACATCAGTGCATTGCCATCCTCACGGCATCTAATCGCATATACCAATCCGGGTTGTCTTGCATCCGTGTTGCCTCTAGGACCATTGCCTCGACCACCATTTGCACCTTGACCACGTCCAGCCCCATTACCACCACGACCTGGTCCACGACCTCTCGGTGGTTGCTGAATTCCTCTTGCCGGTGGTGCATCAGTATTACGAGCTTCCTGAGTTGTATCCATTCGACAAGGGCAATTCCTATATTGATGATCCATCGACCCGCATTTATAACAAGCACCCATTTTCTTCCAGCACTCTCCAGAATGCCTTTTCCCATAATCAGCACAATCTCGACTCTGATTCATAGTTACAGGTGTTCTACCTTGAGCTGGTTCATCATTCCGAGGCCTCTTCGTAAACCTTTTGATGAATCCGAATACTTCATATCTCTCTTGCCTCTAGCTCGCTCCCGATTCTCGCCGTTCCGGAGTTCTTAGCCTCTTCGACTATCTTGGCCTTTTCCACAAGCGTGGCAAAAGTTCTAACTTGTTGTGGGGCTATTAAAACCCGCAATTCATCGTTCAAGCCATCCTCAAAGCGCATACACAACGCTCATGATCCGCTGCCACTATTGTTCGAGCATAGCGACTCAAGCGCAAAAACTCGACTTCATATGTCGCCACCGTCTTATTCCCTTGGACCGATTCAGGAATTCCTTCCTCCGGCATCAACATAACTCGTTCCTACATATTTCCCTTGGAAGGAAACTTTAAAGAATTCCCAATTAACTAATGTAGCTTCAGTGCCTTTTCGGACAGTAAGCCACCAATGGTATGCTTCGTCCCTTAACAAGGACACCGCTCCCCTTAGTTTTTATTCCACCGTGCACTCAAGATCGTCCATAATTTGCTCCACTGCCTCAAGCCAATATTCAGCGACATTTGGAGCTACACCTGAGACACCTCTGAAAACCTCAGCACCACTTGATTTCAATCATTCCGATATCGACCCACGAGCCGTTGGCCGGTTCTAGCTCCAGCTGACCTCTTTCAAGGACTCGCAGCATTGCTCGTGTCACCGCATTATCTTCTTCCATATGATCATGTGATCCCGTCTCACTTTCGAGTGACGCAGTGCATCCATTTAGGCATATGATCCGACGCTTGATTGCGCCTCTAACACCTGCGCCCTCTACCACGGCCACGTCTACCGCGCCCACGACCACGTCCTCTAGTGCTCATAGTGACTAATTCAATTTAATCGATTAAGAGTTTTATGAATCAAAATACTATTTGGTGTTTATTAACGATATTTTATGATATGAAAGAGATAGAGTTGTTTTCGCAACCATATCCTATTGTCTCAATCTCTACGATTTTCAACACCTAAAACTAGAAGTTCTAGTGTGTTTCTTATGATCATTTCACAATAATAATAAACAATCGACATACAGATACTTACTTGACTTGGCGCGGGATGCTCATGGTGCCATACTACCTTTAAATCAAAAAGTCTAGAAATTTGAGTTGTTTCTCAAACAAATATCTTTGTTGAACCCAAACCACAACCGAGTTTTGAAACTAGCTGTAACAACCCAAACCCGGCCCAAACTTTAAGGCCGAATCTAGCTTGTTACAGTAGAAAACATTTTTGAGAAATTCGTTTTTCTAAATCAATTTAAGTTGTTGAAAACCTTTTGTTTGAATGTCTTGTAAAAACTTTATTTAGTTTTTATTAGAAAATTTATTTAAGCCAAGTTAATATAAAATTCCAAATGTGCCCGATGGCACGTTAAAAACAATTTTCGTTTTAACTTGGAAAACATGTGATTTAAATTCAATAATAATAGCATAGCGTAAAACAAGTATCCCACATATGAAAAATAGCAAAAATAAAGTGTCAGGAGGCCTTATTACATTCGAAATAAAATAAACCAATAATAAAATAAAATAGCTAAGTTTAAAGTTCAATTTATTCAAGTGCACTGCATGGCCACCTCGAGTCCAACCGGCTCCTCAACCGCCATCTACGAGTCACCTGAAAAATGTTAAAGGAGAAGGTGAGTCACCAAGACTCGTGATGTAACCCTTCCCCGTATTTAAACAATTTCATACACGACATATAATCAATCATCATGTACTAAGTCATGCACCCAACCTAGCCAACCAAACGCCTTTGTCTACCCCCATGTGGTACCAAACCACCGTGACCGTAGTCACAATGTGTTACCAAAACACCTGGTGGTGCCAAACCACTGGTGACATATAGTCACGGATGTGATGCCAAATCTTTGGAGGTGCCAAACCTCACGGTGTCCGTGAGACACAATCGATTGATGGGGCCAACCCATCCTGTGATGCCAAATCACCGGCGTCAATCCCTTATATAATATGTGGGGCCAACCCATCGTGGTGCTAAGCCAGCGGGACGAGACGCAATGAGGTACCAAAACCTGGAGGTACCAAACCTCTCGGTGACCGTAGTCACGCAGTGTGTTACCAAAACATCTGTGTGCGTCGTCGGCACGAATATATACGCCTCCACTCATCAATCCCACATCAACATTTATATCACATAATTTATGCTACCATATACTTAATCACATGTACAAAGTTTTATCATCAGCAATAACCAACGTGTATTAGACACACCATGCTTCCCAAAAGCATCTTAAAATATTTCATAGTCAACAAGGACTTACGGTTCCTTGCTTATACCATTCATGGTATTAATCCCAAATCTACAGATCAGGTTAGCACACACAATGATTTAGTACATTTAATTAATTATAAGTGTGTATGTACACACTGTCACCCACGAGAAGTCTAAATCCGAAAAGAAATGTCACCACCTAGATCTACTTATCCCTATATTCGGCCAAATACAATATTAGTATCATGGCCTATTCGGCCAACCCAAATATTTAAGAGGGTTCTCTTTTTTGAACCCGAATCCTTACCCGAGTGCTTTTAAATAATTACCACCACACTCCAAGCGTTTCGCTTCCCTAATAATCAGCAACCTTAGATTAGTAGCCTTCGGCTTAAACGAATATTAACTAAATTCATAGATCCTTACCAAAATTACTTGACAGGGAATGGGACTTGAATCGTATACCTTGAGGTCCCGGCACCTAAACATAATCGATTCCACCACCGATTAATCACCTGGATTAATTCGGCTTTCCAACTAACCAAATCGTGAGAGAGAAAAAAACTATGGGAGAGGAGTTTGGCACTTCCAAGGGGTGAATTCGGTTAAGAGAAAACAAAAGAGATGCTGAAATTTTCTAATAATTTTGAGCAATAGTGTAAGGGAGTTTCGGCAACAAGGTGATAGGGGTTTGGCTAATGGAGGCGTAAGAAGGAGAAAGAAAAGGAGTAGGGGATTAATGGTGGTTTTCGGCTATGTGAAAGAAAAGGTCTTTGGAAAAATTTTGAGTAATTTGCCTAAGGGAAATTCGCCAACAACTTGTGAAAGAAAAGAAAAATATGGTGAATGATTTTTGGCACTCCCCTCTTACTTGCCGTCTACTCCTAGCAACAAGGAGTTCAAACTCCAACAATTACCTTGGACCACTCCTAGCCACCCATTTAGAAATATTCAAATACTTTGATTAATCAAATAATAATTCTATAATAATCCAAGATAAAAATCAACTAATATCTTTATTATCCTATCTTTTATCACCTTTTCAAATTAAAAAAATCAAAACAAATGCTAAGCTTATCCCAAATTTCCAATGCCCATGTGCCCATCAACTAGCCGAATAAGCACCCATGTGCAAAGCCAACTCTTCACCCACGTTAGCAAAGCAAAATAAAAGGAAAAACTCATTTTGCTACCTCCTAGATTTGAACCGGGGACGTTTAATGTGCAGCAGCCCTCCAACGCCCCGTGCCAACTCTCCCATCCGACTTTCTTGCTATAGAACCTTATCTTTTAATTTTAAGCATACCTCTCGCCCATACGCGCTTTAACATAAAACCCAAAATAGAAACGTTTCCTTCGTTCCTCAACCCGAGACTTCTCTCCCTCAAGTGGCGCCCTGTGCCACTCTTACTCACCTGGACTTTCATGCTACGAACCTTCCCCAATTATTTATAAGGCCTTCATATTTTTGGGCCCCTTCATTCAACGCCCAAAAAAAATAAAAACAAAATAAATTCTCCCTTTCCAAGATTCGAACCCAAGACCTCCCTTGCAAGCCCTTAAGTCATCAAGCCAACACGCCAATTACAACCTTGTGTCAAATTTCCTTAAATTTTATTTAAGCCCTATCGTTACCTAGCTCCTTCCTTGTACACACTTTAAAAATAAATTTTTAAACACTGGTCGAGCCTAGCTCGGTTTATTTTTAGACCCTTAAACATGTCAAATAAATCCTAGAATTTAACTCTTCAAGCACACACATGGGAAAATATTTAAAATAATTAAATTCTCAACAACCCCTAATTTAGGGTGTTACAATTCTACCCCCCTTAAAATAATTTCGTCCTCGAAATTACTTACTGTCGTCCAATCGTGCATCCTTAACTCATCACACTACGCTACTGCTGCGCACTCTGATCTTAAAGAACTATCATACTCCTTAGAAACATTCCCCACGTTCATAATCCAAGTTCCATACACTTTACTAGCAACCTAAGAGTGAATTAACGTAACCATAACCAAGACAAATAAGGGCATTCCGAAAATAAGAAACTTACCCGTTGTCAAGTCTGGCACATCTTCCTCCTCACGACAGCCAACTGCATAAACCAACCTTGGTTGCCTCGCCTCGCACCTTTAATACCTCGACCACGCCCGTTACCATTATCATTACCTCTAGCTGCACCTCGACCCCTCTGTGGTGGTCCTTCGTTTCTATCCTGAGCACGGTTTCGACCCTCTGGTTGATTTTTAGCTAACTTCCGAGGACAGTCCCTTACACGGTGATCAAACGATCCACATTCAAAGCACCCTTTACTTCCAGCCAAACATTGTCCGAATGGGATTTCCCGCATCTAACACACTCGAGGTGGCCACCGAAAGCAAAGCTTTGTGGCTCTTTCTCGATTCCCCAAATCTAGCCCTCTTCTCCACATTACTGCCCGATCCAGGCGATCCAAAGCCTCTCTTCTGTTTGTTCCTATCATGCTTCTGTCTTACGGTCTCCTTGATCCCTTCGGCCACCTTAGCCTTCTCCACTAGCGACGAAAACTCACGAACCTGCTGTGGAGCAATTATCAGCCTCAAGTCATCTCTAAGCCCGTCCTCAAAGCGGACGCAACGTTCATGTTCAGTAGCCACGATGCCTCTAGCATACCTACTCAGCCTTAAGAATTTCGCCTCATATTCTGACACTGACTTAGTTCCTTGCACTAACCCCAGAAAAGCCTTCCCTTGCTCGTCAGTGTAGCTGGTACCCACATACTTCTTCTGAAAAGCAACTCTAAAGTAATCCCACGTAAGATCATCCACCGTGGCACCATCACGAACAGTGAGCCACCACTGATATGCTTCATCCTTCAGAAGCGACACGGCTCCTTTCAGCTTCTCCACATTAGACAGGTCAAGATCGTCCATAATCCTTTCTGTAGATTTTAGCCAGTATTCCGCTGCACTGGGTGCTACGCCAAACACACCCCGGAATACCTCAGCTCCGTTAGACCAAATTCGCTCGGGAACAGATTTTCGAGCTCCTAAATTTCCACCAGCCCCAGCCACAATCTCCAGAACTTGCAATACACGACTTGCGTCATCGCCTCACCACTGGTCCGATCCTCGCTCCTCAGCTCTAAAAGTAGGAGGTGGTGGCGGTGGTACTTCATTTTTAGAACCCTGTCCCGACCCGACAGGTTCTGACACGGTCATCCTACCCCTACCACGTCCACGGCGTCCACGTCCTCTAGAACTCATTCTATCTACCGCGCTTTTAATCTGATTAAAAAAAATTTTATGCGTTAGCATTTGTTCCACTTGATTAGTCGCGAAGGAATTTTATGAAAGAATTTTAATTAGAGATTCTTTCGAGCAAACAAGGTTTCATTTCCTATCCTAGTTCGCACAAAGAAGTTCATGCATCCATTCCTTAATACTTTCCATACCTATTCGCTCATCGGACATTTCGCCCATTTCTATCCGGGGTATTTTCGCTTTTTTCCTCTGAGGGTATTTTCGTAATTTTCTAGAACCAAAATATTTTATTGATGATTTCCAAAGCTAAGTTGTTGAATATTTGTAAAATAGTTGAAATTTTTGAGCAAAACCATTGAACTGATATTTTATGAACCGAGGGCATTTTAGTAATTTTACCCCCTAAGGGCATTTCTGTAATTTTCCACCATCAAGTTTTTGAGAAATAACGTTGTAAAAATAATGTTCCCGGATTTGAAAAAAAGTTATTGCACAAGTTTTGAAAACATTAGGGTTTGTTGTTTCATTCTTTTTCGAAAACATGGCTAATTCCCTTTTCGGGTTTTAATCATTGTGTTTAGCCTATGACCGAGCCCTCCTGGTCAGGGTGAACCAAAGCTACGCACCAGGCAGAATTTGAGTGAAGAGGAGGTGAGTCACGTGGACCGCTTAAATACCAAGCTCCCACTGAACCTTTCTAGACATGCGCACAGAGGTTACCACACAACTGAGCCCTCTGAGTTAGGGTGAACCGAAGCTACGCACCAGGTAGGATACCTACGAAGAGGAGGTGAGTCACGAGGACTACTTAAATACCAGGCTCTTCCGGATCCAATCCTAGACATGCATACAGGGGTTACCACACCCTAGCTCATTGACTAAGTCATAGGTTGGTTTAGTTCTTTAAGTCTTATGTTCCGTTTGTGTGTTTGAGTAATCTAACCTTAGGGTCCAAGTCCTATAAGACTATTCTACGTTCCATGCTTCCTACACTTCTTCAGAATATAATTCACCAAGGGGTTTAGATGTACTTACCTGGGCGGATTGGTGCCGGAGACTCGGGCCATGCTGTTCAAAAACCAGAAATCATTCCATAAGGCCTACCAAAACATTTTTGGGCCTTGGGCCCCCACAGCCGAGCTTTAAACTGGGCTCTGATACCAATTTGTAACAACCCAAACCCAGCCCAAACTTTAAGGCCGAATCTAGCTTGTTACAGTAGAAAACATTTTTGAGAAATTCGTTTTTCTAAATCAATTTAAGTTGTTGAAAACCTTTTGTTTGAATGTCTTGTAAAAACTTTATTTAGTTTTTATTAGAAAATTTATTTAAGCCAAGTTAATATAAAATTCCAAATGTGCCCGATGGCACGTTAAAAACAATTTTCGTTTTAACTTGGAAAACATGTGATTTAAATTCAATAATAATAGCATAGCGTAAAACAAGTATCCCACATATGAAAAATAGCAAAAATAAAGTGTCAGGAGGCCTTATTACATTCGAAATAAAATAAACCAATAATAAAATAAAATAGCTAAGTTTAAAGTTCAATTTATTCAAGTCCTTTGCATGGCCACCTCGAGTCCAACGGCTCCTCAACCGCCATCTACGAGTCACTGAAAAATGTTAAAGGAGAAGGTGCGTCACCAAGACTCGATATGTAACCCTTCCCCGTATTTAAACAATTTCATACACGACATATAATCAATCATCATGTACTAAGTCATGCACCCAACCTAGCCAACCAAACGCCTTTGTCTACCCCATGTGGTACCAAACCACTTTTGGTGACCGTAGTCACAATGTGTTACCAAAACACTGGTGGTGCCAAACCACTTTGGTGACATATAGTCACGAGATGTGATGCCAAATCACTTTGGAGGTGCCAAACCTCCGTGTCCGTAGACACAATCGATTGATGGGGCCAACCCATCCGTGATGCCAAATCACCGGCGCGCCAATCCCTTATATAATATGTGGGGCCAACCCTTTGTGGTGCTAAGCCACGGGGACGAGACGCAATGAGGTACCAAACCTCCGGAGGTACCAAACCTCTGGTGACCGTAGTCACACGATGTGTTACCAAAACATTGGTGCCCGTCGGCACGAATATATCGCCCCTCCACTCATCAATCCCACATCAACATTTATATCACATAATTTATGCTACCATATACTTAATCACATGTACAGGTTTTATCATCAGCAATAAGCAACGTGTATTAGACACACCATGCTTCCCAAAAGCATCTTAAAATATTTCATAGTCAACAAGGACTTACGGTTCCTTGCTTATACCATTCATGGTATTAATCCCGAATCTACACAGATCCGGTTAGCACACACAATGATTTAGTACATTTAATTAATTATAAGTGTGTATGTACACACTGTCACCCACGAGAAGTCTAAATCCGAAAAGAAATGTCACCACCTAGATCTACTTATCCCTATATTCGGCCAAATACAATATTAGTATCATGGCCTATTCGGCCAACCCAAATATTTAATAGGGTTCTCTTTTTTGAACCCGAATCCTTACCCGAGTGCTTTTAAATAATTACCACCACACTCCAAGCGTTTCTGCTTCCCTAATAATCAGCAACCTTAGATTAGTAGCCTTCGGCTTAAACGAATATTAACTAAATTCATAGATCCTTACCAAAATTACTTGACAGGGAATGGGACTTGAATCGTATACCTTGAGGTCCCGGCACCTAAACATAATCGATTCCACCACTGATTAATCACTGGATTAATTCGGCTTTCCAACTAACCAAATCGACAGAGAGAGAAAAAAAAACTATGGGAGAGGAGTTTCGGCACTTCCAAGGGGTGTATTCGGTTAAGAGAAAACAAAAGAGATGCTGAAATTTTCTAATAATTTTGAGCAATAGTGTAAGGGAGTTTTGGCAACAAGGTGATAGGGGTTTGGCTAATGGAGGCAGAAGAAGGAGAAAGAAAAGGAGTAGGGGGATTAATGGTGGTTTTCGGCTATGTGAAAGAAAAAGGTCTTTGGAAAAATTTTGAGTAATTTGCCTAAGGGAAATTCGCCAAAGAACTTGTGAAAGAAAAGAAAAATATGGCTGAATGATTTGGTACTTCCCTCTTACTTGCCGTCTACTCCTAGCAACAAGGAGTTCAAACTCCAACAATTACCTTGGACCACTCCTAGCCACCCATTTAGAAATATTCAAATACTTTGATTAATCAAATAATAATTCTATAATAATCCAAGATAAAAATCAACTAATATCTTTATTATCCTATCTTTTATCACCTTTTCAAATAAAAAAATCAAAACAAATGCTAAGCTTATCCCAAATTTCCAATGCCCATGTGCCCATCAACTAGCCGAATAAGCACCCATGTGCAGCCAACTCTTCACCACGTTAGTTAAAGCAAAATAAAAGGAAAAACTCATTTTGCTACCTCCTAGATTTGAACCAGGGGACGTTTAATGCAGCAGACCCTCCAACGCCCGGTGCCAACTCTCCCATCCGACTTTCTTGCTATAGAACCTTATCTTTTAATTTTAAGCCTACCTCTCGGCCCTTACGCTTTAACGCAAAAACCCAAAATAGAAACGTTCCTTCGTTCCTCGAACCCGAGACTTCTCTCCCTCAAGTGGCGCCCCAGGCCACTCTTACTCACTGGACTTTCATGCTACGAACCTTCCCCAATTATTTTTAAAGCCTTCATATTTTTGGCCCCCTTCATTCAACGCCCAAAAAAATAAAAACAAAATAAATTCTCCCCTTTCCAAGATTCGAGCCCAAGACCTCCCTTGCAAGCCCTTAAGTCATCAAGCCAACACGCCAATTACAACCTTGTGTCAAATTTCCTTAAATTTTATTTAAGCCCTATCGTTACCTAGCTCCTTCCTTGTACACACTTTAAAAATAAATTTTTAACACTGGGTCAGGCCTAGCTCGGGTTATTTTTAGACCCTTAAATATGTCAAATAAATCCTAGAATTTAACTCTTCAAGCACACACATGGGAAAATATTTAAAATAATTAAATTCTCAACAACCCCTAATTTAGGGTGTTACACTAGCTCTGATACCATTAACTGTAACACCCCAAACCAGGTCTATGCGTTAAGACGAGATTTGGTTTGTCACACCGAACGAACATCCAAATTTCTCTAATGATTTAAGTAAAACAGAAATGCAAAACCTTTAGAAATAAGGTTTAATAAAAACTAAGTACAATGATTAAAAATTTATGAATTAAGAAAAATATTTGTTTGAAATCTTATATATATTAGTCAAAACCTTAACGTAGTTTTAAAAGAATTTGAAAGAAATTGAAAAGTAATTTAGGTGTCCAAAATTGTTATAAAACACAATATATTATTATTATTTTATTTTATTTAAGAAAACTTTATAGATTTAACATAAGCCCATATTAAGAGTCTTAAAATAAAATTAAATCCATCCACACATAAAAATCCATAAAAACATAATTAGAGGCCTTATTACATCATACCCAAAATAGTAATTAAAATAAGTAACTTAAATAAAGTTCATAGTTTATAAAACCCAAGCTCGTAGTATGGCCTCCACCAAGTCATCCTCACCCAAGTCCACATCAATTTTCATTACCGAGATGGATAATAAAACGGGATGAGTTACAAAGAACTCGATGTGTAACTCACTTACCACCATTATTGGGCCAGACCATCAAGGCATTAATTTGGGCTTGAGCCCAATTACAAATTTTAACAATATAAAATGAAATAAAATATATAAAATGCATGTAAAATGAATTTCCCAACCAAGCCTAATTTCCATCCGCTACACACCCCGCATCAACCAAAGACACACTGTGGGGATCAAGTCAACCCACCCCGCCAAACACACCAATCGTAGGCATTTAGCCTTTTAAATAATATTGTAGTGCACTCATCGAACTAGATTGTGACATAGTCACCGAACTAGAGGCATTAAGCCAAATTTGTGGCAGAGCCACCGAACTAGATTCATGGCCACAGGCCTTACTTCTCTTCATCATGTATCCCATCCCATGCAAATATGTATGAATAACAAACTTTAGTCATAAATAATTTATCAAGTAATCCATAATACAAATGAGTTTTTAATAAAACTTTTCATTTGGGTCCATTAAACAAAATAGTATTTAGCCCATTTAGCAATCTAGCGAACTTAGGCCCAAATGTTGAACTAGAAGGTTTTTGGCCCATTTAGCGATCTAGCAGTCTTTTGACCCATTTTATCGATCTAGCAGTTTTTCGGCCCAATTTAACAATCTAGCAGTTTTTCGGCTCAATTTATCGATCTAGCAATATTTCGGCTCAAATTATCGATCTAGCAATTTTTCTGACTTTAACCATTTTCATGCATTTACACAAAAGTGTTAATTATCACATAATTTTCGATTTTGCCATTTTTACAATTTATCAAAATACTTACTGTTTAGTATCTAACCCGAAAGATAAGTGTGAAGTTACACACCTGGTTATAGTGAGAACTAGACTTTCCCGCTCGTCAACACCTATACGTATCACGATAAATTAGAATCACTATATTTTATTAACGTAAATCAATCTTAGAAATTAACGATCTAACTTTTACCTCGGATTTTTGAACTACTTCTACTTGCGGTTTCTCCCGCTTGATGGTTCGTTAATCGAATCAAATCCACGAACAAACAATGGTTCGGGAGTACGAACTACTTCAAACAATTGATTCTCTCGGATGAACGCCCACAACCCGGTGGGAAATCCCGGATTCTTTGAAAACAAATCCTTTGTTTATACTTAGGGGAATAACGGAACCACCCTCTTCCGAACACTATTCACTGCCCTTTTCTTCCCTATTTTGATTGTCTTCAAAGACAAAAGATCGTTAATCCAATCTATATTACCTCGAAATATGACTAAGGGTTAAAGGGTGAAATTCGCTTACCACAAAAATCCTTGTTCCAAAATAAGAGAATCGAGCAAATCGTTCTATGATACTCACGAACACTTGAGTTCCGGTCTTCTACTATCGCACTAAAGTATAACAAATAAAAACGTTAATAGAATGAACGTTTATTTCGATCTAAGAAAGCCTTTATACCACTATCAAGATTCGGCCATGGCAACCATTAACTAACATGAACTAAAAAGAATTCTTACCTATTGTCCACGGTTGAAAAGAGACGATTGAGAAAGATGTTTGTGCAAGATGGAGGATTCGGCTATATGACCAAAAAAATAGAAAAAGATTCGGCTATGGGTACATCAACATTCGGCCATGAGAGAAAATAATAGAGAAAGTATGAGTATCAAGAATAAAAGATGAGAGAAGAATGATGATGATGTTGTTTCAATTTTCAAAGAGAATAAAAGAGAAAGAAAGAAAGAAATGAGTTTTGGGAGCAATGTATATTCGGCAATGGGGAGAAGAAAAGTAAAGAATGGCTTTTTGGTGTTGGTAGAATCGGCACTATGAGAAAGGCACAAAATTGAACACTAAAGTGAAAAGCAAAAATGACCAAACGGTCAAAATAATCAAGGCTTACCAAAAGATCAATTTCGGCCAAAGGGAAAAGTTGAGAAGAGGAATGCAAAATTTAGCACAAAAACTAAAATGACCAAAAGCAAACTCCTAAACCTTACCAAGCTACTAGCAAAATTCGCCAACCTTCCCCTAGCCATATTGTCCGTCCAAATTCATTGGTCAAATGACCATGAATTTGTTTCCAAAACACTTTCCTTGATACTTGCCCTATGTCTCCATATCTTTCCATATTTTCTTGATTCCCTACCATAGATTCACTCTTACCTTATTCCTTTGATAAACTAACCAAAAATAACAAGGTCAACACTTACCATAAATAAGCTTGGCCGACACTTACCATAGAAGAGCAAAATAAAAGTTGTCCAAATGTTATATAAGGGATTCGAACCACTCCCCTCATGCAATACCTCATGCGCCAACACCACCTTGCCATTTACTCATCTTATGCTACTTTTTAACACTTAATTTAACTTAAGTGTCAATGCCACTTGCTCCACTTCAATAAATTCTCAAACTAAAAAAATTATTCCATACCCGAATAATTCTATACTCTTCTTCAGGACTATCATAGGCACGAAAAGTAATAAGAAAATTTTTCCTTTATAAACTAATCACCAAAACATGCAATATATCAAGACTCGGATTTTTAGGGTGTTACACTCCCGCAATATAAGGATTCGACGAAATTCCTCCACCAAAAACTAACTCGAACAGAAGCAACTCAAAAAGAAACAAAGATGAGCGAAGAACAAAATAAGAACAAGCCACAGAAAATAAGAACGCAAAAGAGAAAGAAATCTGAGTGAATGCTCTCAAGAATTTTTATTACTCAAAACTCAAGTCCCATTCAAGTGTGTCTACAATGAAGGGAGAGGCCTCTATTTATAGTTGAGCCTCCCCAAATCCAACGGTATAGACCAATTACATCAACGGCTAAGATTAAAAGGTATCTACAAATTAAATCTCTAAGATTACAAAATCATATCTTTTAATATTACATACCATATTTTTTGTATGGGCCCGAGCTAAATTGGCCTATTACAAGTAGAAAGAAAGAAAGAAATATAATGCAAAACTACAAAGAAACCCTACGATAACCTGTGTAAAATAATGATAAAGAGAAGGGAATAAAAAGGAAAAAAATAAATACAATTAATGCCCCAGGAGCGCGGAACCTCGGAAAGAAGAAAACCATGCAAATTCATGTAGAAAAGAAAATCTTAACATGCATCTCCAAACCTTCGAACACAATGACCATGCAAGGAGCATTAAAAGCATGCAAGAAACCAATAGACAATAGAGAAAACCAAGGAATAAAGGATTAACCATCAAGAAAACAATTAAAGTAAAAAACGAAAAATGCACCGATTGAGAAGACCCCAGTCACATCGAACTCTTCCAAAACCAGCCTTAGGGACAACACATTGTAGGGAAAAAAATAGTCACAGAATACTATTGTCAAACAACTTGTATATAAGGAAAATACTAAACGGGAAAATTTAAGAATAAAGAAAAGCTAAACTTAGAATGACTGAAGTTGCTATATTATTCACTCACAAAATGAAATAAACGTACATCTATATATAGCCTTTACACCATAATAAACTAACGTAAAAAATGTGCAACACTATTGCACGATCATAATAAAAAATCAGAGAAATAAGGAAATAAAAAATTAAGCATAGCACATCCAAATCTAAATTTAGAAAAACTGACTTTGAATCATTCTCCAACACTCCCCCTTGATTCAAAGTTGCAGACACCAAGCTGAAGTCTGAAGTAAGCATGTTTTTCTCTAGGGTTAGACTTCGTTAGAATATCTGCCATTAACTCATTTGTGTTGCAATATTTCAGAATAATTGACCCATCAGATACATGATCACGAATGAAGTGTACTCAAATATATATATGCTTTGTTCTTCCAGGAAAGGATGGATTTTTGGACATGGAAATGACTGCTTGATTGTCACAGTAGATTACAGTTGCTTCCTTCTGCTTCATATTAACATCAGCTAGGATTCTTCTTAACCATAGGGTTTGACAAGCTAATGATTCAGTTTTCGATGAAGATAGAGTTGTTGTTGCTTGTTTTTTGGAACTCCAGTAGATAGAAGCTGATCCAAAACCAAAGTCATAACCTGACGTGCTTCTTCTATCTTCCAAACATCCAGCCCAATCATTATCTGTATAACCACTCAGCTTGAACTCTGAGATATTATCATACCACAGCCCAAAATCAAGAGTTCCGGCAATATACCGTAAGACTCGTTTTGCAGCGCCAAAGTGATGCCTTGATGGACAATGCATGAACATGGAAATAACTCCAACAGTAAAAGAAATATCAGGTCGTGTATTGGTTAAGTAAATCAAGCCACCAACTAGACTTCTAAAGCTCATTGCATCTGTTGCTTCAGTACCATTATCATTTTTCAACTTTTCATTCAAATTCATAGGTGTTGCTGTAGTTTTGCATCCTAGCATGTTGAATTTTAAGTAAATCAGCAGTATATTTCTTTTGCGACACAAAGATGCCATCTTCAACCTGCTTCACCTCAAGCCCAAGAAAACATTGCAATAGTCCAAGATCTGTCATTTCGAATTCTTTTTCCATACAAGCTTTGAATTCATTTATAAGATAAGAGGAACCCATGTAGATCATATCATCAACATAAAGGCAAATAATGAGAAAATCATGGGTACATTACTATTTAAAATAAAGATCGAGCTCATACTTGCTTCTATCAAAGCCATTTTTGAGAAAGTATGCATCGATTTTGCTGTACCATGCGCGTAGGGCCTGTTTCAGTCCGTAGAGAGCTTTTCGTAGCTTGTACACTTTTTCTCCTTTGCCTTTGATTGTGAATCCCTTGGGCTGAGCAATGTAAACCTCCTCTTGTAATTCGCCATTCATAAAAGCTGACTTAACATCAAACTGATACACAATATTTTTCAAATATGCAGCCAATGCCAAAACAATTCTAACAGTTCCAAACTGTGCAACAGAAGAGAAAGTGTCATCAAAATCTACACCTGGTTGTTGTGAATACCCTTTTACCACCAGACATGCTTTGTGCTTTAGAATGGTTCCATCTGCGTCGAACTTGGTTCTAAAGATCCATTTGACACCAATGATTTTTTTGTCTTTAGGAAGATCTACAAGCTCCCATGTCTCATTGCATTGTGTTGCTGCAATTTCTTCTTTCATTGCAATTTGCCATTCCTCATTGTCCGCCGCTTCTTCAAAAGTTGTAGGATCAACAACAAACAAGGCCTGTGTAGATGCATAGATCTCAACCAAAGATCTGAACTTCTTTGGAGGAGTCTTATCATCAGATGAACTGCTACTATTTGAAGATGCACTTGATGAAGTTAAAGGAATTGAAAGATTTGGAGAAAGGGGTTGTAACACTTCAGTCTGTGGAGTTGCATCTTCACTCGCAATTTCAAATTTGACATCACCTGCATTTTCTTCCCAAAACCAGCTTGCATCTTCATTGAAAATCACATTCATACTAATTATTATTTTTCCATTAATAGCACTATACAGCCTGTAAGCTTTAGACTCAGAATAATAACAAAAAAAATGCATTTTGTTGATTTTTCATCAAGTTTGTTGCGTTTATGTGAATCAACTAAAGTATAAGCAACACAACCAAAAACCTTTAGATGGCTTACCCAAGGTCCTTTTTCATACCAAGCCTTATATGAAGTTTGGTTGAGGACAGCCCTTGTTGGTGACAAATTCAGCAAGTAGACTGCAGTCACTACAACTTCTGCCCATAATTGATTCGGAAGTCCTTTGGCTTTCAACATGCTTCTTTCCATTTCTACAACCGTTCGGTTCTTCCATTCAGTGACACCGTTCTGCTCCGGAGTATATGGATCAGTCAGCTCTCTTCTCAGGCTGTGTTCATCAAAAAAATTATTAAACTCTTGTGATAAAAATTCACCGCCTCTATCTATACGTAGTGCCTTGATGCATCTTCCAGTTTGCTTCTCCACAAGTGCCTTCAATTTTTTGAATTTTTCAAATGTTTCTGACTTGAACTGTAAGAAGTACACCCAACCCATCTGGCTATAGTCATCTGTAAATAATAAAAAATATCTACTCCCACCAAATGATTGAGTTTTCATGGGACCAACCACACCAGCATGTACAAGATCGAGGCACCTCATTGCCCTTCTAAACTTTCCCACAGGAAATGGTTTTTTACATTGTTTCCCATATATGCACCTTTCACACGTATCTAAAGACTCAATTTTGGACAATCCAAAAACCATTTCCTTTTGACACAACAATTTCAGCCCTTTGACGTTTAAATGCCCATACCTTAAATGCCATAATCTTGACTCACCAGTTTCTTTGACAGCGAGTGCATGGTTCTCAACATCAGAAATAAAAAATGGGAATAACTTGTTTGGTGTCATGCTAACATTAATAATAGTTTGATCTGAGTTTTTATCTTTGATCACACACGAGACATCATCGAACATGATAGAATATCAAGTAGCCATGAGTTGCCCTACACTCAACAGATTTTGTGACAGACTAGGATGTAATAGACATCATAATGAAGTTTCACATTACCGAAACTACTTTTGATTGCCACATTACCCTTCCCTTCCACTTGAATCTGCTTGATGTCTCCAAGTGTTACTTTTTGTTTAAAGGTTTCATCAATCTCGTTGAACAATGATTTCACACCAGTCATGTGCTTCGAGCACCTATTATCCAGAAACCAAATGTTGCTATGATGTGCTGTATTTTCTTGATAAGCCATGAAAAGTTTGATCTCATCATTTTCTTGCTCTACGTAACTTGCTTGTTCCTGCCTTGGTCTTTTCCAGCAATCTGCCTTCACATGCCCAAACTTTTTACAATAAAAGAATTGAATAAACCTTTTGTTATCTCATTGTTGTGTTTGATTTTGGTTTCCATTGCCCTGACCTCGTCCTCTTCCACGACCTCTTCTTCCACGAGATCCAACCTACTTGCCATTTTTGTTCATTTTTCTGGGGTAATGCCTCCCTTTTCACATGGAAAGCCTTATCCTCTGTCTTCTCTTCTGATCTGTCCAGCTTTGCATCATGGGACTGCAATGATCCCATCAATTCATCAAATGTGAATGTTTCCAAGTCTTTGGATTCTTCTATGGCAGCCACTACATAATCAAAATTAGGAGTGAGACTCTTTAAATTTTTTGCAACAATCGTTTGATCATTAATATTCTCCCCATAAGACTGCATTTTGTTGACAATTTCAGCAAGTTTGGATAAAAAATCTTACATTGACTCTCCACCTTTCATCTACAAGGTTTCAAAATCTTGACGAAGTGACAGAAGTTTTATCATGATTACCTTAGAGGAGCCTTGAAATGTTGTCTGCAAGATCCCCCAAGCTTCTGTCGCTGTATTTGCTGCAGCAATTTAAAAAAAACGGTCTCATGAACGACTTGCTGGATAAAGAATAATGCCTTTGAGTCCTTCTTCTTATTTTCTCTTAATCTCGCCTCTTCATTTGGTTCGGTATAGCCATTCTCAACTATGCCCCAAAGATTCGGAGACTTGAACAAGGTCTTTATCTTGATGCTCCAAAACTCGTAGTTTTCTCCGTTGAAGACTGGAATCGACAGTTGAGACACATTCACGACATTGTCGTTAGTCGCCATTAGTTGCACGCCTAGCTACAAATGAACCTGGCTCTGATACCAAAAATGTAGGAAAACAATAGTCATAGAAGACTATTGTCAAACAACTTGAATGTAAGGAAAATACTAAACTGGAAAATTTAAGAAGAAAGAAAAGTTGAACTCATAATGACTGAAGTTGACATATTATTCACTCACAAAATGAAATAAACGTAGGCCTATAAATAGCCTTTACACCATAACAAACTAACGTAAAAAATATGCGACACTATTGCACGATCATAACAAAAAATAAGAGAAATAAGGAAATAACAAACTAAGCACAGTACAACCAAATCTAAATTTAGAAAAACTAACTTTGAATCATTCTCCAACACACATCACAGCGACTAGACTGCCATCGTACGAACCTTGGAGAACACGCACAGACACAATGAACACCCCACTGCAAGTAGGGACACACTCCTCAAAACCATCATCCAATTATTATTAACAAGAAGAATAAAGACGGACACCTTAACACCAAAAACAAGAATAGAAATTGTCTTAACCTTGGAGAAAAACTAATCACATGCTTTCTTTCTTCGATTTGTATACTTTACGAATTTTCATTATGCATAAATAACACCTTTTTCAATACAAAATTTAACAAATAGCTCATGCATTTAAATCATACATAAGCTTAATATTTCAATACATTATGTCATTTAGTCAAACATTCTCATATCTCATAACTCAAACATAGAATTACAAACTCAATCAAACATTCATACTATTAAACTAACAATTTTGCCAACATGTCAATCTTTTAAGGCTTGAAACATACATGGTTTGGCCACTCATCAATAATTTGGTTATTAAGTGAATCCAATCAGCAATTTAATTTATCAAATATAACGTGATATTTAACATTTTCAAACAATTTTATGAGTTTAGGACCCACACCTTATTTTTCGCTTCCTCATAGCACACTAGTGAATCTTCCAATTTTCCTTAATAACTCCTTAAACGAACCTAAACTAATATTAAGTATAAATTAAATAAATTTACCATTAAACCAGCCCCCAAACACCCACTTATTAGTTCAAACCAATCATTTAAATTATAACTATTTTATGAATCCAAACTAGTTAGATTTTTTACATTGTATCGAGGCGAACCGTACGTACAATCTTTCTTTGCCTTTACGGATGATTTGGGGCATTTGGGCCAGCACCTAATTCAATAATATAATGGAAAATCATTAGCTAATTAATGATTAAATTCCTTCATTTAATCAATTCATAACCTTTACCCAACAACTATGTCAAAATAATAAACTAGTTATCCTTAATTGCACTTACGCTTCACGATTTGTGGGATCCGATTGGCTAATTGATCAAGAACGTCTCTCCCTAATTAACATGTGATTAAAGGCTGGTTAGGAGGATTAAAGAGAAAAATTTAATGCTGGAAAAATATGGGTAAGACCCAAGAAACAAAACAGCCCCCTTTCTTGCACAGAGGCGCACACACCACCATTGTGGCCAAAATTGGGGCTGAATTTTTAAATAGTTTGAGATATCATTAAATTTTTGAAAAATACCTTTGAAATAATTTAAAATCCACCAAATTCCAGATCTGAAAATTTTTGTTTTTAATTGACAAGATTAATTAATAAATTAAAGAGAAAAAAGATCTTACCCAAGCTAGTTGAGGGAAACGTCAATGGCACTTTCTTGGCAATATTCGAGATCGATCTTGGGTTTCAAGATTTAAGATTTGGGGCTGATTTAGATGAGGATAAATGGCATCAATAGAGTGAAGGAGATGATGCACAATCTTGATGCAAAAAGAAGAAGAAAGAGATGGTAAAATTGGAGGTGTAGGCGACGACAACAATGAGAGAAAGAAAGAAAATTGAAGAGAAAAGAGGAGAAGAAGAGGGTGAACGGCTAGGGTAAGGAAAAATTGAATTAAAAGCTAAAAAATACAATAAAAAATGAATTTATGCTTAGGGTTCAAGGGTATGGATGGCACACACATTAAAAAAATAAGGGATTTTGTAATATTTAATTATTTCGCAAGGGAAAAGATTCAAAATTGGGACCTCATTTAATTTCCATGCTTTCTCATATTCCTTTTAACCATTAGGATTTTTCCACATTCTTGAAATAAATTTTCAATATTTATTTTAAAAACAAGGCATGTTACATACTAGGGTTTAAGGCAAAATTTGCAAAATAATAAAAATGATGCGAGAGAAGGGATTTGAACTTGGGTTTCAAGAAACATTTCACTAACATTTATCCAACAAACCAATACCTCATTTATTTCCTAAAAATGCAAAGATTATCTCAAAAATTAAGGCATAGCCACTCTCACTCAATTCACAAACCCGATTCTACTAACCCCCAATTCTTGGGATGTTACACTGGGTGCCTGTTTTAAGCCATATATAGCCTTCCTTAGCCGATAGACATTTTCTAGATGTGCTAAGTCTTCAAAACCCTTTGGTTGAGCCACATAGACTCCCTCTTTTAGGAAACCATTAAAAAAAGGCACTTTTCAAGTTCATTGGATACAATTTGATGTACAAATGTGTGGCTACATCTAGTAGTAACCTTATAGCCTCCAATCTAGCAACAGGGGTAAAGGTTTCATCAAATTTTATTCCTTTAACCTATCTACACCCTTGAGCTACCAACCTTACCTTGTTCCTTATAATGCAACCATTCTCATCAATTTTATTCTTAAAAATTCATTTAGAACCAATCACTTTGCAGTAGACTTGCTTGGGGACCAACTCCTAGACTTTGTTTCTCTCAAGTTACTGAAGCTCTTCATAAATTACATGGATCCAATCACCATCCTTTCAGGAATCTTCAACCTTATCAGGCTCAATCTGAGACGTATAGAAGGCTCATTTTCTCATATGCCTCTAATTAGGCCTTGATTTCCCTTTAGTTCAAACACCACTTTGAAGGTCATTTATAAGATCATTCAAATTTTTAAACTAATGATATTTGCATTAGGAGTAGGTAAATTAGCTAGATATCATTCTTAAATTGCATGTGAAATAATTCTTGGACAAATTTGATGTTGTATAGCTATAAAAATTAATTGTTTGATTTAGTCTAAAGGTCGTCTTTTTGCATGTTTTTTGTGTTTGCTTGAGGACAAGCAAAGACTTGAGTGTGAGGGAATATGATCTACCACAAATCGAAGTGGCCAGTTAGGGTTTTTTGACAAACTTAAGGAGCTTTTTCTCGAGCAAAATATAGTTTTTAGCTTAGTTTTTCATTATTTTTCTTTTTTTATATTTTTCGGGTAATAAGTGAAAATCTCTCATTTTATCTACGTTTTTTACCCAAATTGGCCGATAGTGTAATTGGGACATCTAACATGTGTTTGAGTGATGTAGGGATGTGTTGGAGCTAAAAAAATGAGCAAAAATGGCATCCAGGGCATGGGTATCGCGATATCCAACCTCTAAAATTGTGACACCTCCGGTAGTATAAAAGACCAAGGAGACTCTTCAGTGGTATCGTGACATCCTCTTTGGGTGTCGCGATATCCTCTTCTGGGTATTGCGATATCGCCTTCGTTAAGGGAACAAATTTGGACAAAATGGGCAACATTTGCCTACCCGACCCACCAACCACACAAGGCCCGTGTATGGGCAATTTTGGCATTAAAAAGTCATCAGAACACCCTTCAAAATAGCTAAGAATTGTTGAGGAGGAGAGAGACATAGTAGCTTAGTTTTAGGATTAGTTTTCTCTAGGTTTTCTTCAGTTTTTCCTACACCTTTCTAGGGATTTTATTTTTCTCTTCTTCTACCTTAGATTAGAGTTTATTTTTTTTTCATTTCTTCTTGTTCTTGATGTTCTTTATGTTAGTTAAGTTAGTTAACACTGTAGCTAAGGTTTATTTACATTTTTAATCCCTGTACCTTGCTTTCAAGACGCTTTAACCTTTAGTTTATTGCATTTCAGTTTATTTCACTTCAAATCAGTTAAAACTTGTTCCTTTTATGTTTCTTGCTTTAGATTTCTTTGTTAAATGCTTTTGGTTTCATGCTATTTAAGCTTTCTTGCATAAAAATATCAACTTTCATATTTTTCTCAAGTTTTACTTTTATGGCTACTTTGTTTTCCATTGTTATGTTTATTTTCTTATCTTTGAGTATGTGTAGCACAATCCTTAAGAAGGTTGGTTGATGTAGATGTGGATAAACTAAAATCTTTGGACAAAGGACTAAATCTTAACAAATTGCACTAATTTGAATAGAACTAAGAACTTAGGTAGTGACGCCCCTAAGGGAATATTAAGATAAAGTGAGATCGGAAGGTAATCTTATCACACACCCATTCGTTAGTCCCAAATTAACCGGCGAGAACAAAAGATAAGCCGGACCTAATCCATCTAAGTCGGTAAAATTGAGATCGGAAGATAAAATAGAGCCACTTGGTAATTCACGCGATTTATATCCTTAGTCTTTCTTAAAATTTAGTCCCTATAGTAGAATACTTAATTTTCCTGCAAACTTATCTTTTATGAATCGCCGTAATATGAAATCGTATTAGTAGCCACTTAGCATCTATTGTGTGTACTAGTTATTACTCAACCATCTCTTCCTTTGGGTTCGATCCTTGGAATACTTTTGTTTTTCATTGTAACACTATATATATTACAACTAACATGTATGCTTGAAGTAAAATCGAGCTTTAAAAATTGTTTCATAAATGAGTTGTTTTAATGTGCACGCGTGCAGCCGATTAGGAGACTTCCTGAAAGTAAACAAAATTTTCTTATAATTGTATGTAGTTGGACCGGCCTATATGGTAAGTATTATCATGCAATATATTAAGAATTTTTTTCTTCAAAGAGGACAACTAGTCACAGCATGTTACTCGATGAGATTGTCCCAAGATGACTCATTTGTGGTGCATGATACAATAGGTGTTGAGTTGATGGTTATAAACTCAAGATCATCTGGTTAAGTAACCCCTGATCGTGTGTCAGAGTTTTAAAAATTTAAATAATGAGAATGATCGAACTTGGAAACTAACTATGACAACGATTGAGGCGAGTGCACCTATCGAATAGTAGTATAGCTTAGGCAAGACCGGATTGTCAAACCCAAAGGAACTAAAAGTATTAATACTAACTTTCTTTCTATTATCTAGCCTAAAATAAAGGGAATTTTTTGTTTAAGCTAAATTAATTAACTACTAAACTAAAGACTCTAAGACAAAGAAGAATGAATTTTGGAAAATAACTTGAGGAAAAACCAATTGATTAAGATGACACCCAAGGAAGAATCCACCTAGACTTCACTTGTTATCTAACTTCTGAACCAGACGATTTATTCACTTGACTTGATTGTAAGATTCCCTAATTTATATTAAACCCTCTCTCGAGGCGAATAACGTCTAACCCTAGGTTGATTAATTGAAATCTCTTTCTAATTAAAACCCCTAGAATTGCATTAACTCGATCTATGGACTCCCATATTAGGTTTCACCCTAATCCGGCAACGCCTCGTCACCCTATATATCTCTAGGCGCGTGATCAACTCTGCTTAACTATGCTAGATCTACTCTTAGGCAGGGACTTTTGCTCCTCCACCTAAGAACATCAAACTTGAATCGATATTCGCGAAATATCAACACAAGATTTAAGAACACATAATTAAGAACAAGTCAAATATTTATCATATAGTTCAGCAAACGATAACAAGATTCATCTAAGTTTCATCCCCCTCAGGTATCTGAAGGGTTTAGTTCATAACAATAAAAGAAAGCATCTCAGAAGAAAAGATAAAACAAAACATAAGAAATCCCTAAAACCCCCTGAAGGAATTGAAGAGGAGGTCCTCCATCTTGAGTATAATTCCGGGGTCTAGAGATGGATCAACTGGCTATCCCCGAGCGAATCCCCACAAATCTGCCCTCTCTGGCCTAGCAAGACGCCCCTAAATAATAGCTTTGGGCTCCCCCTTTCAGGTCATATTTAGGGTGTATTTATAGGCTTTTGGAATGTGTTTCTTTGCCCTTAAGTATCCAAATCCGATTTAAATTGCTCTTTTCCGCAGCAGGGACACGGCCATGGCACACGCCCGTGTGAATCGTCTTTAGGCCGTGTTCGGACTTTTAATGAGGTGACACGCCCGTGTATCTCATGGCTAGACAGTGTTTGAGATTATTGAGGAGGCACGGCTGTATGGTCTTGGGCCCAGGCCGTGTTGATTTCGTGCTTTGGCCTATTTGGCCCGTTTTAAGCCCGTTTCTCGTTCTTTTCATACTCTGGTGCTTTCCTAAGTATATAACATGAAAAGAAAGGATTAAGAGCACCTTTTTACATAAAATAATGGATAATTCATCCAAAAGCATACTAAATGTGGGATTAAAATATGTTACTTTTACGGTTTATCAAATACCCCCACACTTAAGCTTTTGCTTGTCCTCAAGTAAAATTCTCAACTTACAATTAAAACGAACTTCCCATAATTCATAATAGTCATTAATAATGTTTCATCATAATTCAAGGATAATTTATACATGGATAATTCAACGCAAAAAGTCCTAAAGATTCAAACAGTCTAAGTCATACAATTGTAGCATAAAACATAGGTGTTTCCCCTTATCTAAATAATTACCCCTGATTCAAAATCGACATGGATTGACATCCTCGCAAAAGATTCACTCAAATCACTCGAGGTGTTTAAGGTTCAAAATTAAGCACTCAAATGTCAAACCTGAAAAGTTAATCCCATAGGCTTGCATGAAAATCAAATCTCCACCAATGTAATATGAGATGATGCACAAATCAAAAGGTCTTTAACAGGGTTGTAATGGGGCTTGGATTAAAGGTGTGGTTAAAGGCTGAATTAGAGGGTTAGAATCGAGATTGAATTGACAAATTACCTAACCAGAAACAACAAACTAAGTGAAAGTGATTACATCAATTTGAAAAAATACTAATACTACGAGCTTCTTCTTCAATATTTGGAATTCAAACGTATAAGCTCTTTAATTACAAAACTAAAAATGAATAAACTTTTGATTTTTTTTTTATATCATAAATACATAACAAAGGATAAATTAATGAAATAAAAAAACATAGTTAGGCTATTAATCAAATTAAATCTCGATATAAGGGTAGTCAAAAGGAATGGTGATAACAAAAACATAGGGTTTCGGGTTAAAATTAGTGGGTGAGTCAATAAAAAGGGTTGTTAGGATTAAAAAGGGTTCACTAGGGGTTAATTATGATGGTAGGTTTTTAATGGAGTAAGTGGGTTAAATCCTAGATGCCTTTATCATTTCTGTATACCAAATCAAAGGTGTGGTCTCGACATGTATAATCGATGCAAGTTCTAGAATAACAAATCAATGTTGACACACTCATAATCAATGAAGTGAGCAAGAAAAAGAATTTATGCTCTATGAGGCTCAAAATCTCACAAAAATTATGGGTATTTTGATATCAACCTTGTAAATTTCAAACTTCAAAGTAATATTCAAATTTAGGTAGACAACCTAGAAAATTTTTAATTCTAAAAAGTAGACTTATCATGCTTGATTCTTTAGTATCTTAGAATTTAATTATCAATGCACAATTATCACTGACTTAATCTAAAACATATCAATAAAGATCATGAATCATAGGAATTTCATTCTAATGATAATATGAGAAATTTACTTTAAGAAACAAGACATAATTCAGGATTTGAGAATAATGCAAAAAGTTTGGCACCTAATTTTAGGAATTTGAGAATAATGAAAAAAGTTAGGCACCTTTTTAGGTTGTTCACCCCCCACACTTAAGACGTACATTGCCCTCAATGTACAAAGTTATATATATAGACAATTAAGTAGAAATTCAAGAGATATGGAGAGAAGTGAAACTTCCTGAATTATGGATGAAATCCTTGAATTAGAGGTGAAAGATAAGTTGGAGGGGCGTTCTTGATGACGATCCTGCGCTAGATGAAGAAATTGGGTAGCTCATGGAGGATTAGCCAGGATATAATAATAATAATTAAAACTATACTAATTAAATAATTAAAGAAAAGTAAGCTAAAGTGAAGAAAAATAAAAATTGAAATAAAATTAAAAGAAAAGATGGATGGACCGTAGAGTCCTTATTGTTGGGTGTGATTTCTAAGGCTGGGGATATGGTGGTGGTCGTGGTGTGATTCCCTAACAGCCTTTAGAACCTAAAATTAAGAAACTAAGATAAAATAAACTAAATTAAGTAGAAGAGTGTTAAAGAGAAGGAAAATAAAGGAGAAGAGTAAAGAAGAAGAAAAATTAAATGGTCTCAAAGACCCTTGGCTTGTCGAGTAATTGAAGCGGCCGGCATGAACTTATGTAGATCGGTCTCCCGTGGCGAGATTGTGCTTGGTTCCTTCCACTTTTTCGACATAGTTATGGTATGGCTCGATACTTTATGAAATGTTAGAGAGGAAAAAATAGGTAGAGGGTTGAGAAAGAAAAGGAAAATTGAATGGGCTGAATGGGTGAGAAGAGGGAAGGGTGGGTGGTTTAAATAGAATTCTCAAATCTTGTACAACCCCACGCCCGTGTATCGTGGGCATGGCATCTCACACGGCCGCATCGCACGATCGTGGTGGGCTTCGTTCATTTCTTCCACGCCCATGCTCAGGTCGCCACGCCCGTTGGTGCTAAGTCAGTGTCGTCCACGGCCGCGTCGCACGGCCGTGGCGTTTTGTCGGTGCCCGTGGGGGTGGTTGGAGTCCATGACTCGAAGATTTGATTCTTTTTGACTTGTACCCTCTCTGCCGTGTCAGTACGATGATTCTGTGCTTCCACACGGCCATGGCCACGTCCGTGTGTGAGGCCGTGTGGCCTGGAAATCTGCACTTTTGGTTAGTTTAAAGCTAGGTGTTTAAGACTAAGAGAAGAAAAGAAAATGAAAACAAAAGCAAAAGTAACTCGGGTTAGTGCTTGGGTTGCCTCCCGAGAAGCGCTCGTTTAAAGTCTTAAGCTAGACTTACCTCTCGTTTGTATTGTCAGGGTGGTTTGAGTAGTTAAAAGTCCTTCCTCATGCTATCAGTTTTATTATCATGATAGAGTTTAAGTCGAGATGCATTTATATTGAAAGTGCCAAAAATAGGATTACTTACCTCGACTATTCCGTATGGAAAAACACTGATTACCCTAAACGATATTTCTTTGTTTGTGTTAGGGTCAGGAGGAGATGTTCAAGGGTCTATTTTTTCTATCAATACCTGATCTCTGATTTTGAACTTGTTTGCTTCGTGGAGTTGCTCTGGTTCTGCTTCGAGTATTCCTAATTTTTCCTTGTAATACGTCTCCCACTCGTCTAGATCATCGAATTGAATCCCTCGTTCCTCATGAGTTATTTCTTTGTTAACACTGGGTCTAGGATCGGGTTCAGTTGTATTCTTTTGTGGTGCTTCGTGGAAAGAAGGGTTAACCGAATGGTTATCAATAGAGTTTGTTTTCTCACCTTGATTACTCGATGTTCTAGCCGAATCAAGAGCTTTGAGAGTGACTGTCTCATTACCTACACGAAGTATTAGTTCTCCTGCATCAATGTCGATTTTAGATCTAGCAGTTGCTAAGAATGGTCTTCCTAAAATTAAGGGAATCGAATTATCCTCATCCATGTCTAAGGCAACAAAATCTACTGGGAAATCGAATTTATCAATTTTTACAAGAACATCTTCGATAATACCCCTAGGAATTCTAATAGTTTTATCAGCTAGTTGAATGCTCATCCTAGTTTGTTTGGGTTTCCCTAGACCTATTTGTTTAAACAATTTATAAGGCATGACATTTATGCTTGCCCCTAAATCAGCTAACGCATTATCAACAGTTAGTCTACCAATTAAACAGGGAATTGTAAAACTCCCTGGATCTTTCAGCTTTTGCGGTAGTCTATTCTGTAACATTGCTGAGCATACTGCGTTTAATTCCACATGTGGCTCCTCGTCTAACTTACGCTTGCTCGTCAAGAGATGTTTTAAAAATTTCCTCAAATCTGGCATCTGTGAAAGAGCTTCAAGAAGAGGTAAGTTGATATGTAATTTCTTTAAAAGTTTAAGAAACTTACCAAACTGTTCCTCTGTATCGTCTCTCCTTAATGCTTCGGGATATGGTATGCGAGGTTGGTACTCTTTGATTACCTATTTTGGCTTTTCTTGTGTTTCCTCAACTTTACCTTTCTCTACCTCGTTTTCTTGTATTGGATTGGGCTCGTCTAACCCTTCACTTTCTTGAACTGTTATGGCTTGGATTTTCTCCTTTGGGTTAATCTCAGTGTTGCTTGGTAGACGCCCTTGCGGTCGTTTGGAAATTATCTTTGCAAGCTGTCCAACTGTGTTGGTAAGTTGTCCAACTGTCTTAGTTAGTTCCCCAACTTGGCTCTCAATCCCTTTAATTGATGCCTGTTGATTCTTAAGTGTGGTCTCAGTGTCTTGGAGATGGTTATTTGTAGCTGCCATGAATTTTGTCAGCATCTCTTCAAGGTTCGACTTCTTCTCCTGTGGATAGGGCTGATTTTGGAAATTTTGAGGAGGTTGTTGTCTTTGATTTCCTTGATTTCCTTGTCCTCCCCATGAAAAATTTGGGTGGTTCCTCCAACTTGGATTATAAGTATGACTATAAGAGTTATTATTAGATCTGAAATTGTTACCTATATAGTTCATCTGTTCGCTTTCTATGCCCGGTTGGTAGGGCGCCACAGTTCCACTTGAGTCGCACTGCATTACTGGATGTACCTGCGAAGAACACAAACTATCAAGCTTTTTATTCATCATCTCTACCTGTGTTGATAGCATGGTTACTGCGTCGAGGTTGAAAACTCCTACTGATTTTGTTGGTTTTGTCTTGTAACCCCGCCACCGATAGTTATTCAAAGGTGACATCTCTTCAATAAATTTGTAGGTCGCTTCAGAGTTCATTGTTCAGGTTCCACCGACGGCTGAATCAATTTGTAACATCCTGAAATTGGGCCTAGTAAAATTGGACCTATTGGGCCCAATGGGCCTTGAGCGTAGAAGCGTTTTAAAATTTTGAGAACAAGAGAACGACATTATTTCAAGTTGGACATATTAAGAAGGTAATTTTTGAAAGTTACAAGGTTTCTAGGAAGTTCCGGGTTCAAGTTAGGCTATAGGTAAATTTTAGTATTTGAGTACTTAAGGGGAAAAGGCAAGTGATCAAGGCTTAAGGTAATAAGTGTGTATTTTGCTAGCATAAATGAGCTATTGGTAAAAGGGTTATGGCGCCACATGTAGTATCTTGAGGGAAGAGGTTCGAATCCCTTTGTGTGTAATTTCGACTTTTATTTTTGCATTCCTTCCTTAGTGTCGACCAAGGTATATATATGGCAAGGTTGACTTCTTTATTTTTGGTATGGTGGCTAAAGGAATTAAGGAAAGGTTGAGGTTGGGGAAAGGAATCAAAAGGAAAAGGCAAGTAAGGGGAACAAGTGGCTTATTTCATGGAGAATGTTATGGAAAGTATGGTTGGCAAAATTTTGACCCTTATGGCTATGCATGTGGACGGTTTTGGGGGTAGATAGGTAGCTGAAATTTTACTTTGGCTTTTGGTAAGGTTTTGGTATTGTTTTGGCCAAAAATCCCACTTGCAACTTTGTGTCAATTTCTCCCAAATTGCTACTCTCTTTGCCGAAATCTTCTAGCACAATAGTGCATTTTTTCTTCTCTTTGGATTGGTCACATATTCATCTTTTGTCCATCTTCCTTGATAGCCGAAACTTCAAGTTGATATTAAACAAATTCTTCTTCTTTCTTCTTGATTGCCGAAACTCTAAAGCCATTAGTGAGTACTTTTCTTTCTTTGTTTTGCCGAAACCACCTAGCCTAATTGATCATCTTCTCCATCTTCCAAGTTGGGTTTTTCTTTCTTGATTAAACCGGGTACGTGTCTTTATTCAAATCTTTTCATTTTTTTTCTCTTTAGCCGAATGAGAGTCCCTCATTATTTGGTTGTTTCATCTTGATTCTAAAACCGTAATGGTGTTCTCCCTTACTCCCTCACATCTTGATAATCTTTTATTTGTAGTATTCTAGTGGATTGGCTGAATACCACATCATTGCCTAATCATCTCAAGTCATTAAGTCAATTGGTGGGAATTTGTATTATCATCGATTAAGGTAAGGAGTCTTTTCATAGTCCATTCGATATCACTATTCGGTTATTGTGTTAATCGGATCGAAGTTTCGACTAATCGTTTATGTTTTAGGGACGAAATCACTCGATATATTCTACCTTCGGACATAGTGGTAAGTGATTCAAGTGTAAGTGATACGAAATCTTTTTGAAATCCGAGGCTAACTTTTGGTTGGTATTGTTCTAGGTCATCGACGAGTGGTTCGTTAGGAAATCAAAATTAGGTGTGTAATCCCGTACCTTCCGAATACATGTTTGATATGGTGTGTAATCTCACATCTCTCTGAAAGTTTGTATGATATGTTCTGTGATTTGGTCAAAATACCGAAGAAAACCGAAAACCGGCATCCGTGATCACTCGGGCGTGCGTATGATTGTAGTGGTAATCGTATGTTGTAATAAAATAGTTTCGGTCAGAAACAGTGACGTGTATTTGAAAAATCACGAAAAATAGGAGAAAAAAAATTAAAAAGTGAATAAGATATCAAATTAAACTGTGTCTATTTTGATAAGGAAGAAACAGAGAAGGAAAAGGAATTCTATATTCTGAGATATCTTAATTTTAGTGAGACTGGTTCTGAATGACTTCGTGGTTCCCTAATCTGTCTTGGAAAAATCGTATAAAATTGTACAAAGTGAATTATGAGATATAGTTTATATGTACAGATTCCTTAGTGAGTCTATTTTCAATAGAAAGAAGTGGGAGCAACATATGAAAATTGTACAGTGAGATATTGAATTTTGGGTAAGAGAGGTCAGAATCATTGGTCAATGAAACAAGAGAATCTTTAAGGAATAAACTGTACTAAATGGTTAAGTCAAAAATTCTGGAAAAATTATAGTAAGAAGATATATGAGTCTAGTCTCAAGGAAAATTTACGAAGTTAGATTTCAAGATTCCTAACTCAAGTTATAGTTAATTTAGTTAGTACGACGCAGATGGACAGTTTCGATTTTTATGCTCCACATTAGTAGGTAAGTTTAGGTTGCGAAATTTCCAAAATACCCTTAGGTTGCAAAATTACCGAATTACCCTTAGTGGGTAAATTATCAAAATTACGAAAATGGCCCTAAAGGGCCGAATTACGAAATTGTTATATGGGCCAATCTGATATTTTGATAAATGGGCCGATCTGATATTTTGCTATATGGGCCAATCTGATATTTCGATAAATGGGCCAATCTGATATTTTGATAAATGGGCCAATCTGATATTTTGATAAATGGGCCGATCTGATATTTTTCTATATGGGCCAATCGATATTTTGCTAAATGGGCCAAATCGATATTTTGCTTAATGGGCCTTTTGATTAATTGTCTTTGTAATGGGCCATAATTTTGTAATAAATATTTGAATAAATTGTTGTGAATGGCTATGCATTATATACATGATTTACATGGGATAGGATAATGATGAAGAGAAGTTCGTAGCTCGCTACATACAGTGGCTCTCGCCACAAATATGAAAAAATGGCGATGCCATGTAAATTTCGTTAATCTGGTGGCTTGTCCACAAATTTGATATAATCGGCTTAATGCCTACGTTTGGTGTGTTGGCGGGGTGGGTGACTAAAGCTCCCCACGTGTGTCTTTGGTTGGTACGGGTGGTGTGTAGCGGATGGAAAACTAGGTTTGGTTTGGGAATTGCATATCATATGCATATTATATTTGATACATTATTGTTGTTGTAAATGGGCTTAGGCCCAAAATATATTACTAATTGGGTTCCGGCCCAATGAATAACTGTAAAGGGATTTCACACTCGAGTTCTTGTAACTCTCCCCCTTTCTCTTAACCCTTGTAGGTAATGCTTGATGATATGGACTTGGGCTATGGATGACTCGAGGAGGCCATACTTCGGAAATGGTTTATTTAGACTTTGGACTTCTTTCTCGTTTATTTTATTACTTTACTGTTTTGGGTTAAATGTTGTAATAAGGCCTCTGAACTATTTTTATTTTTTCTTTTTGGTTGGGATGTTTTTATTATTTTTCTTAAATTGTTTAAAAAGGGGAATTTTCTAAAAACTTAAACAATGGTTTCCAAAATCGATTAACAAATGGATTTTAAAATAAACTTTTACAAATATTTTTAACACGGATATTTTCTCTCGAACTATTAACGATATTTTCAAAAGACTTGGATTCTCTTTCGAATTTTCAACGTCATTTTCAAAAGTCACGGTTTTGTAAGATCATTAGTTCAAATTATTCGATTTATCAATCAAAACTTTGAGGTTAGTAGTATTTTATAAAATCAAACTGGTTTTCTTGATTTTTAACAAAGCAATATTTTAGTACGAACAAAAAAGGTTTAACATGTTTTGCTCGTGTGGCATACCAAATCCGCTCATAACGCATGGGCCGGGTTTGGGGTGTTACATTTTATGGTATCAGAGCCCAGTTGCAAAACTCGACCGTGGTTTGGGTTCAAAAGCGTTTTCCAAAGCTGTTTAGAATTTTGATTTATAAATATATGTTCTAAAGGAAGTATGGCACCACGAGTATCCGGCACCAAGTCAAGTAAGTATTTGTTTTCATTTTATGATTATTGTGTTATTATCGTGGTACGAAAATTCTCTGAAATAGAATACTCTAGAATCAATTAGCTTTAGGAGTTGAAACTATAGAGATTGAGACTCTAGGATGCAGATTTGACACTCGAAAATAACTTTTCTACTCATACTCCATAAAACATCGTTTAATAAACATCGAATAGTATACTGATTCATAAAACTCGTAATGAAGATTAAATCGACTTAGTGAACATGAACGCTAGAAGATGTGGACGCGGTAGACGTGGACGTGCTAGAGGTGAGGTGCTAGGACTAGATCTTCGAAGATCGGGCGTGTGCCGAAAGGGAGGCGTTGGCATCGCCAGTGGCTGAGATGGGATCTCATGATTGAGCTGGGGGTTAATGAGCTGACTCAGATAGTTAAGAAGGTATTGAAGGAGGTTAAGGAGATCAGCGAAGCACTTCGAGTTGGGTCTATGGACTGTAAGAAGAAAAGAGATTGCGGTTCTTTTGGGTCGCAGTCTCGTTCCGTGAAGCTTGTCAAGGCACGACCAAACTTTTCGACTTGTGAATATTGCGGAAGGCGTAATCCGGGAGAATACCGGAGGAGGTTAGGAGCATGCTTGAGATGCGGGTCTAATGAGCATAAGGCTCGGGATTGTTTCATCACCATCAAGTCAGGTATGTTTTGGTTGGACGTGATGATTGAATGTAGAAAATTCTAAGTATAAATGGTAGATAACTCGCTTGCTTACGTGGTTAGACGTTTGGTTGTGTGAAAGAGGATTCAAGATTATGTTAAAGGTACATTAGTGTTATTAAGATCGAGTGCAATGAAAGCTTAGTGGTGTGATTTGAGCGATGCGTTTAGTAGTTGGTTGGAAATTTCGAGGACGAAATTTCTTTAAGGAGGGTAGAATTGTAACATCCCAAAATTGGGCCTAGTAGAATTGGACCTATTGGGCCCAATGGGCCTTGAGCGTAGAAGCATTTTAAAATATTGAGAACAAGAGAACGGCATTATTTCAAGTTAGACTTATTAAGAAGGTAATTTTGGAAAGTTACGAGGTTTCTAGGAAGTTCCGGGTTCAAGTTAGGCTATAGGTAAATTTTAGTATTTGAGTACTTAAGGGGAAAAGGCAAGTGGCATCAAGGCTTAAGATAATAAGTGTGTATTTTGCTAGCATAAATGAGCTATTGGTAAAAGGGTTATGGCGCCACATGTAGCACCTTGAGGGAAGAGGTTCGAATCCCTTTGTGTGCAATTTTGACTTTTATTTTTGCATTCCTTCCTTAGTGTCGGCCAATGTATGTATATGGCAAGGTTGACTTCTTTATTTTTGGTATGGTGGCTAAAGGAATTAAGGAAAGGTTGAGGTTGGGGAAAGGAATCAAAAGGAAAAGGCAAGTAAGGGGAACAAGTGGCTTATTTCATGGAGAATGTTATGGAAAGTATGGTTGGCAAAATTTTGACCCTTATGGCTATGCATGTGGACGGCTTTGGGGGTAGATAGGTAGCTGAAATTTTACTTTGGCTTTTGGTAAGGTTTTGGTATTTTTTTGGCCAAAAATCCCATTTGCAACTTTGTGTCAATTTCTCCCAAATTGCTACTCTCTTTGCGAAATCTTCTAGCATGTAGTGCATTTTTTCTTCTCTTTGGATTGGTCACATATTCATCTTTTGTCCATCTTCCTTGATAGCCGAAACTTCAAGTTGATATTAAACAAATTCTTCTTCTTTCTTCTTGATTGCCGAAACTCTAAAGCCATTAGTGAGTACTTTTCTTTCTTTGTTTTGTCGAAACCACCTAGCCTAATTGATCATCTTCTCCATCTTCCAAGTTGGGTTTTTCTTTCTTGATTAAACCGAGTAAGTGTTTTTATTCAAATCTTTTCATTTTTTTTCTCTTTAGCCGAATGAGAGTCCCTCATTATTTGGTTGTTTCATCTTGATTCTAAAACCGAAATGGTGTTCTCCCTTACTCCCTCACATCTTGATAATCTTTTATTTGTAGTATTCTAGTGGATTGGTCGAATACCACATCATTGCCTAATCATCTCAAGTCATAAGTCAATTGGTGGGAATTGGGATTATCATCGATTAAGGTAAGGAGTCTTTTCATAGTCCATTCGATATCACTACTCAGTTATTGTGTTAATCAGATCAAAGTTTCGACTAATCGATTATGTTTTAGGAACAAAATCACTAGATATATTCTACCTTCGGACATAGTGGTAAGTGATTCAAGTGTAAGTGATACGAAATCTTTTGGAAATCTGAGGCTAACTTTTGGTTGGTATTGTTTTAGGTCATCGACGAGTGGTTCGTTAGGAAATCAAAATCAGGTGTGTAATCCCGTACCTTCTGAATGTTTGATATGGTGTGTAATCTCACATCTCTCTGAAAGTTTGTATGATATATTCTGTGATTTGGTCAAAATACCGAACAAAACCGAAAATCGGCATCCGTGATCACTCGGGCGTGCGTATGATAGTAGTGGTAATCGTATGTTGTAATAAAACAGTTTCGGTTAGAAAAAGTGACGTGTATTTGAAAAATAACGAAAAATAGGAGAAAAGGATTCTATTTTGATAAGAAAGAAATGGAGAAGGAAAAGGACTTCTATATTCTCAGATATCTTAATTTTAGTGAGATTGGTTCTGAGTGACTTCGTGGTTCCCTGATCTGTCTTTGAAAAATCGTATAAAATTGTACAAAGTGAATTATGAGATATAGTTTATATGTACAGATTCCTTAGTGAGTCTATTTTCAATAGAAACAAGTGGGAGCAACATATGAAAACTGTACAGTGAGATATTTGATTTTTGGGTAAGAGAGGTCAGAATCATTGGTCAGTGAAACAAGGGAATCTTTAAGGAATAAACTGTACTAAATGGTTAAGTCAAAAATTCTGGAAAAATTATAGTAAGAAGATATATGATTCTAGTCTCAAGGAAAATTTACGGAGTTAGATTTCGAGATTCCTAACTCAAGTTATACTCAATTTAGTTAGTACGACGCAGATGGACAGTTTCGATTTTTATGCTCCACATTAGTAGTTAAGTTTAGGTTGCGAAATTTCCAAAATACCCTTAGGTTGCGAAATTAGTGAATTACCCTTAGTGGGTAAATTATCGAAATTATGAAAATGCCCCTAAAGGGCCGAATTACGAAATTGTTATATGGGCCAATCTGATATTTTGATAAATGGGCCGATCTGATATTTTGCTATATGGGCCAATCTGTTATTTTGATAAATGGGCCAATCTGATATTTTGATAAATGGGCCGATCTGATATTTTGCTATATGGGTCAATCTAATATTTTGCTGAATGGGCCAAATCTGATATTTTGCTTAATGGGCCTTTTGATTAATTGCTGTAATGGGTATTAATTTTGTAATAAATATCTGAATAAATTGTTGTGAATGGCTATGCATTATATACATGATTTGCATGGGATGGGATAATGATGAAGAGAAGTTTCGTAGCTCTGCTACATAATTCAGTGGCTCGCCACAAATATGAAAAATGGCGATGCCATGTAAATTCTGTTAATCTGGGGGCTTGTCCACAAATTTGATATAATCGGCTTAATGCCTACGTTTGGTGTGTTGGCGGGGTGGGTGACTAAAGCTCCCCACAGGTGTGCTGGTTGGTACGAGTGGTGTGTAGCGGATGGAAAACTAGGTTTGGTTTGGGAATTGCATATCATATGCATATTATATTTGATACATTATTGTTGTTGTAAATGGGCTTAGGCCCAAAATATTGCTAATTGGGTTCCGGCCCAATGAATAACGGTAAGGGGATTTCACACTGAGTTCTTGTAACTCACCCCCTTGTAACACCCCAAACCCGGCCCAAACACCACGACCGGATCTGGCATGCCACTAAGAAAATTTCATATAACACCGTGCAATCTTATGGGAAAACCTCTGTTGGGATTTCGCGTTTAGTGGTTAACTAGAAAACTTAGTAATTTGATGTTATTGAAAAAAAAAACGAATGACTATTAGAAACCCATGTTATCCGTTTAGGTTATGAAAGTTTTTTTGCAAAAGATAGTAGTTTACTAAATAATTTAGTCGTAGGAAAAACCTCGTTGCCATTGTGTTTTTTTTTCAAAACATATCGTAATTCCAATTGAACGTTAACTCGAGTATCTAGAACTTAAAATCCGAAGTTAAAAACCAATTAATAAAGTGGCCTTATTACAAGGTAAAACCAAACCGATTATTAAGAATAGTAAAGTTCTTTCATCAAACGAAATAAAAACCATGCTTGGCCACCTCGCGCCCTCTCCATTTCGGTCCATTGCACTATGTGCTACCCGAAAAGATGTTAACAACGGGCGAGTCATAAGACTCGATGTGCAACACTCATGCACCCGTCAAATTGGGCCTTAGCCCTACTGAGCGACGAATAGCGAGATATTACATACACGAGTAAAATGATGCAGAATCCAACCCAGCCTAGATTTCCATCCGCTACACACCACCCGTGCCAACCAATCACACCAATGGGGATTTCTACAATCAACCCTCACCGCTACACACCATCGATGGCAGTCATGCTGCTCATCGTCAGATTCATGACATAGTCACCAGAACAGATCATGGCAAAGCCACTACAACAGATCGTGGCAGAGCAACTACAACAGATCGTGGCAGAGCCACTACAACACTTCCCCTTTAATATCATATTCCCAACCCCATGCAAACATAATCATTTTAATGTACAGATGCAACAGGTTTCGGCATGCATGTTCAGGATGCTCATAACGAATATCATGTTATCTCATCATAATCATTTAGTTAATATAACATAAATCACTAACCTGACGTCTCGCCTTTACCCTCTAACGGTATCTCAATAGCCAAACCGAGGGTTCGGCATTTAACAGAATATCAACATAATAACACAGCATAATAGATGGTGTGAGGAGTTACACACCTGATTACGTACAATACCAAGCTATCTAGGACACTGCTATCACTAGCTGGAATCACGGCTATCGCCTACTATATCGTTTCCTGAGGGTCGCCCACAACACGGTTGCCAATCACGAACAGTAAACCTTTGCCGCTTCTTGAACTTAGGGACTGGGTTCACCTGGTCCAACCCTTCCTTAGGATTGCTAGCATTTGAGTCCATAGAACGCAGATCTTGGTCAAGACCGAGTTAAATCCGAGAATAAAATATGAGTTGGATTATACGTTTAGCTGAACAGATCTCCTTACCTAAATCAATAAAACCGAAGGTTTTAGGCTTGACTCACTAATCGAGTGAATCCCGAAAGTCTCCCAAAAGAACACGAACACGGCCCCCACCTATATTCGGCCAAAGCACCCATAGCAACCAACCAATTAGCCTTTCGGCTTTGGTTACAAACAAAAACCAGAAGAGAATAAAGGAATAGGGAAAATCGCCACTTACCCTACACAGCAGATTCGAATACGCCTGGGAGAGTTCGGCAAAGACTATGGCAGGGATCAAAGATCAAAGTAAAAGAACCGAAAGTGAAGATAAGAGGGCTTCAAATAGGGACTTTCGGCTAAAGCATAAAAAGTAGAGATGACAAGGGTTAGGGGTTTCGGCTAAGAGAGAAAATGAAGGTGCAGTTTCGACTTTTAGTGAAACAAGAACAAGATGATGAAAGTAAAGAAAAATCGGCAAGAGGGGAGTTCATGAAAGGAAAAGAAGAAATAGAAAGGGAAAGAGAAGAGCAAGGTTTCGGCTTTTGAAGCAAGAATGGAGAAGAGAATGAAAGGGTGATACCCAAATGGTCTTCTTAATTTCGGCTAAAGGTTATCAAAGAAGAAAAGAGTGGACACTAGCTAAGCAAATTTCGGCAAAAAGAGAATGAGCACACAACTCAAATGAAGATCACACACCCATGCCGAAATTTTACACACACAAGCTACCTAATACCACCAGAATTCGGCACCCACTCTTAATGCCAAAACCAAATGCTCCCCCCCTCACACTCCTCAAAATTTCGGGTACCACTCCCCCACTATGCCGTCCCTTCAATCTCTCCCTATTTCCCTCTCCTCCACTCATTCAAACCCGTTTGAATTATTCAAACTCCTTAAATTTCTCTCCACCTCCCGTTTGAATATCTTGACCAAGTCCTACCTCTCTCCTCCAGAGTTTGATTGTCATCCAATCACCTCCCTTGCCTGAGCCAAAAATAATACTCCCTTGTTGCTTGAGTGATTCGAACCTCTACTCTCCCCATTCCTTGCCACTCTTCCACTTCACTTCTTTGTGCTCCCAAACGCGAACTAAAATCCCTTAAGTCCTACCCCTATTCGGCTATCCCCTCATAGGTGCCCAAAACTAGAATATTACCAAGGCTTCGACTTAACCCCGAGCCTTCCCGATGCCCCCAAACACAACCAAATGACAAGCATAACACATCGATACACAGAAAACATAAAAGATGCAAAAAGCCCTAAATCCGGATGTTCTGATTCTACCCCTTTAAGAAAATTTTGACCTCGAAATTACCTGATCAAAAGAAATGCGAGTACTGCTGTCGCATAACATCCTCTGGCTCCCAAGTCGCTTCCTCTACACCATTGTTCCGCCACAAAACTTTGACCAAGGGAACTGACTTCCTTCTCAATACCTTTACGTCTCGCTCCAAGATTTGCACTGGCTCTTCCTCGAAGGACAAGTCTGATCTTACCTCAATCTCTTCCACTGGAACGATGTGCGATGGATCAGAACGATAACATCTTAGCATCGACACATGGAACACGTCATGAATCTGTTTTAGCTCTGAAGGCAACTCTAGTCGATATGCCACCAGTCCCACACGTTCTAATACCCGATAAGGCCCAATGAACCTAGGACTTAGCTTGCCCTTACGACCAAATCTCATCACCTTTTTCCACGGCGCGACCTTTAAGAAAACCCGATCACCCATTGTAAACTCTATATCTTTCCGCCTCAGATCTGCATAAGATTTCTACCGGTCGGACGCTTCCTTTAACCGAGCCCGAATTAACCTAACTTTCTCCTCTGTTTTGGAAACCAACTCCGGACCCCACATCTGACGCTCACCCAACTCTGTCCAGCAGGTAGGAGTACGACATCTTCATCCATATAGCGCTTCATAGGGCGCCATCTGAATACTAGATTGGTAGCTGTTGTTGTATGCAAATTCGGCCAAAGATAGATACTCCTCCCAACTACCCCCGAAATTGATGATACAACCTCTTAACATATCCTCCAAGATCTGGATTACCCTCTCCGACTGACCATCATTCTGCAGATGAAACGCTATGCTGAAGTCTAATCTTGTACCTAGTGCCTGATGTAGCGCCTTCCAAAAACGTGACGTAAACCTAGGGTCTCTATCTGATATGATCGACACTGGTACCCCATGCAGCCATACAATCTCCGCCACATACAACTTAGCTAACTTTTGCAGAGAATAATCAACACAAATAGGTAGGAAATGGGCGGATTTTGTCAACCGATCCACGATCACCCATACCGAGTCTTTCTTAGTAGGCGTAAGGGGCAGCCCACTCACAAAGTCCATAGTGATTCTTTCCCACTTCCACTATAGAATCTTCACCGGTTGTAACAACCCCGAAGGCAACTAGTGTTCAGCTTTGACCTGCTGACACGTTAAACACTTCCCCACAAATTCTGTAATTTCTCGCTTCAATCTCGGCCACCAAAATTGTTCCCGTAGATCCCGATACATCTTACTTCCTCCAGGATGCATAGCGTAAGGGCTACTATGCGCTTCCTGAAGAATCATCTATCTTAACTCTACATTCTTCAGCATGCAGACCTTTCCACGGAAACACAAAACCCCATCATTACTTAAACTGTAATCCTCTGTTCCGCCATCCTGTACTTGTAGAAGTCGTGCACTCAAGACATCATCCAGTAACTGTTTCTCCTTAACTTGATCAACCCATGACGGCTTTACTTGGAGTTCAGCTAACAGAGTGCCATCCTCATACAGGCTGAGATGAGCGAACATTACCCTTAAATCCGTTATCACCTTTCGACTCAGCGTATCCGCTACCACGTTAGCCTTACCGGGATGATATTCAATCGAACAGTCATAGTACTTCAATAGCTCAATCCACCTACGTTGTCTTAGATTCAACTCATTTTGGGTAATGAGGTACTTCAGACTCTTATGATCAGTGTAAATAACAGACTTCTCCTCATACAGGTAGTGTCTCCAGATCTTCAGAGCGAACACTACCGTAGCCAATTCCAGGTCATCCGTGGAATAGTTCAACTCATGCGGTCTAAACTGTCGGGACGTGTATGCAACAACCTTTCCGTCTTGCATCAACACATATCCTAAACCCGTGTGTGACACATCACAGTAGACGGTAAACTCTTTCCCCGCCTCTGGCTGAATTAACACCTGCGCTTCCGTCAAAATCCTCTTCAACTTCTCAAAACTTCCCTGCTGCTCAACTGCCCAAACGAAAGGTACCCCTTTCTGCAATAACTTGGTTAATGGTCTGCAATCAAAGAGAATCCTTCCACAAACATTCTGTAATACCCGGCTAAACCCAAGAAACTTTGAACTTCCGCCACAGACTTCAGCGGTTTCTAGTCCAACACAGCTTCTATCTTCCGGGGGTCAACCATAATTCCTTCTGCAGAGACCACATGCCTTAAGAAAGTTACCTCCCTTAACCAAAACTCACACTTGCTTAATTTGGCATACAATTGTCTTTCCCTAAAAGTCTGTAAGACCACTCGAAGATGCGCGTCATGCTCCTCCTCTGATTTCGAATAAACTAGAATATCGTCTATGAAAACCACAGCGAACTGATCTAGGTAAGGTTGGAACACTCGGTTCATCATGTCCATAAACGCCGCTGGTGCATTCGTCAACCCGAATGGCATCACCAAGAACTCATGCGGGTTTGAAATGCCGTTTTATGGATGTCCACTTCCTTAACCTTTAACTAATGATACCCAGACCTTAAGTCTATTTTTGAGAAAACTGCAGCCCCTTTGAGCTGATCGAACAGATCGTCAATTCTCGGCAGCGGGTACTTGTTCTTTATCGTCAACTTATTCAACTGGCGGTAGTCAATGCACATACGCATGGACCCGTCCTTCTTCTTCACAAATAGGACCGGCGCTCCCCACGGAGACACACTCGGTCTGATGAACCCACGATCCAACAGTTCCTGGATCTGAGCTTTGAGTTCCACCAGCTCCTTCGGCACCATTCTATAAGGAGCGATGGACACCGGAGCCGTACCTGGGAGTAGCTCGATTCCAAATTCCACCTCACGATCTGGAGGTAACCCTAGCAGCTCTTCAGGAAAAAGGTCCTTGAAATCCTTTACTGTTTTAACCCCACTAACAGTCACCTCTGTTGCGTCCAATACACTGACAAAAGCTAAAAATACACTGCATCCCTTCCGAACCATCTTAACAGCCTTCAACGCAGAAACCACGTTAGACAAATAGTTCCTTATTTCCCCTATCACGACCACCTCCTCGTTCCCTGAGGTCCTCAATACCATTCGCTTAGTCTCAAAATCCAACTTAGCGCGATGTTTAACCAACCAGTCCATTCCCAAGATGAGATCAAACTCCCCAAAGGGTAATTCCATTAAATCTGCTGGGAATAGTACTCCTTGAGTCTCTAAAGGCACATTCTTAAATAATTTGTCCACTATCATGGATTGTCCTAGCGGACTAACTACAGTCATCTTCCTAGCAGTTATTTTAGATTCTATACTTAAAGTCTCAGATACTGAGCATGCAACATAAGAGTGGGTTGATCCAATATCAATCAAAGCAAGAAATTGATTATCAGCGATAAAAAACGTACCAGTTATATTGTCCGGTGCATCACCATCCTCCCGTCGACGAGTGCATAAACTAAACCCTACTGCCTTGCGTCTCAGTATTTCCAAAGACCCTACCGGTGCTCCACGACCCGACCAACCCATTACCTCTTCTGACTGGGCCACAACCCCTCGATAATGGCTGACCACCTCTCCTAATCTGATCAGAACCTCATCCAGCTGGCTGTACCCGATCCACCTACAGACAGTCTTTAATCATATGATCCATAGATCCACACCTGAAACACCCTCCAGTTCTCCTCCTGCACTCCCCAAAATGCACCTTCCCACACAAAGCACATGGTCGATACTGATCCCCTGTAGTAGATGTCTGAACACGAGTTGGCCCATCGAACCTAGGTCTTTTCTGTAGACCCCCAAACGATCCCGACGGCCCAACACTTCTCTTGTTCTTATTCTGATCCTTATCTCTATTCTGCCTCTCGGTCTGCTTTACCTCTTCAGCTATTTTAACTTTCTCAACTAGAACGGCGAAGTCCCTTTCCCGCTGCGATGCTATCAATACCCTTAACTCGTCCCACAGTCCGTCTTCGAACCGTACGCAGTGCTCGTAGTCAGTAGCAACAATACCTCGAGCGTAACGGCTCAAACGCAAAAATTTTGCCTCATACTCAGACACAGATTTGTTTCCCTGAACCAAATTCAAAAATGCCTTCCTCTGGCCTTCCACATAGCTGGCCCCAACGTACTTTCCCTGAAATGACACCTTAATGAAATCCCAGTCAATCCGGTCTGTTGGAGTACCCTCTTTCACCGTAAGCCACCACTGGTAAGCCTCGTCACGAAGAAGAGACACCACCCCTTTCAGTTTTTCCTCTGCCGTGAAGTCGAGATCATCCATTATCCGCTCACTTGCCTCTAACCAATACTCTGCTGTGTTAGGGGCTACACCAGACACGCCCCTAAACATTTCCGCTCCATTGGCTCGGAGTCGTTCAGATATAGATTTTCGAGCCCCAGTACTCATGCTTGCCCCAGCAACTCTCTCCAAAACTCGCAGCATTGCCTGTGACACCACATCGTCTCCCCCCGTTTGATCCTGATACTCTGCTTCTGCGACTGGCGACAGCGGTATTTCATTCCCTAACCCGTGACCAGACCCTGCTGGTTCTGACACCGTCATCCTGCCTCTTCCGCGTCCACGCACATTATGTCCACGTCCCCTACTACTCATCTCTATCGAATTGTCTTAATCTGATTTAGAAATTTTATGAATTTGTATTTCTTTTCACTGTTTATTAAGGAAAAAATTTTATGGAGTATAATTACGAGTAGTTTCCACGATTCACATACAACCTAACAGTTTCCATTTCTAAAGTATAGTTCCTCCGTTCTAACATCCATGGCAATATATTCACATGGCACATGCTATTCATATCAACTAGAAACTTACCTGGCGGACTTGGGCCGGAGACGCGGGAGCCATGCTAAGAAAAATATGTAATTTTTTTAAAAACCATCCTTGGTAAACGTTTTGGACCCAAAACCCGAAGCTGAGCTTTTAAACTTGGCTCTGATACCAATTCGTAACACCCCAAACCCGGCCCAAACACCACGACCGGATCTGGCATGACACTAAGAAAATTTCATATAACACTGTGCAATCTTATGGGAAAACCTCTGTTGGGATTTCGCGTTTAGTAGTTAACTAGAAAACTTAGTAATTTGATGTTATTCAAAAAAAAAACGAATGACTATTAGAAACCCATGTTATCCGTTTATGTAACACCCTGATTTAGGGGCTATGCAATTTGAGTATAATTCAGGTGTTGAAAGATTTTTGGGGTGTTTTTGGATGTGTTTTAGAGTTTTAAGAATGCTCGGATGAAAGGGGAAGGCTTTGGAAAATTTTGGATTTTTAGGGCAAAAAGGGGAAATAGGGCAGGAAGGCCTTAAAATAATTTTATGGAGTTTAAGACGCAAGAAAGGAGTTAGGTGGAGTGGCATGGAGGCGCTGCTTGGAGCTTTGAAAGGGGACGCCTAAGGGAGCAGGGTGAGAGCTGCTAAGGCAGAAATTTTTTTTTTGCGTCGACCAAAGGATTTGGGCTAGGTAGGCCTTAAAAATAAATGGCAGGTTGGTGGACATGAAAGTCCAAGCTGGCGAAGTGGCTCTCATGCGCCACTTAGGCGCTCAAGGAGAGCAAGGGCGCTGGTTCGAGTGGGGGCAACAGACATTTTGGCGTTTTATTTTTCATATGCGGTTATAATGAGAGATAAGAAGGGTTAAAAATAAATGTTGGGGCTTTGTATCACAAAAAGCGCTTTGGCCGAATGGCTCTGGGCGCCACTGCTGACATGGGTTCTAGCGGGTCCCATGTTCGAGACCTATGGGCAGTGATCAGGTGTTTTATTTTGGTTTTATTTTGCAGTAGTTTGGAGAGGTGTTGGATGGCTAGAAGGCTTTTATTTAGATGAGGATAATGTTTTTTTATTTTATTTTTTTTATTTATCGATTTAGTTATTTAGAAGTGTAGGATAATTATTGTAGTATTTCATTTTGAATAAGCTAGGTGATAAATAGAAGAGGGATAAGTGTGGACTTATTCAACTTATTTTGAATAAGTGTTGAGAGAAAATTTAGGTAGTAGACTAATTCAAATTAATTTGAATTAGTGGCCATAGGTGATGGCCAGAAACTTGGGTTCTTGTGTGGGAGTAGCCGAAATATTATTTAAGGGTGGTGTGCTCTTTTTTCCAAATTTTAGTTCACTCTTCTTAATTTTACTTCTCCTTGATTTCCTTTTTATATTTTTATACTTTGTTGACCGAACCTCCAAGTAAATTTTAATTCTTTTTCTTTCTTGAAACCGAAAACCCCCAAGCAGCATATACCCTTGCCGATTTCTTCTTTGACCATTTGATCAGTGGTTGCTCTTTATTAATTCTCTTTTAATCCCTTGGTAGGCGAAACTTCTCCTCTCCTATTAGTTTGCACCTTGGCCGAATTCTAGGGGTGGTGTGGATTTCTTCGGATTCTTCTCCTCAACTGTTGGTAGTCAGATTCGGTAAGTGGTGGTAAAGATCCATGTTGTAATTATTCTTTTATTATTCGAAAGCCGAAGGCTATTAAGGCTAATCATTTATGCGTTTTAGGGTGTGGTCGATTGCAAAAGGACCATTCCCGTAGTCCTGAGATTTGATTGGAAATCAAATCAGCCTTGAGGTGGGAGATATGTGTTAACCCTTTGAGATTCGCTTGGTTTGGCTGAATGGCCTATGTTGCTCATCTTAGTGATTGGTTGGTGTAGGAGCAAGGATATTTAGGGACATAGATCAATTCTCCGGGATTCAAGATATTTTGGTAAGCAATATTTGGTAAAGGTTCAACATTTAGTTTATGACTTGGAGGTTTAACCCGTTTATCCGATTAAGCTTTTGATGGAGACCAATACAGTCAAGGAGGGCAAGAGAAAGCTCCTATCCGAAGTTTAAGAAAAGAGCCGTCTCAGCAGTTCGGGATTGGCCACGGGGTGTGGACGCGGCAGCAGAAATGTTAGGCAAATAGCCGTAGTCTCACTAAACGATAAGCGCCGAGGATCGAGAGTCTAGAACTCCAAGTAATAAGGTGTGTAGTTGGCCATTGTTTCGGGTTTAGTGTGATATCTGCTTATGTTATATGCTTACTAATAAGTGCAGTGGTAAAAGTGTGATAGATACCCTAAAAGGGGTATAACGATGATCAGGAAAGTAGCACATTGTAAATATTGTTGTCATTTATTTAAATATGAGTGTATGCCTATATTTGTGAATGACATGCACATGCATCATATTGTCGTTATATCATGTTACATGTGCATGGGTGGGTTATGAAAGAAGGACCAAGGGTGTACTTGAGTACGTGGTTGATGTCGACTTTGTGCTACATCGTGGATTGGCGCCGATCGAGGTCGCGTTGTGGATCTTTGCGATTTAGTTCGTGTGGTTACCTTGATTGATATCGGCTCTATGCCATATCGTGGCTTGATGGATTCTGTGTGTGCTCCATCGTGGTTTGATGTTAGCTATACGCTACATCGTGGATGGCATTGGTTGCCTTTTTGGAGGGAAAAGGAGAGGGTGACTCGATAGTCCCCGGTGTGTGGAAGGTGGATAAGGGGTGTGTAGCGGATGGACCTTAGGATTGGGTTGGGTTTCATGTTGCATTGTTCCGTTGTGAAATGATATGGAAATGGGCCATGCCCAATATGACATGTGGAAAGGTATGTTTTGAGAACATACGTGGAAATGGGCCAAGCCCAAATGATCGATGGATTGATGAAAAAGGGCCTAGCCCAAAGTGCTTGAATATGATTTGATTGTGGGCCAAGCCAGTTGTGGTAATGTTAAATGATTATATTTACATGCTGCATTTTATAATTGGGTTGATTTGTGGCTAACATGTGGGTGGATATCGGTGTTTTAATTACACACTCGAAGTGCGTGTGACTCACCCAACGTTTTAAACATCGCGGTGAGTCGTGATTAATGGACCGGGTTGGAGTAGATACAAAGGTGGCCATGCGATGCGATTTTCATGTAGTAGATGTTTTACTTGTTTAGTTAATTAATAATGATTTTTATATTATCCGTATTTTGGGAATTTATTTGATGTAATAAGGGCCACTTTTGAGTTAAAGTACTCTATTTATGGTTGTTGAAGTTTATGTTTACTTAGAAGTATTTTTACAAATGATTTATATTATAATAACTTATAATAAAGATTTAATTAGGATATTTCATATCAAGCTTATATTATTTAATAGATTTTAATTGGACATGGTTTCCAAGAGATCACAGATATTAAAGTTTTATTTTAAGTGTTAACAAATTTTCAACCGTTTTTCCGTAGTGACATACCAGATCCGTCGGGGCTTGTGGGCGGGTTTGGGGTGTTACTGATTTAATATCGAGCCGGTTCAAAACTCGGCTTTGAGGGTTTTGGGCCCAAAAACATTTTCAAAATGGGCTTTTCAAAAATATGGGCTTTTAAGAAATTTTTCAGGTTATTCTGGCATGGCACCTGTACCTCCGACCCGAAGTCCATCAGGTAAGTACTTTGGACTTTTGAAGTGCTGTATTATTATGAACTGTTATGGGCTTAGTTGGGCTCGTAGATTAGTGAACTAGGATCTGTTGAACCCTAGGACTAGTCTACTCAAACATATGCATAAGACTTAAAGACTATTAACAAACCTGTGAAGTAAGTCGCCGGGTTAAGGTGTGGCAACCTGTGTGCGCATGTCTAGGATTGGTATTCGGTGGGAGCTTGGTATTTAAGCAGTCCGCGTGACTCACCTCCTCTCCACTCGAATCCTACCTGGTGCGTAGCTACGGTTCACCTTAACCAAGAGGACTTGTTCATAGGCTAAACCAATTATTAAAACCCGAAAGGGATTTGCCTTCTTGTTTTAAAATCCTTAGTTTTAAAATTTCCAAAATTTACCCCTTTGGTTTGTAAACTCTAAACGATTTTGAAAGACGCGTTTTCTCGATTTACAAAATTATCAAAATGCCCCTAGTGGCAAAATTACTAAAATGCCTCTGAGTGTAAATTATCAGTATTACCCTCAAACTTTTGTTAAAATGATTTTTACTTTACAAAATACCTGGTTGACAAAAATTACCAAAATACCCACGGTTTTCAAAATCTGTTATATCTTCAATTTGCATAAATTTTCAAAAATACTCTTCAATTTTGGGAATTTCAAAAGATCCTGACTTATTAAAGTTTTTGGAATCACTTTGGTTCATTACCGAAATACACCTATAGGAAAATGACGAAAATACCCCTGGGGTAGAAACGGGCAGAAATGTCCGAATAGTGAATGTGTGTGGTAGATACCACTGAATGTGCCTCTATTGAGGAAGGAATGTGGCTTCATTGTGAAATGAAGGTGGCTCTATTGATGAGTGTGAAAGTGATTCTCTGAATTAGAATAGCGAATTTGAACTGAAACCTTGTGTGATCGAAAGAACTACTTCTAAAATCTTTCTTTCATAAAATATGCTCGTGGTTAAATAGTGGAACCAAATTACTAATGCATAAAACTTTTTAATCAGATAAATCGCAACGATAGAGATGAGTTCTAGGGGGCGCGGTAGAGGTAGAGTGGCAGCATCGGAACCAGTAGGGTCTGGCCATGGGTCAGAAAGTGAAGTGTCGCCACCAAGAGAAGCGCGCAGAGGAGCAAGATCGGTAGGTGAAGATGACGCAGATGATCGCGGGCCATGTTACGAGTGCTAGAACGAGTAGCGAGGAGCTAGTAGGGGAAGCGGAACTCGAAAGTCGATATCGAAAGGCTTAGATTGAACGGAGTGAGATCTTTAGAGGGGTATCTCGAGTAGCTCGAACGTAGCGAGTATTGGCTAGAAGCGATCGAAAGAATCATAGACGATTTGGACCGCACCAATGAAGAAAAGTCGAAGGGTCTTTGTTTCGTTACTTCGCGATTGAAGCTTATTGTTGGTGGCTCACTGTCAAGCAAAGTGTACCAGCAGATCGATTGGATTGGGATTATTTTAAGGTTAAGTTTGAAGGAAAGTACGTAGGAGCCAGTTATTTGGACTCGCAAAGGAAAGCGTTTCTAAACCTAGTACAAGGGAGTAAGTCGATAGCAGAGTACGAAGCGGAATTTGTGCGGCTGAGCCAGTATGCTAAGGGAATTGTGGCCACTGATTATGAGAGGTGCGTCCGGTTTGAAGACGGATTGCGAGATTAGCTACGAGTATTGATTGCTCCGCAGAGGGAAAGAGACTTCGCGGTGTTAGTGGAGAAAGCTCGTATAGATGAAGAAGTTAAGAGGACGGTAAGGGAAAATCGAGAAAAGAATAGGAGCGAGAATAAGAGAAATGTTAGACCATCAGCATCGCTTAGTAATGTCCAGAAAAGACCAAGGATCGAGAATCATGTACGTGCACTTGTACCAGCTGATCGAAATCATTCATGTGTTGAGTGTGGGAGAGCTCATTTAGGAGAATGTTGGGGAAATAGTAAAGAATGCTTTCGGTGTGGATCTAAGACACATCTGGTTAAGAATTGTCCTCGAGCGACGAGGGGTCGTGGTTCAAGCCATGGAGGGAATGGTTCTAGTCAGAGTCAACCAAGGATGTGATAACGGGTAAGCTCCTTTGCTTTGGTACATGTTTTAACTGCTTTGCTTGCCTGTGAATTAGTTTTGGTGCTGCTAAGAGAGGTGTTTCGAATTTTGAGCGAACTTAGAGATTGTGTAGGTAGCGCGATAGCCTTAGTAAGATCAGAGTGCGCAGCATAAGCGTAAGGTGGTAAGATAGGTTGTATGGACGTTTGTTAGTAAAGTAATTTCGAGGACGAAATTATTTTTAAGGAGGGTAGAATTGTAACACCCTGATTTAGGGGCTATGCAATTTGAGTATAATTCGGTGTTGGAAGATTTTTGGGGTGTTTTTGGATGTGTTTTAGAGTTTTAAGAATGCTCGGATGAAAGAGGAAGGCTTTGGAAAATTTTGGATTTTTAGGGCAAAAAGGGGAAATAGGGGGGAAGGCCTTAAAATAATTTTATGGAGTTTAAGACGCAAGAAAGGAGTTGGGTGGAGTGGCATGGAGGCGCCGCTTGGAGCTTTGAAAGGGACGCCTAAGGAGCAAGGGTTCGAGCCGCTAAGGCGACAAATTTTTTTTTTGCGTCACCAAAGGATGGGCTAGGTAGGCCTAAAAATAAATAGCTGAGTTGGTGGACATGAAAGTCCAATCGGCGAAGTGGCTCTCATGCCCCACTTAGGCGCTCGAAGGAGAGCAAGGCGCTGGTTCGAGTGGGGGCACAAACATTTTGGCGTTTTATTTTTGTATGCGGTTATAAATTTGAGATAAGAAGGGGTTAAAAATAAATGTTGGGGCTTTGTATCACAAAAAGTGCTTTGGCCGAATGGCTGGGCGCTACTGCAAAGATGGGTTCTAGCAGTCCCATGTTCGAGACCTATGGGCGCAAATGTCTGGGTGTTTTATTTTGGTTTTATTTTGCAGTTAGATTTGGAGAGGTGTTGGACGGCTAGAAGGCTTTTATTTAGATGAGGATAATGTTTATTTTATTTTATTTTATTTTATTATTTATCTATTTAGTTATTTAGAAGTGTAGGATAATTATTGTAGTATTTCATTTTGAATAAGCTAGGTGATAAATAGAAGAGGGATAAGTGTGGACTTATTCAACTTATTTTGAATAAGTGTTGGAGAGAAAATTTAGGTAGTAGACTAATTCAAATTAATTTGAATTAGTGGCCATAGGTGATGGCCGAAACTTGGGTTCTTCAGGTGGGGGAGTAGCCGAATATTATTTAAGGGTGGTGTGCTCTTTTTTTTCCAAATTTTAGTTCACTCTTCTTAATTTTACTTCTCCTTGATTTCCTTTTTATATTTTTATACTTTGTTGACCGAACCTCTAAGTAAATTTTAATTCTTTTTCTTTCTTGAAACCGAAAACCCCAAGCAAAGATATACCCTTGCCGATTTCTTCTTTGACCATTTGATCAGTGGTTGCTCTTTATTAATTCTCTTTTAATCCCTTGGTAGCCGAAACTTCTCCTCTCCTATTAGTTTGCACCTTGGCCGAATTCTAGGGGTGGTGTGGATTTCTTCGGATTCTTCTCCTCAACTGTTGGTAGTCAGATTCGGTAAGTGGTGGTAAAGATCCATGTTGTAATTATTCTTTTATTATTCGAAAGCCGAAGGTTATTAAGGCTAATCATTTATGCGTTTTAGGGTGTGGTCGATTGCAAAAAGGACCATTCCGTAGTCCTGAGATTTGATTGGAAATCAAATCAGCCTTGAGGTGGGAGATATGTGTTAACCCTTTGAGATTCGCTTGGTTTGGCTGAATGGCCTATGTTGCTCATCTTAGTGATTGGTTGGTGTAGGAGCAAGGATATTTAGGGACATAGATCAATTCTCCGGGATTCAAGATATTTTGGTAAGCAATATTTGGTAAAGGTTCAACATTTAGTTTATGACTTGGAGGTTTAACCCGTTTATCCGATTAAGCTTTTGATGGAGACCAATACCGGTCAAGGAGGGCAAGAGAAAGCTCCTATCCGAAGTTTAAGAAAAGAGCCGTCTCGCCAGTTCGGGATTGGCCACCGGGTGTGGACGTGCAAAGCAGAAACGTTAGGCAAATAGCCGTAGTCTCACTAAAAGCGATAGCGCCGAGGATCGAGAGTCTAGAACTCCAAGTAATAAGGTGTGTAGTTGGCCATTGTTTCCGGGTTTAGTGTGATATCCGCTATGTTATATGCTTACTAATAAGTGCGATGGTAAAAGTGTGATAGATACCCTAAAAGGGGTATGACGATGATCGTAAGTAGCACATTGTAAATATTGTTGTCATTTATTTAAATATGAGTGTATGCCTATATTTGTGAATGACATGCACATGCATCATATTGTCGTTATATCATGTTACATGTGCATGGGTGGGTTATGAAAGAAGGACCGTGTACTTGAGTACGTGGTTGATGTCGACTTTGTGCTACATCGTGGATTGGCGCTGATCGAGGTCGCGTTGTGGATCTTTGCGATTTAGTTCGCGTGGTTACCTTGATTGATATCGGCTCTATGCCATATCGTGGCTTGATGGATTGCTTGTGTGCTCCATCGTGGTTTGATGTTAGCTATACGCTACATCGTGGATGGCATTGGTTGCCTTTTTGGAGGGAAAAGGAGAGGGTGACTCGATAGTCCCCTGGTGTGTGGAAGGCTGGATAAGGGGGTGTGTAGCGGATGGACCTTAGGATTGGGTTGGGTTTCATGTTGCATTGTTCCGTTGTGAAATGATATGGAAATGGGCCATGCCCAATATGACATGTGGAAAGGTATGTTTTGAGAACATACGTGGAAATGGGCCAAGCCAACGATCGATGGATTGATGAAAAAGGGCCTAGCCCAAAGGCTGCTTGAATATGATTTGATTGTAGGCCAAGCCCAGATTGTGGTAATGTTAAATGATTATATTTACATGCTGCATTTTATAATTGGGTTGATTTGTGGCTAACATGTGGGTGGATATCAGTGGTTTAATTACACACTTTGATCAGTGTGACTCACCCAACGTTTTAAACATCGCGGTGAGTCGTGATTAATGGACCAAGGTTGGAGTAGATACAAAGGTGGCCATGCGATGCGATTTTCATGCATAGATGTTTTACTTGTTTAGTTAATTAATAATGATTTTTATATTATACGTATTTTGGGAATTTATTTGATGTAATAAGGGCCACTTTTGAGTTAAAGTACTCTATTTATGGTTGTTGAAGTTTATGTTTACTTAGAAGTATTTTTACAAATGATTTATATTATAATAACTTATAATAAAGATTTAATTAGGATATTTCATAACAAGCTTATATTATTTAATAGATTTTAATTGGACATGGTTTCCAAGAGATCACAGATATTAAAGTTTTATTTTAAGTGTTAACAAATTTTCAACCGCTTTTTCAGTAGTGACATACGAGATCCCAGTCGTGGCTTTGGGCCGGGTTTGGGGTGTTACTGATTTATATCGAGCCTGTTCAAAAACTCGGCTTTGAGGGTTTTGGGCCCAAAAACATTTTCAAAATGGGCTTTTCAAAAATATGGGCTTTAAGAAATTTTTCAAAGTTATTCGGCATGGCACTGTACCTCAGACCAAGTCCATCGGGTAAGTACTTTGGACTTTTGAAGTCTTTGTATTATTATGAATTGTTATGGGCTTAGTTGGGCTCGTAGATTAGTGAACTAGGATTTGTTGAACCCTAGGACTAGTCTACTCAAACATATGCATAAGACTTAAAGACTATTAACAAACCTGTGAAGTAAGTCGCCGGGTTAAGGTGTGGCAACCTGTGTGCGCATGTCTAGGATTGGTATTCGGTGGGAGCTTGGTATTTAAGCAGTCCGCGTGACTCACCACCTCTCCACTCGAATCCTACCTGGTGCGTAGCTACGGTTCACCTTAACCAAGAGGACTTGTTCATAGGCTAAACCAATTATTAAAACCCAAAAGGGATTTGCCTTACTGTTTTAAAATCCTTAGTTTTAAAATTTCCAAAATTTACCCCTTTGGTTTGTAAACTCTAAATCTGATTTTGAAAGACGTTTTCTCGATTTACAAAATTATCAAAATGCCCCTAGTGGCAAAATTACTAAAATGCCTCAGTAGTGTAAATTATCAGTATTACCCTCAAACTTTTGTTAAAATGATTTTTACTTTACAAAATTACCCTGGTTGACAAAAATTACCAAAATACCCCTGGTTTTCAAAATCCTGTTATATCTTCAATTTGCGAAATTTTCAAAAATACTCTTCAATTTTGGGAATTTCAAAAAGATCCTGACTTATTAAAGTTTTTGGAATCACTTTGGTTCATTACAGAAATACACCTATAGGAAAATATGAAAAAATACCACAGGGTAGAAACGGCGTAAATGTCCGAATAGTGAATGTGTGTGGTAGATACCATCGAATGTGCCTCTATTGAGGAAGGAATGTGGCTTCATTGTGAAATGAAGGTGGCTCTATTGATGAGTGTGAAAGTGATTCTCTGAATTAGAATAGCGAATTTGAACTGAAACCTTGTGTGATCGAAAGAACTACTTCTAAAATCTTTCTTTCATAAAATATGCTCGTGGTTAAATAGTGGAACCAAATTACTAATGCATAAAACTTTTTAATCAGATAAATCGCAACGATAGAGATGAGTTCTAGGGGACGCGGTAGAGGTAGAGTGGCAGCATCGGAACCAGTAGGGTCTGGCCATGGGTCAGAAAGTGAAGTGTCGCCACCAGCAGTGGGCGCAGAGGAGCAAGATCAGGTAGGTGAAGATGACGCAGTATCGCGGGCCATGTTACGAGTGCTAGAACGAGTAGCAGGAGCTAGTAGGGGAAACGGAACTCGAAAGTCGATGATCGGAAAGGCTTAGATTGAGCGAGGTGAGATCTTTAGAGGGGTCTCGGAGTAGCTCCGAACGTAGCGGAGTATTGGCTAGAAGCGATCGAAAGAATCATGGACGATTTGACCGCACCAATAAAGAAAAGTGAAGGGTGTCTTTGTTTCGTTACTTAGCGATGAAGCTTATTATTGGTGGCTCTTTGTCAAGCAAAGTGTACCGGCAGATCGATTGGATTGGGATTATTTTAAGGTTAAGTTTGAAGGAAAGTACGAGGAGCCAGTTATTTGGACTCGCAAAGGAAAGCGTTTCTAAACCTAGTACAAGGAGTAAGTCGATAGCAGAGTCACGGTTAAATTTGTGCGGTGAGCCGAGATGCTAAGGGAATTGTGGCCACCGATTATGAGAGGTGCGTCCGGTTTGAAGACGGATTGCGAGATGAGCTACGAGTATTGATTGCTCCGCAGAGGGAAAGAGACTTCGCGGTGTTAGTGGAGAAAGCTCGTATAGCTGAAGAAGTTAAGAGTACGGTAAGGGAAAACCGGGAAAAGAATAGGAGCGAGAATAAGAGAAATGTTGGACCATCAGCATCGCTTGGTAATGTCCAGAAAAGACCAAGGATCGAGAATCATGTACGTGCACTTGTACCAGCTGATCGAAATCATTCATGTGTTGAGTGTGGGAGAGCTCATTTAGGAGAATGTTGGGGAAATAGTAAAGAATGCTTTCGGTGTGGATCTAAGACACATCTGGTTAAGAATTGTCCTCGAGCGACGAGGGGTCGTGGTTTAAGCCATGGAGGGAATGGTTCTAGTCAGAGTCAACCAAGGATGTGATAACGGGTAAGCTCCTTTGCTTTGGTACATGTTTTAACTGCTTTGCTTGCCTGTGAATTAGTTTTGGTGCTGCTAAGAGAGGTGTTTCGAATTTTGAGCGCGAACTTAGAGATTGTGTAGGTACGATAGCCTTAGTAAGATCAGAGTGCGCAGCATAAGCGTAAGGTGGTAAGATAGGTTGTATGGACGTTTGTTAGTAAAGTAATTTCGAGGACGAAATTATTTTTAAGGAGGGTAGAATTGTAACACCGATTTAGGGGCTATGCAATTTGAGTATAATTCAGTGTTGGAAGATTTTTGGGGTGTTTTTGGATGTGTTTTAGAGTTTTAAGAATGCTCGGATGAAAGGGGAAGGCTTTGGAAAATTTTGGATTTTTAGGGCAAAAAGGGGAAATAAAGGTGAAGGCCTTAAAATAATTTTATGGAGTTTAAGACGCAAGAAAGGAGTTGGGTGGAGTGGCATGGAGGCGCCGCTTGGAGCTTTGAAAGGGGACGCCTAAGGGAGCAGGGTTGAGTGCGCTAAGGCAACAAATTTTTGTTTTTGCGTCACCCAAAAGATCAGGCTAGGTAGGCCTTAAAAATAAATGGCTGAGTTGGTGGACATGAAAGTCCAATCGGCGAAGTGGCTCTCATGCGCCACTTAGGCGCCAAGGGAGAGCAAGGGCGCTGGTTCGAGTGGGGGCAACAAAGATTTTGGCGTTTTATTTTTCATATGCGGTTATGGGCTGAGATAAGAAGGGGTTAAAAATAAATGTTGGGGCTTTGTATCACAAAAAGCGCTTTGGCCGAATGGCCTGGGGCGCTACCTGCAGCATGGGTTCTAGCAGGTCCCATGTTCGAGACCTATGGGCAAAAGATGCTGGGTGTTTTATTTTGGTTTTATTTTTGCAAAGAGCTTGGAGAGGTGTTGGACGGCTAGAAGGCTTTTATTTAGATGAGGATAATGTTTTTTTTTTTATTTTTTTTATTTATCTATTTAGTTATTTAGAAGTGTAGGATAATTATTGTAGTATTTCATTTTGAATAAGCTAGGTGATAAATAGAAGAGGGATAAGTGTGGACTTATTCAACTTATTTTGAATAAGTGTTGGAGAGAAAATTTAGGTAGTAGACTAATTCAAATTAATTTGAATTAGTGGCCATAGGTGATGGCCGAAACTTGGGTTCTTCAGGTGGGGGAGTAGCCGAATATTATTTAAGGGTGGTGTGCTCTTTTTTTTCCAAATTTTAGTTCACTCTTCTTAATTTTACTTCTCCTTGATTTCCTTTTTATATTTTTATACTTTGTTGACCGAACCTCCAAGTAAATTTTAATTCTTTTTCTTTCTTGAAACCGAAAACCCCCAAGCAGCATATACCCTTGCCGATTTCTTCTTTGACCATTTGATCAGTGGTTGCTCTTTATTAATTCTCTTTTAATCCCTTGGTAGGCGAAACTTCTCCTCTCCTATTAGTTTGCACCTTGGCCGAATTCTAGGGGTGGTGTGGATTTCTTCGATTCTTCTCCTCAAGCGTTGGTAGTCGATTCGGTAAGTGGTGGTAAAGATCCATGTTGTAATTATTCTTTATTATTCAAAGCCGAAGGCTATTAAGGCTAATCATTTATGCGTTTTAGGGTGTGGTCGATTGTAAAAAGGACCATTCCGTAGTCCTGAGATTTGATTGGAAATCAAATCAGCCTTGAGGTGGGAGATATGTGTTAACCCTTTGAGATTCGCTTGGTTTGGCCGAATGGCCTATGTTGCTCATCTTAGTGATTGGTTGGTGTAGGAGCAAGGATATTTAGGGACAAAGATCAATTCTCAGGGATTCAAGATATTTTGGTAAGCAATATTTGGTAAAGGTTCAACATTTAGTTTATGACTTGGAGGTTTAACCCGTTTATCCGATTAAGCTTTTGATGGAGACCAATACCGGTCAAGGAGGGCAAGAGAAAGCTCCTATCCCGAAGTTTAAGAAAAGAGCCGTCTCAAGATTCGGGATTGGCCACCGGGTGTGGACGGCAGTGAGAAACGTTAGGCAAATAGCCGTAGTCTCACTAAACGATAGCGCCGAGGATCGAGAGTCTAGAACTCCAAGTAATAAGGTGTGTAGTTGGCCATTGTTTCCGGGTTTAGTGTGATATCCGCTATGTTATATGCTTACTAATAAGTGCAAGTGGTAAAAGTGTGATAGATACCTAAAAAGGGTATGGCGATGATGATCGTAAGTAGCACATTGTAAATATTGTTGTCATTTATTTAAATATGAGTGTATGCCTATATTTGTGAATGACATGCACATGCATCATATTGTCGTTATATCATGTTACATGTGCATGGGTGGGTTATGAAAGAAGGACCAAGGTGTACTTGAGTACGTGGTTGATGTCACTTTGTGCTACATCGTGGATTGGCGCTGATCGAGGTCGCGTTGTGGATCTTTGCGATTTAGTTCGCGTGGTTACCTTGATTGATATCGGCTCTATGCCATATCGTGGCTTGATGGATTGCTATGTGCTCCATCGTGGTTTGATGTTAGCTATACGCTACATCGTGGATGGCATTGGTTGCCTTTTTGGAGGAAAAGGAGAGGGTGACTCGATAGTCCCCCGTGTGTGGAAAGGTGGATAAGGGGTGTGTAGCGGATGGACCTTAGGATTGGGTTGGGTTTCATGTTGCATTGTTCCGTTGTGAAATGATATGGAAATGGGCCATGCCCAATATGACATGTGGAAAGGTATGTTTTGAGAACATACGTGGAAATGGGCCAAGCCCAGCGATCAGTGGATTGATGAAAAAAGGGCCTAGCCCAATGCTTGAATATGATTTGATTGTGGGCCAAGCCCAGATTGTGGTAATGTTAAATGATTATATTTACATGCTGCATTTTATAATTGGGTTGATTTGTGGCTAACATGTGGGTGGATATCAGTGGTTTAATTACACACTGAGTCTATGTGACTCACCCAACTTTTTAAACATCGCAGGTGAGTCGTGATTAATGGACCGGGTTGGAGTAGATACAAAGGTGGCCATGCGTATGCATTTTCATGCAGTATAGATGTTTTACTTGTTTAGTTAATTAATAATGATTTTTATATTATCCGTATTTTGGGAATTTATTTGATGTAACAAGGGCCACTTTTGAGTTAAAGTACTCTATTTATGGTTGTTGAAGTTTATGTTTACTTAGAAGTATTTTTACAAATGATTTATATTATAATAACTTATAATAAAGATTTAATTAGGATATTTCATATCAAGCTTATATTATTTAATAGATTTTAATTGGACATGGTTTCCAAGAGATCATAGATTTTAAAGTTTTATTTTAAGTGTTAACAAATTTTCAACCGTTTTTCCGTAGTGACATACCAGATCCGGTCAGGGCTTGTGGGCCGGGTTTGGGGTGTTACAGTTTAGGTTATGAAAGTTTTGTTGCAAAAGATAGTAGTTTACTAAATAATTTAGTCGTAGGAAAAACCTCATTGCCTTTGTGTTTTTTTCTTCAGAACATATCGTAATTCCAATTGAATGTTAACTCGAGTATCTAAAACTTAAAATCCAAAGTTAAAAACCAATTAACAGTGGCCTTATTACAAGGTAAAACCAAACCAGTTATTAAGAATAGTAAAGTTCTTTACTGAAATGAAATAAAAACCATGCTTGGCCACCTCGCGCCCCTCTCCAGCCCGGTCCATTGCACTATGTGCTACCTGAAAAGATGTTAACAATGGGGTGAGTCATAAGACTCAGTGTGCAACACTCATGCACCGTCAAATTGGGCCTTAGCCCTACAGAATAGAATAGCAGATATTACATACACAGAAAATGATGCAGAATCCAACCCAGCCTATATTTCCATCCACTACACACCACCTGTACCAACCAATCACACCAATGGGGATTTCTACAATCAACCCTCACCGCTACACACCATCGATGGCAGTCATGCTGCTCATCATCGATTCGTGACATAGTCACGTAATGCATCATGGCAAAGCCACTACAAATGATCGTGGCAGAGCCACTACAGCAGATCGTGGCGAGCCACTACAACACTTCCTTTAATATCATATTCCCAACCCCATGCAAACATAATCATTTTAATGCACAGATGCAACAGGTTTCGGCATGCATGTTCAGGATGATCATAATGAATATCATGTTATCTCATCATAATCATTTAGTTAATATAACAGAAATCACTAACCTGACATCTCGCCTTTACCCTCCAACAGTATCTCAATAGCCAAACCGAGGTTTCGACATTTAACAGAATATCAACATAATAACACAGCATAATAGATGGTGTGAGGAGTTACACACCTGATTACGTACAATACCAAGCTATCTACGACACTGCTATCACTAGCTGGAATCACGGCTATCTGCCTACTATACTGTTCGGAGGCTGGCCCACAACCTGGTGGCCAATCACAAACAGCCGACACCGCTCGCTTCTTAAACTTAGGGACTGGGTTCACCGGTCCAACCCCTTCCTTAGGATTGCTAGCATTTGAGTCCATAGAACAGATCTTGGTCAGAAGACCGAGTTAAATCCGAGAATAAAATATGAGTTGGATTATACGTTTAGCTAAACAGATCTTTTTACCTAAATCAATAAAATTGAAGGTTTTAGGCTTGACTCACTAATCGAGTGAATCCTGAAAGTCTCCCAAAAGAACACGAACACGACCCCCACCTATATTCAGCCAAAGCACCCATAGCAACCAACCAATTAGCCTTTCGGCTCTGGTTACAAACAAAAACCAGAAGAGAATAAAGGAATAGGGAAAATCGCCACTTACCCTACACAGCAGATTCAAATACGCCTGGGAGAGTTCGGCAAAGACTATGGCGGGGATCAAAGATCAAAGTAAAAGAACCGAAAGTGAAGATAAGAGGGCTTCGAATAGGGACTTTCAGCTAAAGCATAGAAAGTAGAGATGACAAGGGTTAGGGGTTTCGGCTAAGAGAGAAAATGAAGGTGCAGTTTTGGCTTTTAGTGAAACAAGAACAAGATGATGAAAGTCAAGAAAATTCGGCAATAGGGGAGTTCATGAAAGGAAAAGAAGAAATAGAAAGGGAAAGAGAAGAGCAAGGTTTCAGCTTTTGGAGCAAGAATGGAGAAGAGAATGAAAGGGTGATACCTAAATGGTCTTCTTAATTTCGGCTAAAGGTTATCAAAGAAGAAAAGAGTGGACACTAGCTAAGCAAATTTCGGCAAAAAGAGAATGAGCACACAACTCAAATGAAGATCACACACCCATGCTGAAATTTTACACACACAAGCTACCTAATACCACCAGCATCTCTAAGACCCACTCCTAATGCCAAACCGAATGCTCCCCCTCACACTCCTCAAAATTTTGGCTACCACTCCCCCACTATGCCGTCCCTTCAATCTCTCCCTATTTCCCTCTCCTCCACTCATTCAAACCCGTTTGAACTATTCAAACTCCTTAAATTTCTCTCCACCTCCCGTTTGAATATCTTGACCAAGTCCTACCTCTCTCCTCCAGAGTTTGATTGTCATCCAATCACCTCCCTTGCCTGAGCCAAAAATAATACTCCTTTTTTGCTTGAGTGATTCGAACCTCTACTCTCCCCACTCCTTGTGACGCCATCACCTTACATGCTGAGTGGCGTCCCCTTGCCACTCTTCCACTACACTTCTTTGTACTCCCAAATGTGAACTAAAATCCCTTAAGTCCTACCCCTATTCGGCTATCCCCTCATAGGTGCCCAAAACTAGAATTTTACTAAGGCTTCAACTTAACCCCGAGCCTTCCCGAGGCCCCCAAACACAACCAAACGACAAGCATAACACATCGATACACAGAAAACATAAAAGATGCAAAGCCCCAAAATCTCGAATGTTACACCCCTTTCTCTCAACCCTTGTAGGGAATGCTTGATGATATGGACTTGGGCTATGGATGACTCGAGGGAAGCCATACTTCGGAAATGGTTTATTTAGACTTTAGACTTCTTTCTCGTTTATTTTTTTACTTTACTATTTTGGGTTAAATGTTGTAATAAGGCCTCTAGACTATTTTTATTTTGGCTTTTTGGTTGGGATGTTTTTATTATTTTTCTTAAATTGTTTAAAAAGTGGAATTTTCTAAAAACTTAAACAACGGTTTCCAAAATCGATTAACAAATTGATTTCAAAATAAACTTTTACAAATATTTTTAACACGGATATTTTCTCTCGAACTATTAACGATATTTTAAAAAGACTTGGATTCTCTTTCGAATTTTCAACGTCATTTTCAAAAGTCACGGTTTTGTAAGATCATTAGTTCAAATTTATCGATTTATCAATCAAATCTTTGAGGTTAGTAGTATTTTATCAAATCAAACTGGTTTTCTTGATTTTTAACAAAGCAATATTTTAGTACGAGCAAAAAGGGTTTAACATGTTTTGCTCGTGTGACATACCAAATCCGCTCATAATGCATGGGCCGGGTTTGGGGTGTTACACAATTAGTTGCCTCGTTGAGGGGTTTACACCGTTATAGAAAGTTTGGACTTGGAGCCATAAGGGTAAACCATGCTGCGGACACCTTCTCAAGAGATCCTTGTATCTCTCCCATGCGTCGTATAATGTCTCTAAATCCATCTACACAAAAGAAGAGATATCATTCCGTAATTTGGCCGTTTTGGCCGGTGGGAAATATTTTAATAAAAAAATTTCGGTCATTTGATCCCATGTGGTGATTGACCCTCGTGGTAACGAGTTTAACCAATGTTTGGCTTTATTCCTTAATGAAAAGGGAAATAACCGAAGCTGTATGGCATCATCAGAAACACCATTTATTTTGAAGGTATCACAGAACTCTAAAAAATTAGCTATATGAGTTTTTGGGTCTTCGTCATGCAAACCATCAAATTGAACAAATTGTTGAGTCATTTGTATAGTGTTAGGCTTTAATTCAAAATTATTAGCAGCTATAGCAGGCCTAACAATACTAAATTCAGCTCCTGTTAAATGAGGTTTAGCATAATCATACATAGTACGTGGAGCATTATTTTATGCCACATCTTGTGGTGGTGGATTATTCTCATCCATCCCTTCAGTAGGATTGGATTCGTCTTGTTGTTCTTCTTCTTGGTAATTCAGGGCTCGCCTAATTTCTCTGCGATTTCTACGAACGGTAGCTTCAATATCACTGTCGTATACTAAAGGTCCTCTCGGGTTCCTTCTAGTCATAAACTAGAGGTACATGGAAGGAAAAAGTAATAAAAGAGGAAAAATTAGCAAATAAAATAAGAAATAAAATTGAATTGCAAAAAATAAAGATGGCTAAAGTAATAAAGATAGAGTTTTCTTAATATTTTAGTTCCCCGACAACGGTGCCAAATACTTGATCGTGTGTCAGAGTTTTAAAAATTTAAATAATGAGAATGATCGAACCTGGAAACTAACTATGACAACGATTGAGACAAGTGCACCTATCGAATAGTAGTATAGCTTAGGCAAGACCGAATTGTCGAACCCAAAGGAACTAAAAGTACTAATACTAACTTTCTTTCTATTATCTAGCCTAAAATAAAGGGAATTTGTTGTTTAAGCTAAATTAATTAACTACTAAACTAAAGACTCTAAGGCAAAGAAGAATGAATTTGGGAAAATAACTTGAGGAAAAACCAATTGATTAAGACGACACCCAAGGAAGAATCCACCTAGACTTCACTTGTTATCTAACTTCTGAACCAGACGATTTATTCACTTGACTTGATCCGTAAGATTCCCTAATTTATATTAAACCCTTTCTCGAGGTGAATAATGTCTAACCCTATGTTGATTAATTGAAATCTCTTTCTAATTAAAACCCCTAGAATTGCATTAACTCGATCTATGGACTCCCATATTAGGTTTCACCCTAATTCGGCAACGCCTCATCACCCTATCTCTAGGCGCGCGATCAACTCCGCTTAACTATGCTAGATCTACTCTTAGGCAGGGACTTTTTCTCCACCACCTAAGCACATCAAACTTGAATCGATATCCGCGAAATATCAACACAAGAATTAAGAACACATAATTAAGAACAAGTCAAATATTTATCATATAGTTTAGCAAACGATAACAAGATTCATCTAAGTTTCATCCCCCTCAGGTATCTGAAGGGTTTAGTTCATAAAAATAAAAGAAAACATCTCAGAAGAAAAGATAAAACAAAACATAAGAAATCCCTAAAACCCCCTGAAGGAATTGAAGAGGAGATCCTCCGTCTTGAGTATAATTTCAGCTTCTAGAGATGGATCAACTAGCTATCCCCGAGCGAATGTAACATCCTGAAAAGGGCCTATGCATTTTTGGTTTAATTGTACGAAATGACATATCTTATGTGTTATGAATATATTTTGAACACTTTTGGAAACCTGGAAATGTATGGAAATGTTAAGTTTAAAAGAGGAAAGTGAACATTTTTAGAACCTTGGAAATGTAAGGAAATGTCTTGTAAGGAAATGTCATGGAAATGTAAGGAAATGTCTTGGAAATGTAAGGAAATGTTTTGTAAGGAAATGTCATGGAAATGTAAGGAAATGTCAAGTTTACAGAGCCGATCGAAAAGTTTTGGAAACTTAGAAATGACCTAGAAATGACGAGTTTTAAGGTTTAAAAGGGGAAATTAAGGCAAGGTGGCCTTAAAAGAAAAAGTTTGTGAAATTTGACACACAAACAGGCTTGGAAAAGTGGTCCAAGATGCCACTTAGGGCCTATGGAAATGGCGCCATATGCAAGAGGAATGGGCCTAAGTTCGAGTCACATGGGAAGCAAATAAAAGAAATTTTATTTTGCTACAAGGAGCAGAGAGGTGGACGGCACATGGCTATAAATTAGGAGCTTTTATTCTTTTATAAATAGTGGATAAATAAGGGATTTATTTATCATTATTTTCAAGAGATAATTGTTGGATTAAATTCTTTTAATTTGAATAAAGAGATAAAGAGGAAAATAAGGGAGAAGTGATGGCCAAGTAAGGGACTTTGAGTTTAATAATAATTTCGGCTAAGTAAGGATAGTTCTTTGAATTATCTTTTATTTTAAGTGATAATTAAAGGATAAAGTTATCGATAGAGGAGTGGTGGCCAAGTAAGGGACTCCTTAGATGATAATTTCGGTTATAAAAGGAAGGAAGGAGGGCTACTCATCAATTTGTGCTTCCTCCTTTCTCTGTCGAATTCTCTTCACCAAATCTTCTTCTTCTTTTATTTTTGCCAAGCCGAATTACCTTGTGTTCTAGTCGAATCCTCCATCTTTATTCTTCCTTTTCTTTTCTTTCCAATCCATCAAAAGCCGAATCTTGGAAGGGCTTCAAGCATAGGTGCTGTCGATTTCTTCAAAGGTAAGAACAAGTTTGATTCCCTTTCTTTTCTTTTAGATTAGCCGAGAGATAATCTAACCCCATACATATTATGGTTGCCGAATATGGAAGGACCTTTCGGGATTATCAGAGTAGTCGACTAAAAGGAGGAGTATTCGGGATTTCTAAGATTAAGGTAAGACATGTGAATATCGGCCAAAGGCCTTGATTTATGTTTGATGATTAAGATTAATTCTAACGTAAGGTTTTAGGGATTTTGACATTCCTAGTGAAACAAGGAACAGTTTCGGGATTTGTTGGTGTTCCAATCGGCAACAAGGTAAGAATACTAATCCTACTAGGATTTGGATTTATGGCCGAATGGCTTTTTATTAAAGTAGTAGGTGATTAATCAAATGTAGGGATTAAGGATCCAAGCATTAGATCAAGCTTTTCGGGATCTCAAGGAAATTTTAAGCGAATCAGTGTGTACCCCACACTAACTTTTAATAAGATTGATGGTAATATGTAAAATATGCATGTTTATAAGAATGTGGCTAAGGTACCATAATATGGTACAAAGTACTCAGCACGTTTCCTACTTCCACTAGGATTATGAAATATGTTATTTATAACATGTGAAAATTTATAAGAATGTGAATTTAAGTATGATATGCATGATATGAACAATATGGGTCATTCGGGATATATGAAAAAGGGGAAGTGAATGTGATGACTACGGTCTCACTATCCGAATGTGGTGACTTGGTCACATTATCCGAATGTGGTAACTTTGGTTACATTATCTCGAATGTGGTGTCTCATGACACAATTATCCGTGGCTATGCCACAAATTTTATATGGGTGATGAGCACGTCGATCGCAAATGATCGCCTTCGATGTGTGTGTAGCGGATGGAGGGTTGACTTAGTAGTCCCCACGGTGTATTTGGCGCAGTGTGCGGGGTGTGTAGCGGATGGACAACTAGGTTTGGGTTTGGGAATGCATCATAACCTGTATTCTATGTTTTGAATGTGTAATATGTGATATGCCTGATTCTATTATGATTTAGTGTCGTGTACACATTGAGTCTGCATTTGACTCACCCGTGGGGAACATTTTTAGGTGATGAAGCAGTGATGGACCGGGACGGTAGAACTTGTGGTGGCCATGCTCAACATGAAGTTTATAGTTTTGAGGACTCTTGAATTTATTTTAGTACTTTGAATTATTTTGGGAATTATTTGATGTAATAAGGCCATAAGGCCATAGTTGAATTACTTTACACTTATTTTTATTTATTATGATTATGAATTTTATCTATTAAAATTTAATTAAAATTTCTTTTAAACTAAACCCTAAATATTTTGTCACTTAAGATAAAAGGGATTTCAATATAAAACGAACCTATTTTCAACACAAGCCCAACCCAAAACCATATTTTTCTTAAAATCACACAAGTTTTCCTAAGAACAAAAGAATTTTGAACCGGTTTACTTGAGGAACATACCAAATCTGGTCAAAGCTCGTGGGCCGGGTTTGGGGTGTTGTTTTTGTATCGCATCGAGCCCGCTTTAAACTCCCGGCCTGTGGGATAAGGGCCCAAAACATTTTCAAATCGAGCCCAAATGAGTTTTATGAAAGTATTTTTGAAAATGAGCAGGTTTTCTGGCATGGCACCTAAGTCTCCGACCATGATCCACACTGTAAGTACCCTAACCATTTGTGTGATTATGTGGTTTATGTTATGAATTATGGAAGGGTAGAAGAGGAATGGAATGTAGAATAGCATGATAGGAACTTGAACCCTAGGGCTAGTGCACTCAAACATATGCATAAGACTTAAGGACTATTAAACAAACCTATGAAGTAAGTCGCCGAGCTGGGGTGTGGCAACCATTGTGCGCATGTCTAGGAGTGGATTCAGTAAGAGCTTGGTATTTAAGCAGTCCTAGCGACTCACCTCCTCTTTACTCGAATCCTACCTGGTGCGTAGCTACTGTTCACCCTAACCAAGAGGACTTATTCACGGGCTAAACCCGATAATTAAAACCCGAAAGGGACTAGCCATGATAAAAACCCTAGTTTTAAAAGCCCTAAATTACCCTTTTAATTGTAGTAAAAGATTATTGTGAAAATTTTTCAAAAATATCTCCGATTTACAAAATTACAAAAATGCCCCTGTATTGTAAATTACTAAAATACCCTTAGTTCTTAAGATTTTCAAAAATACCCTCGACGTTTGCTACAATATTTCTACTTTACAAAGATATTAAAACTTCTGCTTTACAAATAACAAGATACCCTGATTTGGAAAATTTACTAATCGCCTCGACTTCCAAAATTACCAAAATAACCTCGATTTCTAAAATTTTTGCAACACCTCCGATTTGGAAAACAAAATAACCTGAGATTTTGTACATTCTGAAATACCTTTAATTTGAAAAATATTTTCGAATTGACCCCGATTTATTACCAAAATACCCCTGTAGGGAAAAAGACGAAATTACCACTGGGTAGGGAAATGGATGGAATGGCCATAAAAGTGTAGTGAATGATGTTGTGAATGAATGTGATTTCATGGAAAAATGAATGTGTCTCTCGCTTATGAATGTGAATGTGACTCCTGAGTTAGAGTAGTGAACTTGAACTAGAAACTTTGGTTGATCGAAAGAACTACTTCAACATCTCTTTTCATAAAACTGTCGCGAATAATCGGTGGAACAAAATTTCGATGCATAAAACTTTTAATCAGATTAAATCGCGACGTTAGAAATAAGTTCTAGGGGACGTGAACTTAGAGATCGTGCCTAGAAAGTATGATGGTTCTATTAAGATCAGAGTGCGCAGACATAAGCGTAGTGCGGTGAGTTAAGATGTACGATTATTCGTTAATAAGTAATTTCGAGGACGAAATTATTTTTAAGGAGGGTAGAACTGTAACATCCGAAAAGGGCCTATGCATTTTTGGTTTAATTGTACGAAATGACATATCTTATGTGTTATGAATATATTTTGAACACTTTTGGAAACACGGAAATGTATGGAAATGTTAAGTTTAAAAGAGGAAAGTGAACATTTTAGAACCTTGGAAATGTAAGGAAATGTCTTGTAAGGAAATGTCATGGAAATGTAAGGAAATGTCTTGTAAGAAAGTGTCATGGAAATGTAAGGAAATGTCTTGGAAATGTAAGGAAATGTCTTGTAAGGAAATGTCATTGAAATGTAAGGAAATGTCAAGTTTACTGAGCGATCGAAATTTTTGGAAACTTAAAAATGACCTAGAAATGACGAGTTTTAAGGTTTAAAGGGGAAATTAAGGCAAGGTGGCCTTAAAAGAAAAAGTTTGTGAAATTTGACACACAAACAGGCTTGGAAAAGTGGTGCAAGATGCCACTTAGGGCCTATAGAAATGGCGCCATATGCAAGAGGAATGGGCCTAAGTTCGAGTCACATGGGAAGCAAATAAAAGAAATTTTATTTTGCTACAAGGAGCAGAGAGGTGGACGGTACATGGCTATAAATTAGGAGCTTTTATTCTTTTATAAATAGTGGATAAATAAGGGATTTATTTATCATTATTTTCAAGAGATAATTATTGGATTAAATTCTTTTAATTTGAATAAAGAGATAAAGAGGAAAATAAGGGAGAAGTGATGGCCAAGTAAGGGACTTTGAGTTTAATAATAATTTCGGCTACGTAAGGATAGTTGCTGAATTATCTTTTATTTTAAGTGATAATTAAAGGATAAAGTTATCAGATAGAGGAGTGGTGGCCAAGTAAGGGACTCCTTAGATGATAATTTCGGTTATAAAAGGAAGCAAGGAGGGCTACTCATCAATTTGTGCTTCCTCCTTTCTCTGCCGAATTCTCTTCACCAAATCTTCTTCTTCTTTTATTTTTTCCAAGCCGAAATACCTTGTGTTCTAGTCGAATACTCCATCTTTATTCTTCCTTTTCTTTTCTTTCCAATCCATCAAAAGCCGAATCTTGGAAGGGCTTCAAGCATAGGTGCTGTCGATTTCTTCAAAGGTAAGAACAAGTTTGATTCCCTTTCTTTTCTTTTAGATTAGCCGAGAGATAATCTAACCCCATACATATTATGGTTGCCGAATATGGAAGGACCTTTCGGGATTATCAGAGTAGTCGACTAAAAGGAGGAGTATTCGGGATTTCTAAGATTAAGGTAAGACATGTGAATATTCAGCCAAAGGCCTTGATTTATGTTTGATGATTAAGATTAAGTCTAACGTAAGGTTTTAGGGATTTTGACATTCCTAGTGAAACAAGGAGCAGTTTCGGGATTTGTTGGTGTTCCAATCGGCAACAAGGTAAGAATACTAATCCTACTAGGATTTGGATTTATGGCCGAATGGCTTTTTATTAAAGTAGTAGGTGATTAATCAAATGTAGGGATTAAGGATCCAAGCATTAGATCAAGCTTTTCGGGATCTCAAGGAAATTTTAAGCGAATCAGTGTGTACCCACACTAACTTTTAATAAGATTGATGGTAATATGTAAAATATGCATGTTTATAAGAATGTGGCTAAGGTACCATAATATGGTACAAAGTACTCAGCACGTTTCCTACTTCCACTAGGATTATGAAATATGTTATTTATAACATGTGAAAATTTATAAGAATGTGAATTTAAGTATGATATGCATGATATGAACAATATGGGTCATTCGGGATATATGAAAAAGGGGAAGTGAATGTGATGACTACGGTCTCACTATTCGAATGTGGTGACTTGGTCACAATATCTCGAATGTGGTAACTTTGGTTACATTATCTCGAATGTGGTGTCTCATGACACAATTATCTCAGTGGCTATGCCACAAATTTTATATGGGTGATGAGCACGTCGACCGCAAATGATCGCTTCGATGGTGTGTAGCGGATGGAGGGTTGACTTAGTAGTCCCACGGTGTGTTGGCAGTACGGGGTGTGTAGCGGATGGACAACTAGGTTTGGGTTTGGGAATGCATCATAACTTGTATTCTATGTTTTGAATGTGTAATATGTGATATGCCTGATTCTATTATGATTTAGTGTCGTGTACACATTGAGTCTGTTTGACTCACCCGTTAGTGAACATTTTTAGGTGATGAAGCAGTGATGGACCGGGACCAGCGAGAACTTGTGGTGGCCATGCTCAACATGAAGTTTATAGTTTTGAGGACTCTTGAATTTATTTTAGTACTTTGAATTATTTTGGGAATTATTTGATGTAATAAGGCCATAAGGCCATAGTTGAATTACTTTACACTTATTTTTATTTATTATGATTATGAATTTTATCTATTAAAATTTAATTAAAATTTCTTTTAAACTAAACCCTAAATATTTTGTCACTTAAGATAAAAGGGATTTCAATATAAAACGAACCTATTTTCAACACAAGCCCAACCCAAAACAATATTTTTCTTAAAATCACACAAGTTTTCCTAAGAACAAAAGAATTTTGAACCGGTTTACTTGAGGAACATACCAAATCTGGTCAAAGCTCGTGGGCCGGGTTTGGGGTGTTTCAGTTTGGTATCAGAGCCCAGTTTTAAACTCCCGGCCTGTGGGCTAAGGGCCCAAAACATTTTCAAATCGAGCCCAAATGAGTTTTATGAAAGTATTTTTGAAAATGAGCAGGTTTTCTGGCATGGCACCTAAGTCTCCGACCCGTAGTCCACCAGGTAAGTACCCCTAACCATTTGTGTGATTATGTGGTTTATGTTATGAATTATGGAAGGGTAGAAGAGGAATGGAACGTAGAATAGCATGATAGGAACTTGAACCCTAGGGCTAGTGCACTCAAACATATGAATAAGACTTAAGGACTATTAAACAAACCTATGAAGTAAGTCGCCGAGCTGGGGTGTGGCAACCATTGTGCGCATGTCTAGGAGTGGATTCAGTAAGAGCTTGGTATTTAAGCAGTCCTAGCGACTCACCTCCTCTTTACTCGAATCCTACCTGGTGCGTAGCTACTGTTCACCCTAACCAAGAGGACTTATTCACGGGCTAAACCCGATAATTAAAACCCGAAACGGACTAGCCATGATAAAAACCCTAGTTTTAAAAGCCCTAAATTACCCTTTTAATTGTAGTAAAAGATTATTGTGAAAATTTTTCAAAAATATCTCCGATTTACAAAATTACAAAAATGCCCTCTGTATTGTAAATTACTAAAATACCCTTAGTTCTTAAGATTTTCAAAAATACCCTCGACGTTTGCTACAATATTTCTAATTTACAAAGATATCAAAAACTTCTATTTTACAAATAACAAGATACCCCGATTTGGAAAATTTACTTAATCGCTTACGACTTCCAAAATTACAGAAATAACCTCGATTTCTAAAATTTTTGCAACACCTCGATTTGGAAAACAAAATAACTTGGAGAGATTTTGTAAATTTGAAATACCTTTAATTTGAAAAATATTTTCGAATTGACCCCGATTTATTACCAAAATACCCCTGTAGGAAAAAGACGAAATTACCACAGGTAGGGAAATGGATGGAATGGCCATAAAAGTGTAGTGAATGATGTTGTGAATGAATGTGATTTCATGGAAAAATGAATGTGTCTCTCGCTTATGAATGTGAATGTGACTCCACGAGTTAGAGTAGTGAACTTGAACTAGAAACTTTGGTTGATCGAAAGAACTACTTACGAACATCTCTTTTCATAAAGCTGTTCGCGAATAATCGAGTGGAACAAAATTTACGATGCATAAAACTTTTTAATCAGATTAAATCGCGACGTTAGAAATAAGTTCTAGGGGACGTGAACTTAGAGCGTGCCTAGAAAGTATGATGGTTCTATTAAGATCAGAGTGCGTGACATAAGCGTAGTACGGTGAGTTAAGATGTACGATTATTCGTTAATAAGTAATTTCGAGGACGAAATTATTTTTAAGGAGGGTAGAAGCGTAACATCTGAAAAGGGCCTATGCATTTTTGGTTTAATTGTGCGAAATGACATATCTTATGTGTTATGAATATATTTTGAACACTTTTGGAAACCTGGAAATGTATGGAAATGTTAAGTTTAAAAGAGGAAAGTGAACATTTTTAGAACCTTGGAAATGTAAGGAAATGTCTTGTAAGGAAATGTCATGGAAATGTAAGGAAATGTCTTGTAAGGAAATGTCATGGAAATGTAAGGAAATGTCTTGGAAATGTAAGGAAATGTCTTGTAAGGAAATGTCATGGAAATGTAAGGAAATGTCAAGTTTACAGAGCCGATCGAAAATTTTTGGAAACTTAAAAATGACCTAGAAATGACGAGTTTTAAGGTTTAAAAGGGGAAATTAAGGCAAGGTGGCCTTAAAAGAAAAAGTTTGTGAAATTTGACACACAAACAGGCTTGGAAAAGTGGTCTGAAGATGTCACTTAGGGCCTATAGAAATGGCGCCATATGCAAGAGGAATGGGCCTAAGTTCGAGTCACATGGGAGGCAAATAAAAGAAATTTTATTTTGCTACAAGGAGCAGAGAGGTGGACGGTACATGGCTATAAATTAGGAGCTTTTATTCTTTTATAAATAGTGGATAAATAAGGGATTTATTTATCATTATTTTCAAGAGATAATTATTGGATTAAATTCTTTTAATTTGAATAAAGAGATAAAGAGGAAAATAAGGGAGAAGTGATGGCCAAGTAAGGGACTTTGAGTTTAATAATAATTTCGGCTAAGTAAGGATAGTTGCTGAATTATCTTTTATTTTAAGTGATAATTATAGGATAAAGTTTTCAGATAGAGGAGTGGTGGCCAAGTAAGGGACTCCTTAGATGATAATTTCGGTTATAAAAGGAAGGAAGGAGGGCTACTCATCAATTTGTGCTTCCTCTTTTCTCTGCCGAATTCTCTTCACCAAATCTTCTTCTTCTTTTATTTTTGCCAAGCCGAAATACCTTGTGTTCTAGTCGAATCCTCCATCTTTATTCTTCCTTTTCTTTTCTTTCCAATCCATCAAAAGCCGAATCTTGGAAGGGCTTCAAGCATAGAGTCTTTGTCGATTTCTTCAAAGGGAAGAACAAGTTTGATTCCCTTTCTTTTCTTTTAGATTAGCCGAGAGATAATCTAACCCCATACATATTATGGTTGCCGAATATGGAAGGACCTTTCGGGATTATCAGAGTAGTCGACTAAAAGGAGGAGTATTCGGGATTTCTAAGATTAAGGTAAGACATGTGAATATTCGGCCAAAGGCCTTGATTTATGTTTGATGATTAAGATTAAGTCTAACGTAAGGTTTTAGGGATTTTGACATTCCTAGTGAAACAAGGAACAGTTTCGGGATTTGTTGGTGTTCCAATCGGCAACAAGGTAAGAATACTAATCCTACTAGGATTTGGATTTATGGCCGAATGGCTTTTTATTAAAGTAGTAGGTGATTAATCAAATGTAGGGATTAAGGATCCAAGCATTAGATCAAGCTTTTCGGGATCTCAAGGAAATTTTAAGCGAATCAGGTGTGTACCCCACACTAACTTTTAATAAGATTGATGGTAATATGTAAAATATGCATGTTTATAAGAATGTGGCTAAGGTACCATAATATGGTACAAAGTACTCGTGCACGTTTCCTACTTCCACTAGGATTATGAAATATGTTATTTATAACATGTGAAAATTTATAAGAATGTGAATTTAAGTATGATAAGCATGATATGAACAATATGGGTCATTCGGGATATATGAAAAGGGGAAGTGAATGTGATGACTACGGTCTCACTATCCGAATGTGGTGACTTGGTCACATTATTCGAATGTGGTAACTTTCGTTACATTATCTCGAATGTGGTGTCTCATGACACAATTATCTGTGGCTATGCCACAAATTTTATATGGGCGATGAGCACGCCGATTGCAATGAATGCCTTCGATGGTGTGTAGCGGATGGAGGGTTGACTTAGTGGTCCCCACGGTGTGACTGGCAGTGCACGGGGTGTGTAGCGGATGGACAACTAGGTTTGGGTTTGGGAATGCATCATAACTTTGTATTCTATGTTTTGAATGTGTAATATGTGATATGCCTGATTCTATTATGATTTAGTGTCGTGTACACATTGAGTCTGTTTGACTCACCCCGTTGGGGAACATTTTTCAGGTGATGAACAGTGATGGACCGGGACGACAGAACTTGTGGTGGCCATGCTCAACATGAAGTTTATAGTTTTGAGGACTCTTGAATTTATTTTAGTACTTTGAATTATTTTGGGAATTATTTGATGTAATAAGGCCATAAGGCCATAGTTGAATTACTTTACACTTATTTTTATTTATTATGATTATGAATTTTATCTATTAAAATTTAATTAAAATTTCTTTTAAACTAAACCCTAAATATTTTGTCACTTAAGATAAAAGGGATTTCAATATAAAACGAACCTGTTTTCAACACAAGCCCAACCCAAAACAATATTTTTCTTAAAATCACACAAGTTTTCCTAAGAACAAAAGAATTTTGAACCGGTTTACTTGAGGAACATACCAAATCTGGTCAAAGCTCGTGGGCCGGGTTTGGGGTGTTTCAGTTTGGTATCAGAGCCCAGTTTTAAACTCCCGGCCTGTGGGCTAAGGGCCCAAAACATTTTCAAATCGAGCCCAAATGAGTTTTATGAAAGTATTTTTGAAAATGAGCGGGTTTTCGGCATGGCACCTAAGTCTCAGACCATGATCCACCACTGTAAGTACCCCTAACCATTTGTGTGATTATGTGGTTTATGTTATAAATTATGGAAGGGTAGAAGAGGAATGGAACGTAGAATAGCATGATAGGAACTTGAACCCTAGGGCTAGTGCACTCAAACATATGCATAAGACTTAAGGACTATTAAACAAACCTATGAAGTAAGTCGCCGAGCTGGGGTGTGGCAACCATTGTGCGCATGTCTAGGAGTGGATTCGATGAAGAGCTTGGTATTTAAGCAGTCCTAGCGACTCACCTCCTCTTTACTCGAATCCTACCTGGTGCGTAGCTACTGTTCACCCTAACCAAGAGGACTTATTCACGGGCTAAACCCGATAATTAAAACCCGAAAGGGACTAGCCATGATAAAAACCCTAGTTTTAAAAGCCCTAAATTACCCTTTTAATTGTAGTAAAAGATTATTGTGAAAATTTTTCAAAAATATCTCCGATTTACAAAATTACAAAAATGCCCCTGTATTGTAAATTACTAAAATACCCTTAGTTCTTAAGATTTTCAAAAATACCCTCGACGTTTGCTACAATATTTCTACTTTACAAAGATATCAAAAACTTCTGTTTTACAAATAACAAGATACCCTGATTTGGAAAATTTACGGAACTGCCCCTGACTTCCAAAATTACCAAAATAACCTCGATTTCTAAAATTTTTGCAACACCTCTGATTTGGAAAACAAAATAACCCAGAGATTTTGTACATTCTGAAATACCTTTAATTTGAAAAATATTTTCGAATTGACCCCGATTTATTACCAAAATACCCCTGTAGGGAAAAAGACGAAATTACCACTGGGTAGGGAAATGGATGGAATGGCCATAAAAGTGTAGTGAATGATGTTGTGAATGAATGTGATTTCATGGAAAAATGAATGTGTCTCTGCTTATGAATGTGAATGTGACTCCCTGAGTTAGAGTAGTGAACTTGAACTAGAAACTTTGGTTGATCGAAAGAACTACTTCTGAACATCTCTTTTCATAAAACTGTTCGCGAATAATCAGTGGAACAAAATTTCTGATGCATAAAACTTTTTAATCAGATTAAATCGCGACGTTAGAAATAAGTTCTAGGGGACGTGAACTTAGAGACTGTGCCTAGAAAGTATGATGGTTCTATTAAGATCAGAGTGCGCAGCATAAGCGTAGTGCGGTGAGTTAAGATGTACGATTATTCGTTAATAAGTAATTTCGAGGACGAAATTATTTTTAAGGAGGGTAGAATCTGTAACATCATCTGAAAAGGGCCTATGCATTTTTGGTTTAATTGTACGAAATGACATATCTTATGTGTTATGAATATATTTTGAACACTTTTGGAAACACGGAAATGTATGGAAATGTTAAGTTTAAAAGAGGAAAGTGAACATTTTAGAACCTTGGAAATGTAAGGAAATGTCTTGTAAGGAAATGTCATGGAAATGTAAGGAAATGTCAAGTTTACAGAGCCGATCAAAAATTTTTGGAAACTTAAAAATGACCTAGAAATGACGAGTTTTAAGGTTTAAAAGGGGAAATTAAGGCAAGGTGGCCTTAAAAGAAAAAGTTTGTGAAATTTGACACACAAACAGGCTTGGAAAAGTGGTCTGAAGATGCCACTTAGGGCCTATAGAAATGGCGCCATATGCAAGAGGAATGGGCCTAAGTTCGAGTCACATGGGAAGCAAATAAAAGAAATTTTATTTTGCTACAAGGAGCAAAGAGGTGGACGGTACATGGCTATAAATTAGGAGCTTTTATTCTTTTATAAATAGTGGATAAATAAGGGATTTATTTATCATTATTTTCAAGAGATAATTATTGGATTAAATTCTTTTAATTTGAATAAAGAGATAAAGAGGAAAATAAGGGAGAAGTGATGGCCAAGTAAAGGACTTTGAGTTTAATAATAATTTCGGCTAAGTAAGGATAGTTGCTGAATTATCTTTTATTTTAAGTGATATAAAGGATAAAGTTATCAGATAGAGGAGTGGTGGCCAAGTAAGGGACTCCTTAGATGATAATTTCGGTTATAAAAGGAAGGAATGAGGGCTACTCATCAATTTGTGCTTCCTCCTTTCTCTGCCGAATTCTCTTCACCAAATCTTCTTCTTCTTTTATTTTTGCCAAGCCGAAATACCTTGTGTTCTAGTCGAATCCTCCATCTTTATTCTTCCTTTTCTTTTCTTTCCAATCCATCAAAAGCCGAATCTTGGAAGGGCTTCAAGCATAGGTGCTGTCGATTTCTTCAAAGGTAAGAACAAGTTTGATTCCCTTTCTTTTCTTTTAGATTAGCCGAGAGATAATCTAACCCCATACATATTATGGTTACCGAATATGGAAGGACCTTTCGGGATTATCAGAGTAGTCGACTAAAAGGAGGAGTATTCGGGATTTCTAAGATTAAGGTAAGACATGTGAATATTCGGCCAAAGGCCTTGATTTATGTTTGATGATTAAGATTAAGTCTAACGTAAGGTTTTAGGGATTTTGACATTCCTAGTGAAACAAGGAACAGTTTCGGGATTTGTTGGTGTTCCAATCGGTAACAAGGTAAGAATACTAATCCACATTCAAGCACTGGGCTAGGCCCTTTTCTCATTAATCCACAGACTACTGGGCTTGGCCCATTTCCACGTATGTTCTCAAAACATACCTATCCACATGTCATATTGGGCTTGGCCCATTTCCATATCAATTCGTAATGAAACCATGCAATCATGATACCCAACCCAATCCTAAGGTCCATCCGCTACACACCCCCTTATCCAGCCTACCACACACCAGGGGACTATTGAGTCACCCTCTCCTTTTATCTCCAAAAAGGCAACCAATGCCATCCACGATGTAGCGTATAGCTAACATCAAACCACGATGGAGCACACAAAGAACCCATCACCCACGATATGGCATAGAGCCGATATCAATCAAGGTAACCACGCGAACTAAATCGCAAAGATCCACAACGCGACCTCAGTCAGCGCCAATCCACGATGTAGCACAAAGCTGACATCAACCACGTACTCGAAGTACACCCGTACCTTCTTTCAAAAACCCACCCATGCACATGTAACATAATATGATGCTGGGATGATGCATGTACATGATATTCACAAATATAGGCATGCTCACATAGTTAAAATCAAGTATCACATATTAGCCAATTTGCTACTAACCTGGTCGTCATCATACCCCTTTAGGGTATCCATTACACATATGGCACTGCATTCATTAGTAAACATATAGCACAACAGAGATCATACAAATCCCGGAAACAATGGTCTAACTACACACCTTATGACCTGAAGCTCTAAACCTTCGATCCCGACGCTATCGTTTAGCGAGACTACCGCTATCTGCCTATAGCTCTCTCCTGCCGCTGGCCCACACCCCGGTGGCCAATCCCGAACAGCTGAAACCGACCTTTTCTTAAACTTTGGGATGGGAGCTTTCCCTTTTCCCTCAAGACTGGTATTGGCCAAAATATCTTGAATCCCGGAGAATTGATCTATGTCCCTAAATATCCTTGCTCCTCAAGGCTGATTTGATTTCCAAACAAATCTCAAGACTACGGAATGGTCCTTTTTGTAATCGACCACACCCTAAAACGCATAAATGATTAGCCTTAATAGCCTTCGGCTTTTGAATAATGAAAGAATAATTACAACATGGATCTTTACCACCACTTATCGAATCTGACTACCAACGATTGAGGAGAAGAAACCGAAGAGATCCACACCACACCTAGAATTCGACCAAGGTGCAAACTAATAAAAGAGGAGAAGTTTCGGCTACCAAGGGATTAAAAGAGAATCAATAAAAAGCAACCATTGATTAAATGGTCAAAGAAGAAATCGGCAAGGGTATATGCTGCTTGGGGGTTTTCGGTTTCAAGAAAGACAAAGAGGGAATGTCACCTGAAGATTCGGCTAGCTATAAAAGCACCAAGGATTCGGCTTAACACAGTAAAAATATGGGAGGGTGAATAATTCGGCTACTAGCAAAATTTAGGGGACCCCAGAACAAAATTTTTGGCAAGAGACTAAAAGAATAATTCAGCATTCTACCCCCCTATTTATAGCATTCGGCACCTTCCCACATGAAGAATCCATCATTCGACCATCAGCTACTAATTCAAATTAATTTGAATTAGACAACTCCTTCACTATTTAATCCATATTTATCTCTTTACCAAATCAAAAACAATAACCCACTATGACCATTATCTCTAATTTCAACTAAAATAATCCTCTAATTATCTAAAATAATAAAATAATCAAATGCTTATCACCTCCTACCAGCCGAATTCAAAAAGCTAAACAACTCCAATTAAATCTTATCTTCATCCATTCAAAAACAATTTGAATGGTTCCACTATTATCCCACCTATTAAAATAAAGATTAAAAAAACAACCACTAGATAAAATAAAACCTTATCCTCACCTACCTAAGACTCCATGTGCCGTCCACACCTTCAAATTGCTGCCAAAAAGAATAAAATAAAATTGAACTCCAAAACGCAACTCTCTTGGTTCGAACACGGAACCACCGCCGCACACCTCTCCTCCAACGCCTGTGCCACTCGGCCACTTTGATTTTATGCCATAAAGCCCCAACATTTAATTTTAAACCCTTCTTTCTTCAGCCCATCCCCAAATAACAAAAATAAAAACGCCAAAATGCCGCTGCCCCCACTCGAACCAGCGCCCTTTCTCCCCTTCAGCGCCTAAGTGGCGCATGAGAGCCACTCTGCCAATTGGACTTTCATGTCCACCAACCTGGCCATTAATTCTAAGGCATACTTAGCCCAGTCCCTTGACGCACAAAAATAAAACAAAATTGCTGCCCCAGCAGCTCGAACCCTTGCTCCCTTAGGCGTCACCTTCCAAAGCCCCCAAGCAGCGCCTCCTCGCCACTTTGCCAGATCCTTTCTTGTGTCCTAAACTCCATAAAATTATTTTAAGTCCTTCCTGCCCTATTTCCCCTTTTACACTAAAAATCCAAAATTTTCCAAATCCTTCCCCTTTCACCCGAGCATTCTTAAACCTCTAAAACACCTCCAAACACACCCAAAAACCTACCAACACCTGAATTATACTCAAATTGCCTAGCCCCTAAACCAGGGTGTTACAATTCTACCCTCCTTAAAATAATTTCGTCCTCGAAATTACTTTACTAAAGAACGTCCGCACAACCTATCTTACCACCTTACGCTTATGCTGCGCACTCTGATCTTACTAAGACTATCCTTCCTTCCCAACACAGTCTCTAAGTTCGCACTCAAAATTCAAAACACCTCTCTTAGCAGCACAGAAAAGGCTAATTCACAAGCAAGCAAAGCAATCAAAGCATGTACCAAAGCAAAGGAGCTTACCCGCTATCACATCCTTGGTTGACTCTGACTAGAACCATTCCTTCCACGGCTTGAACCACGACCCCTCGTCACTCGAGGACAATTCTTAACCAGATGTGCCTTAGATCCACACCGAAAGCATTCTTTACTATTTCCCCAACACTCTCCTGTGTGAGGTCTTCCACACCGAGCACAATGACTATTCCGATCCACTGGTACAAGCGCACTTACAGGGTTCTCGGTCCTTGGTCTTTTCTGGACATTACCTAACGATACTGATGGCCCAACATTCCTCTTCTTCTCTTTCCTATTCTTTTCTCGGTTTTCTCTTATAGTCTTCTTAACCTCTTCAGCAATCCGAGCTTTCTCCACTAGCACCGCGAAGTCTCTCTCCCTCTGCGAGCAATCAAGATCGAAGTTCATCTCGCAATCCGTCCTTAAACCGGACGCACCTCTCATAATCGGTGGCCACAATTCCTTAGCATATCTTGGCTTAACCGCACAAATTCCGCCAGACTCGGCTATCGACTTACTTCCTTGTACCAGATTTAGAAACGCTTTCCTTTGCGAGTCCAAATAACTGGCTCCTACGTACTTCACTTCAAACTTAGCCTTAAAGTAATCCCAATCCAATCGATCTGCCGGTACACCTTGTTTGACAGTGAGCCACCAACGATAAGTTTCGTCGCGAAGCAACGAAACAGCGCCCTTCAGCTTTTCTTCATTGGTGCAGTCTAAATCATCCATGATTCTCTCGACTGCTTCTAGCCAATACTCTGCTACATTCGGAGCTACTCCTGACACTCCTCTAAAGATCTCGGCTCCGTTCGATCTAAGCCTCTCAGACACCGACTTCCGAGTTCCATTTCCCTTACTAACCCCGGCTACTCGTTCTAGCACTTGCAACATGGCTCGCGATACTGCGTCATATTCTCCTGTTTGGTCTTGCTCCTCCACGTCCACTGCTGGCGGCACTTCACTTTCTGACCCATGGCCAGACCCTATCAGTTCCGATGCTGCCATTCTACCTCTACCGCGTCCCCTAGAACTCATCTCTATCGTCTTGATTTATCTGATTAAGAAGTTTTATGCATTAGTAATTGTTCCACTATTTAACCGCGAGCATATTTTATGAATGAAAGATTTTAGAAGTAGTTCTTTCGATCACACAAGGTTCCAGTTCAAATTCGCTATTCTAATTCAGAGAATCACTTTCACACTCATCAATAGAGCCACCTTCATTTCACAATGAAGCCACATTCCTTCATCATCAAAACACATTCATTCCTTAGCAGAGGCACATTCAGTGGTATCTACCACACACATTCACTATTCGGACCTTCCTGCCCGTTTCTACCCCAGGGGTATTTCCGTCATTTTGTCCTACAGGGACATTTCCGTAATAAACCAGGGAAATTTTAAAACTTTAATAAACCAGAACATTTTGAAATTTCCACATCGGGAGGGTATTTCTGAAAATTTGTCAAATTAGAGATACAGCAGAATTTTGGAAACCAGGGGTATTTTAGTAATTTTGTCAACCAGGGTAATTTTGTAAATTTCAAAAGTCGGGGTATTATTTTGAAATACAAAAATTTGGATACTTTTGCAAAGTGAGAGAATTTCATTAAAGTTGGGGTTAACTCAGAAATTTTGAAAGTTAGGGGCATTTTAGTAATTTTTAACACAGGGGTGTTTTCGTAAATTTTTCCAAATCGGAGTATATTGATATTTTGAAAACTAGAGATTTTAATATTTTGCAAAGTGAAAATCATTTTAACAAAAGTTGAGGGTAGTGCGGTAATTTTACAATACAGGGGCATTTTTGTAATTTTGCCGCTAGGGGCATTTTGGTAATTTTGGTAAATCGAAAAAATGTTTTTCAAAACCAGATTTAGGGTTTTACAAACCAAAGGGGTAAGTTTAAAAATTTTAAAACTAAGGGTTTTAAAACAGTAAGGCTAATCCCTTTCGGGTTTTAATAATTGGTTTAGCCTATGAACAAGTCCTCTTGGTTAAGGTGAACCGTAGCTACGCACCAGGTAGGATTCGAGTGGAGACGAGGTGAGTCACGCGGACTGCTTAAGTACCAAGCTCCCACCGAATACCAATCCTAGACATGCGCACATAGGTTGCCACACCTTAACCCGGCGACTTACTTCATAGGTTTGTTTATTAGGCACTTTAAATCTTATGCACGTGTTTGGGTAGACTAGTCCTAGGGTCCAATAGCCCTATCATTCTATTCTACGAGCCCAAATAAACCCATCACAATTCATATATAAATCATTTCAACAAATAGGGGTACTTACCTGGTGGACTTCGGGTCGGAGGTACAGGTGCCATGCCAGAATAACCTGAAAACCTTTTTATAAAAGCCCATATTTCGAAAAGCCCAATTTGAAAATGTTTTTGGGCCCAAAACCCTCAAAGCCGAGTTTTGAACCGGGCTCTGATACCAAACTGTAACATCCCCAAACCCGGCCCACAAGTCTCGACCGGATCTGGTTATGTCACTGCGGAATGACGGTTAAAAATCTTTTTCTTTAGAGTAAAACTTGAGAATTTTGTTAACTTTCGGGAAGTAAGTCCATTAAAAATTATTAAATAATATAAGCTTGGTTTGAATTAAAACTTTATTGTAATTTATTATAATATAAATCCTTTGTAAAAATATTACTAAATACTATATAACCTTTATCAACCATAAATAGAGTACTTTAATCAAAAGTGGCCCTTATTACAAAATAATTAATCCAAGTACTTCAAATTAAAATGCATAAAGAAAATATTTAAAACGTCTCCTTCTGCATGGGCCACCTTGCAGCCTCTCCGACCTGGTCCGGTCAACAAGTCACCTGCGATGTTGGATAAATAATTGGGTGAGTCATAATGACTCAGTGTGTAATTAAACCACTGATATCCACCCACATGTTAGCCACAAATCAACCCGATTATCAAATGCAACATGTAAATATAAACATTTAGACATTACCACAATCTGGGCTTGGCCCACATTCAATCCACATTCAAGCACTGGGCTAGGCCCTTTTCTCATTAATCCACAGACTACTGGGCTTGGCCCATTTCCACGTATGTTCTCAAAACATACCTATCCACATGTCATATTGGGCTTGGCCCATTTCCATATCAATTCGTAATGAAACCATGCAATCATGATACCCAACCCAATCCTAAGGTCCATCCGCTACACACCCCCTTATCCAGCCTACCACACACCAGGGGACTATTGAGTCACCCTCTCCTTTTATCTCCAAAAAGGCAACCAATGCCATCCACGATGTAGCGTATAGCTAACATCAAACCACGATGGAGCACACAGCAACCCATCAGCCACGATATGGCATAGAGCCGATATCAATCAAGGTAACCACGCGAACTAAATCGCAAAGATCCACAACGCGACCTCAGTCAGCGCCAATCCACGATGTAGCACAAAGCTGACATCAACCACACTCAAGTACACCCGCACCTTCTTTCAAAAACCCACCCATGCACATGTAACATAATATGATCTTTGGGATGATGCATGTACATGATATTCACAAATATAGGCATGCTCACATAGTTAAAATCAAGTATCACATATTAGCCAATTTGCTACTAACACAGTCGTCATCATACCCCTTTAGGGTATCCATTACACATATGGCACTGCATTCATTAGTAAACATATAGCACATGAGAGATCATACAAATCCCGAAACAATGGTCTAACTACACACCTTATGACTGAAGCTCTAAACCTTCGATCCCGACGCTATCGTTTAGCGAGACTACCGCTATCCGCCTATAGCTCTCTCCCGCCATTGCCCACACCCGGTGGCCAATCCCGAACAACATTGAAACCGACCTTTTCTTAAACTTTGGGATGGGAGCTTTCCTTTTCCCTCAAGACCGGTATTGGCCAAAATATCTTGAATCCGGAGAATTGATCTATGTCCTAAATATCCTTGCTCCTCAAGGGTGATTTGATTTCCAAACAAATCTCAAGACTACGGAATGGTCCTTTTGTAATCGACCACACCCTAAAACGCATAAATGATTAGCCTTAATAGCCTTGGCTTTTGAATAATGAAAGAATAATTACAACATGGATCTTTACCACCACTTATCGAATCTGACTACCAATGATTGAGGAGAAGAAACCGAAGAGATCCACACCACACCTAGAATTCGACCAAGGTGCAAACTAATAAAAGAGGAGAAGTTTCGGCTACCAAGGGATTAAAAGAGAATCAATAAAAAGCAACCATTGATTAAATGGTCAAAGAAGAAATCGGCAAGGGTATATCTTTGCTTGGGGTTTTCGGTTTCAAGAATGACAAAGAGGGAATGTCACCTGAAGATTCGGCTAGCTATAAAAACACCAAGGATTCGGCTTAACACAGTAAAAATATGGGAGGGTGAATAATTCGGCTACTAGCAAAATTTAGGGGACCCCAGAACAAAATTTTTGGCAAGAGACTAAAAGAATAATTCAGCATTCTACCCCCCTATTTATAGCATTCGGCACCTTCCCACATGAAGAATCCATCATTCGGCCATCAGCTACTAATTCAAATTAATTTGAATTAGACAACTCCTTCACTATTTAATCCATATTTATCTCTTTACCAAATCAAAAACAATAACCCACTAACAGCCATTATCTCTAATTTCAACTAAAATAATCCTCTAATTATCTAAAATAATAAAATAATCAAATGCTTATCACCTCCTACCAGCCGAATTCAAAAAGCTAAACAACTCCAATTAAATCTTATCTTCATCCATTCAAAAACAATTTGAATGGTTCCACTATTATCCCACCTATTAAAATAAAGATTAAAAAAACAACCACTAGATAAAATAAAACCTTATCCTCACCTACCTAAGACTCCATGTGCCGTCCACACCTTCAAATTGCTGCCAATAATAAAATAAAATTGAACTCCAAAACGCAACTCTCTTGGTTCGAACCTGGAACCACTGCTGCACACCTCTCCTCCAACGCCCAGGCCACTCGGCCACTTTGATTTTTATGCCATAAAGCCCCAACATTTAATTTTAAACCCTTCTTTCTTCAGCCCATCCCCAAATAACAAAAATAAAAACGCCAAAATGCCGCTGCCCCCACTCGAACCAGCGCCCTTTCTCCCCTTAGAGCGCCTAAGTGGGCGCATGAGAGCCACTACGCCAATTGGACTTTCATGTCCACCAACCTGGCCATTAATTCTAAGGCATACTTAGCCCAGTCCCTTGACGTACAAAAATAAAACAAAATTGCTGCCCCAGCAGCTCGAACCCTTGCTCCCTTAGGCGTCACCTTCCAAAGCCCCCTAAGCGGCGCCTCCTCGCCACTTTGCGGATCCTTTCTTGTGTCCTAAACTCCATAAAATTATTTTAAGTCCTTCCTGCCCTATTTCCCCTTTTACACTAAAAATCCAAAATTTTCCAAATCCTTCCCCTTTCACCCGAGCATTCTTAAACCTCTAAAACACCTCCAAACACACCCAAAAACCTACCAACACCTGAATTATACTCAAATTGCCTAGCCCCTAAACCAGGGTGTTACAGAACTTGTAAACTTATCGGAAGGGATAAAACCCATAGGGTGTAACTGGATCTAAAAGAGGAAAAGAAATGTGGATGAAAAAGTGGAAACTTATAAGGCCAGACTTGTAGCAAAATATTATACCCAGGAAGAAGGTATTGTTAAAGAAGAAACCTTCTCTTGGTTGTCATGCTCAAGTCAATCCGCATATTACTATACATTGTAGTGACTTTTGATTACGAGATCTAGAAAATAGTTGTCAAGACAATGTTTTTTAACGAATATCTTGAAGAAAGCATCTACATGAAGCAACCCACCATATATATAGCTTAAGGGAACGAGTATAAAGTTTGCAAACTGCTTAGATCCATAAATGGACTTAAAAAAGCATCCTTCTCATGGAATCAAATATTTGATCCAATGATCAAGACTTTTGGATTTGAGCAAAGCGTAGATGAACCTTGTGTTTATAAATGTTTAGGGATGGAAAGGTGGTCTTTCTCGTTCTATATGTCGATGACATTCTACTCATTGAAAATGATGTAGGGACATTGTCATCGGTTAAACTATGGTTAACCCAATAGATTAGTATGGAGGACTTGGGAAAAGCTAATTTTGTTCTAGGCATTTGAATCCTAAGAGATCAAAAGAACAAAGTGATAGCACTGTCTATGGCTTCGTAAATGGATAATATATTGGAGCGTTATGCAATGATTGATTCGAAGAAGGGAAATCAACCCTCCATATTGGGATTTCATCTCTCTTTAGAGGACTATCCTAAGACAGTGGAAGAAATAAAGAACATGAAAAAGGTTTCTTATGCTTTGGCAGTAGGAAGTCTCATATATGTTATGTTATGCGCACACCTAAATATCTATTTTACAGTGGGGTTGGTAAATCAATATCAGGCGAATCTAGGACCAAGACAATGGTAAGCAGTTAAGCATATACTCAAGTATTTACGGAGAACGAGGGAGTATATGCTCGTGTATTTTGGAGGAGATCTTACTCCTATCAGTTATACTGATTCTGACTTCCAGACGTATCGGGATTCGAGAAAATCAACTTTGGGCTGTGCTTTTGTCCTAAATGGCTGGTCCATAAAGTGAATAAGTGTGAAGCAGAGTTACACTACTAACTTCACTATGGAGGGTCAAATATGAGGTATAGAAAAGATATAAGACTATAACAGTGCAGATAAAGCTAAACCTAAAAGAAACCACATAAGGACAAAACACATTAAGGGAAACGGAAGTGTTTGATGAAATAGTTGATGTAGTTAAAAATCACATCTGAGGAAAAACCCTAGGGATTTATTTAGCCAAGACTCTTATAGCTAGAGAGATCTTTGGAAAACATATGGAGAGAATAGGAATGCAAAACATGACTCTTCTACTTCACTAGGGCAAGTGGGAGACTGTTGGATCTGGTGGCCTAAGTGTAGTATTTTCGTTTAAGTACACTTGTAATTTTTTTTTTATTATATTGGTTAATAAAATTATTCATAAATTACTTGAATACTTTGTATATTATCCTCACATGGTTTATGCACGCAAAGAAAAATGGAAGCAAATGTTGTTCATCGGTTGTCTAATGTTTAACTGATATTAAGTTGTATTACGATGTAATTCAAAAGACAACTATTATTAGTAAATGAATCTAAACATGTCATTAGTCTAATCTGTAACATCCCAAATATGGGGTTAATTGGAATTTAATTATTTTTCGTATTATGAACTGCTGTGATATTATTTATGGAATGTTAAGGCTTAATTATGGATTTTTAGTAAGCTCGAGTAGTGGGAAAAATATTATTTTCAAGCTTTGAGGTAGGAGCCTTAACAAGTGGGGTTATAAGAATAAATGGGGATAATTTGGACATAAGATGAGCCTAGAATAAGTGGCAAAGCAAGCCCACTTAAGAGTAAGCTTGTGACGCCACAAGGGATAGGGGATCACGGGTTGAGTCACAAAATTCCCTTTCTTTTGCACTATGTTTGGGACGACACAAGTGGGAGAGTCTTCCTCCCTTTAAACTCTTTTATTATTATTAATAAGAGATAATATGAGCATTTAAAATTAGATTTTTATTTGTTCAATTTCAAGGATAATGGGAGATAAATGAGGTTATTATATGGATTATTAGGAGATTATTATTTATTAATTCAAATTGTTTGAATTAAATCAAATGGATGGCCAAGAGAAAAACTAGGAGTTGGCTAGGAGTTTGAACTCCTTGTTGCCAAGGGTGGACGGCAAGCTTAAGGAGGGGGGGCCGAATGCTTATAAAAACCTCACCCTACCACCTTGTTTTGTTTTTTTTCCATTCTTGCTAGTTGCCGAAAATCCCTAACCCCTCTCCCTTTGTGCTCTTTTATTTTCTTTGTTCTCTTAACCCCATTAGCCGAATATACATCATATTCTTGTGCCGAAACTTCTTTCTCTGATTTGGAGGTCTCTAGCCGAATCTCCTGTTTACTTCTTTAGCTTTGGCCGAATATCAAAGTGGTTAGATCCCTTCAAGTTATTTGTTGTCAGTCGATTTGGAAAAGGTGAGTAGCCATAGCCGAATGCTATTCTTCTCTCTTCTCTTATATGGATTTAAGGAAAGCCGAAATTCGACATATTCTAATGGTTGGCTAAACTTTCTTTTGAAGCCGATTCACCTAAGACTCCAGGATCTCAAAACAGTGGATCTGAACCATTTGTCTTGGTCAATCAAATTGGTAAGTAAGTGGTAAGTACCTACTCATAAGGAAATTACTCTTCTAATTAAGAAAAGCCGAAGGCTATTAAGAGGCTACTAATAGTTGCCGATTTCAGGGAAGCCAAACCATTTGGAGTATAGTGACTTGGGTTCAAAGATATTCAGGTAAGATTTCGGGTTCACAAGGAACCCCTCTCTAATAATTTAATTTGGCCGAATAGGCCATAAGACTAACCCATGAATTTGGTCGAATATAGGACAAGTAGATCTGTGGAGACCAACTTTATTTTTCGGGATTTAGAACATCCAAGGGTGACAGGTGTGTACATACACACGTATAATCATTTTAATATGCTGAGTGTTTTGTATGCTAACTCTGATTTGTGTAGCATCGGATTAATGCCATAACGGTATGAGTGGTGGTTCAGGTAAGTACCTGTTAATATGAATGTGTTATTGATGCTTTTGGGAAGCATGGCTTATTGATACATGTGATAAATGCATGAGATCCGTTGATAAGCTGTTTATCTCTTTGTGGGTTAAATGAGTGGAGGGGGCAAGTGATATTTCGTCTTGTGCGAGCACCGGTGTTTTGGTAACACATCGTGACTATATGTCACCAGAGGTTTTGTACCTCCAGAGGTTTGGTACCTCATAGCGACTCGCCCCACGTGGTTAACACCACCGTGGGTTGGCCCCACTTGAGATATGGGATCGTCTGCGCGGTGATTTGGTATCACACGATGGGTTGGCCCCATCACCCGATTTGTGTCTACGGACACCAGTGTTTTGGTAACACATCGTGACTATATGTCACCAGTGGTTTGGCACCACCAGTGTTTTGGTAACACATCGTGACTACATGTCACCAGTGGTTTGGCACCACCAGTGTTTTGGTAACACATTGTGACTACGGTCACCAGTGGTTTGGTACCACATGGGGTAGACAAAGGCGTTTGGTTGGCTAGGTCGGGTGCATGACTTAGTACATGATGATTGATTATATGTTGTGTATGAAATTGTTTAAATACGAGAGGAAGGGTTACATATCGAGTCTTGGTGACTCACCTTCTCCTTTAACATTTTTAGGTGACTCGTAGATGGCGGTTGAGGAGCCGGTTGGACTCGAGGTGGCCATGCAGTGGACTTGAATAATTTGAACTTTAAACTTAGCTATATTATTTTATTATTGGTTTATTTTATTTTGGTTGTAATAAGGCCTCCATAAACTTTACTTTTGTTATTTCTTATATGTTGGATACTTTGTTTTAAACTATGTTATTAAAACTGCATTAAAATCACATGTTTTCTTAAATTAACACGAAAATGTTTTATTGTGCCATCGGGCACATTCGAAATTTGTATAATAACCGGACTCAATTAAATTTCCAAATTAAATCTAAGTATGGTTTCGGCGAGATAACCAAAAACGAGAAGTTTTCGACAAAACTTAAATTGGTTTTAAAATGGCTTCAAAAAGTTTTCTCCGTAACAATCCAAATTCGGTCGTAATGTTTGGGCCGGGTTGGGTTGTTACAAATTAATATCGAGAGCCAGTTCAAAGCTCATTTGTGGGGCCCAAGGCCCAAAAATGTTTTGGTAGGCCTTATGGAATGATTTCTGGTTTTGAACAGCATGGCCCGAGTCTCTCGGCACCAATCCGCCAGTAAGTACATCTAAAACTCTTGGTGAATTATATTTTGTAGAAGGGTAGGAAGCATGGAACGTAGATAGACTTATAGGACTTGGACCCTAAGGTTAGATTACTCAAACACAAACGAAGCATAAGACTTAAGGAACTAAACCAACCTATGACTTAGTCAATGAGCTAGGGTGTGGTAACCCACATGACGCATGTCTAGGATTGGATTCGGAAGAGCACAGTATTTAAGCGAGTCCTCGTGACTCACCTCCTCTTCGCAGTATCCTACCAGTGCGTAGCTTCTGGTTCACCCTAACTCAAAGGGCTCGAGTGGTGTGGTAACCTCTCGTGCGCATGTCTAGAAAGGTTCGATGAAGAGCTTGGTATTTAAGCGGTCCGCGTGACCCACCTCCTCTTCACTCGAATCCGCACGGTGCGTAGCTTTGGTTCACTACGACCGGGAGGGCTCGATCATTGGCTAAACACAATGATTAAAACCCGAAAAGGGAATTAGCCTTGTTTTTTGAAATAGAATGAAACAACAAACCCTAATGTTTTCAAAACTTGTGCAATAATTTTCTCAAATCCTAGAACATTACTTTTACAACGTTTTTCTCGAAAAACTTGACTTGTGAAAAATTACAGAAATACCCTTAGGAGTAAAATTACCAAAATGCCCCTGACCCATAAAATATTAATTCAATGGTTTTGCCCAAAAATTTCAATGATTTTACAGACATTCAAAAACCTTGCTTTGAAAATCATCAGCAAAATATTTTGGTTCTAGACAATTACAAGAATACCCCTGTAGGAAAAAGACGAAAATACCCCTGGGATAGAAATGGGCAGAAATGTCCAATGAGCGAATAGGTATGGAAAGTATTAAGGAATGGATGCATGAACTTCTTTGTGTGAACTAGGAAAGAAGACTAAAACATTGTTTGCTCGAAAGAATCTCTGATTAAAACTCTATCCATAAAATTTCTTCGTGAATAAGAAAGTGGAACAAATGCTAACGCATAAAACTTTTCTTAATCAGATTAAAAGCGCGGTAGATAGAATGAGTTCTAGAGGACGTGGACGCCGTGGACGTGGTAGGGGTAGGATGACGGTGTCCGAACCCGTCAGTCGGGACAAGGTTACGAAAATGAGGTACCATCGCCACCACCACCTCCTACTTTGGAGCCGAGGAGCGGATCGGACCGGTGGTGAGGCGTGCATCGCAAGTCGCTTTTGCGAGTCTTGGAGATGGTGGTTGAAATTTGGTGGAAATGTGGGAGCTCGGAAATCTGTTCCCGAGCGACTCCGATCTAATGGAGCGGAGGTATTTCGAGGTGTGTCGGGAGTGGCACCCAGTGCAGCAGAATATTGGCTAAAGTCAACTGAAAGAATCATGGATGACCTTGACCTAACTGAGGAAGAAAAGCTGAAAGGGGCCGTGTCGCTTCTAAAGGATGAAGTGTATCAGTGGTGGTTGATGGTTCGAGATGGGGCTACAAGCAGATGATTTGACTTGGGAGTATTTCAGAACCACCTATCAGAAGATGTATGTGGGTACCAGCTACACCGACGCAGCAGCAGAGAAAGGCTTTTCTGGGATTAGTGCAAGGAACTAAGTCCGTGTCGGAATATGAGGCGGAATTTTTAAGGCTGAGTAGGTATGGGAGAGGCATCGTGTCTCATCGAACATGAGCACTGTGTCCGCTTTGAGGACGGACTCAGAGATGATTTGAGGTTACCGATTGCCCCATGATGAGGTTCGTGAGTTCTCATCTTTAGTGGAGAAGGCTAAGGTAGCCGAAGAAGGGATCAAGGAGGTGTGAGGCAAAGTTATAGTAGGAATAATCGAAGAGAGGATTTGGGTCAACTGGATCAAGCGGTAGTGTGCGAGAAAAGGCTAGGCCAAGTGGGCCCAATCAGCGGCAAGGCCCCGACTACTAATCGAGAGAGGCCGACTCGTTGTAATCGCTGTGGAAAGACCCATTGGGGAGGTTGTTGGACCGGTGATAAAGGTTGTTTGAGTGTGGGTCTTTGGAGCATCGTGTCGAGATTGTCCCCGGAAACTAGCTAAGAATCAGCCACCGAGGCGTAATCGTACTCGAGAATAGAAGTGTGGGACCACGGAGGGTCGTGGTAATGGCAGAGGAAACAACGGTCCTAACCGAGGTCGTGGAACTCAAGGCAGAGGTTCAGGCAACACCGAGGCTAGGCAGCCTGGCTTAGTTTACGCAGCAAGGTGTCGCGAGGAAGGTGACGCACCGGATGTCATAACCGTGCGTTTCTAATTTTTGGTTTTCCTTATGTGGCATTGATTGATGTGGGCTCGACGCACTTTCGTACATTGCCGAGTGTGGTAGGAACTATGGACCTAAACTCAAACTGCTTCTAGGGAGATGACTGTAGTTAGCCCTTTAGGTCACTCTGTAATAGTAGATAAACTTTATAGAGGCGTACCCCTAGAACTCCAAGGGGTAGTATTTGTAGCTGATCTAATGGAACTACCGTTTGGGGAGTTCGATTTGATCCTTGGAATGGACTGGCTGGTTAAGCATCAAGCGAATTTGGATTGCGCGGCTAAGCGCATGGTTCTTAAGACGGCTGAAGGTGATGAAGTGGTTATGATAGGAGATAGAAGGAACTACCTATCCAATGTAGTGACTGCCTTGAAGGCTGAAAAGATGGTCAAGAAGGGTTGTGAGGCATATTTGGTTCGAATCTGTGCTTTGGAAGCTAAGGGGTTAGTAGTTGGAAAGGTCCGAACGGTTGGGGAATTCGATGTGTTCCCGAGAGAAGAACTTAAGATGTCCGCCTCCGGATCGGGAAGTCGATTCGATATAGACTTGCTACCGAACGGCACTGTGTCTATAGCACCATACCGAATGGCACCAAAGGAATTAGTGGAGCTAAAGGCTCAAATTCGTGGAGTTCTTGGATAGAGGGTTTATTCGACCAAGTATATCTCCCGTGGGGAGCACTGTGTTGTTTGTCAAGAAGAAGGGCGGTTCTATGCGGATGTGCATCGACTCACCGTCGATTAAACAAGTTAACGATCAAAAACAAGTACGTTGCCTCGGATCGATGATTTGTTTGACCAACTGAAAGGTGCGTCGGTATTCTCAAAGATTGACCTTAGGTCGAGTTATCATCAATTAAGGGTGAAGGAGGCGATGTTCACAAGAGGCGGCATTACGAACTCGGTATGGGCATTTCGAGTTCTTGGTAATGCCATTGGTCGACCAATGCACCGCGGCATTTATGGACTTAATGAATAGGGTATTTCAACAGTACTTGGACCAATTCGTCGTGGTGTTCATAGAGGCGACATATTGGTTTATTCAAAGACGATGGAAGAGCATGACAAGCATTTACGGATAGTTACGCAAGTATTGAGGAGAAGCGAGTTATATGCCAAATTCGAAGAAGTGCGAATTTTGGCTTAGGAAGTGGCTTTCTTAGGGCATGTAGTATCGGTGAAGGAATTAGAGTGGACCTCGCAAGATTGAAGCGAGATTGGAGTGGAAACCACCTAGGTCGGTGGCTGAAATCCAAAGTTTTCTGGGTTTAGCAGGGTACTATCGGAGATTCGTGGAAGGATTCTCTCTAATAGCAGCGCCGTTAACTAAGTTACTAAGGAAAGGTGTCCCATTTGTATGGACGGAGAAGCAGCAAGGAAGCTTTGATAAGCTAAGGAAAATTTTGACGGAAGCTCCGGTTTTGGTACAGCCTGAAGCAGGAAAGTTATTCACAGTCTATTGTGATGCATCTCACACCGATGCAGGATGTGTGTTGATGCAGGATGGGAAGGTAGTAGCCTATGCATCCCGTCAGTTAAGACCGCATGAGGTTAACTACCCAACGCACGACTTGGAGTTAGCGGTAGTCGTCTTTGCTCTGAAGATATGGAGACATTACCTGTATGGGGAGAAGTCGATAGTCTACACGGATCACAAAAGCTTGAGGTATCTTCTGACTCAAAAGGATCTGAATCTGAGACAGCGTCGGTGGATTGAACTACTAAAGGATTACGATTGTTCAATCGAGTACCATCCGGGTAAGGCTAATGTGGTAGCTGACGCATTGAGCCGGAAGGTTGTGACGGACTTAAGAGCAATGTTTGCTCGGTTGAGTCTATATGATGATGGGAGTCTTTTGGCGGAACTCTAAGTAAAGCCGACTTGGATTGAGGAGATTAAGGAAAAGCAGTTAGTGGATGAAGGCTTGAGCGTTAAGAGGGTACAAGTTCAAGATGGTGGTTTGGAAGGGTACGGTCTGTCTAGGGATGGAGTGCTATGTTTTCAAGGGCGAGCATGCATGCCGAAGGACGAAGAGTTGAGGCGGAAAATTCTCCAAGATGCACATAGCAGACCCATACGCTGCATCATCGGGGCGACAAAATGTATGGAGACTTGCGGAAAGCAGATTCGTGGCGGGGTTGAAGCGTGAGATAAGCGAGTTCGTAGGGAAGTGTCGACATGCCCGCAAGTTAAGGTGAACATCGATTACCATCGGGACTACTTCAACCGATAAAGATCCTCAATGGAAATGGGAGAGGATCACCATGGATTTCGTTAGTGGGCTACCCCTTACGCCCAACAAAAAGGATGCAGTTTGGGTAATTGTGGATCGCCTGACTAAATCAGCTCACTTCATGCCGGTGAGAATGGATTACTCACTCCGAAGCTAGCGAAGTTGTATGTGGGTGAAATAGTGAGGTTACATGGTGTGCCAATGATCGATTATTTGAGATAGGGATCGATTCACGTCAAGGTTTTGGAAAGCGTTGCATCAAGCTTTGGGTACACGGTTAGATTTCGAAGCGGCTTTTCATCCACTGATCGGCGGACTGATCGGAAAGGGTGATCTGATTTTAGAAGACATGTTAAGAGGTTGTGTATTGGATTTGGTGGTAGTTGGGAAGAGTACCTACCATTAGCGGAATTCGCTTATAACAATAGTTATCAAGCGAGTATTCAAATGGCTCCATATGAGGCCCTATATGGACGAAAATGCCGTACTCCTACATGTTGGGCGGAGTTGGGGAACGACAAGTTACAGGTCCGAATTGGTAACAGTAGCGAAGACAAAGTCAAGGTGATTAGGTCTCGTCTCAAGAAAGCATCGGATAGGCGAAGTCTTATGCCAATCTCAAACGCAAGGAAATGGAGTATCTTTGTGGGAGACAAGGTCTTTCGAAGGTGTCGCCTTGGAAAAAGGTGTTGAGATTTGGGACGAAAAGGAAGCCGAGCCCAAGGTTCATCGGGCCATATACTGATTGTAAAGCGAGTAGGACCGGTAGCTTATCGCTAGAGTTGCCGCAGGCGAATCGATTCGCAGCGTATTTCATGTGTCGATGTTGAGACGATGTCGGTCGAGATCCTTCGCGCGTCGTGCGATGCGCAGAGATTGAGGTGAATTCGGATTTATCATTTGAAGAGGAACCGGTTCAGATTGTAGACCGAGATGTGAAGGTTCTACGTAGGAAAGCGGTGCCTTTAGTGAAAGTGATATGGCGAGAACCACGAGTGGAAGAAGCTACGTGGGAGCCCAAGGAGGTGATGCGGCAAACAATACCCCATCTCTTTTGATTAAGGAATTTTGAGGACGAAATTTATTTTAAGGGGGTAGAACTGTAACATCCCAAATATGGGGTTAATTGGAATTTAATTATTTTTCGTATTATGAACTGCTGTGATATTATTTATGGAATGTTAAGGCTTAATTATGGATTTTTAGTAAGCTCGAGTAGTGGGAAAAATATTATTTTCAAGCTTTGAGGTAGGGAGCCTTAACAAGTGGGGGTTATAAGAATAAATGGGGATAATTTGGACATAAGATGAGCCTAGAATAAGTGGCAAAGCAAGCCCACTTAAGAGTAAGCTTGTGACGCCACAAGGGATAGGGGGATCCTGGGTTCGAGTCACACAAAATTCCCTTTCTTTTTGCACTATGTTTGGACGGCATAAGTGGGAGAGTCTTCCTCCCTTTAAACTCTTTTATTATTATTAATAAGAGATAATATGAGCATTTAAAATTAGATTTTTATTTGTTCAATTTCAAGGATAATGGGAGATAAATGAGGTTATTATATGGATTATTAGGAGATTATTATTTGTTAATTCAAATTGTTTGAATTAAATCAAATGGATGGCCAAGAGAAAAACTAGGAGTTGGCTAGGAGTTTGAACTCCTTGTTGCCAAGGGTGGGACGGCAAGCTTAAGGAGGGGGTAGAATGCTTATAAAAACCTCACCCTACCACCTTGTTTTGTTTTTTTCCATTCTTGCTAGTTCTTAGAAAATCCCTAACCCCTCTCCCTTTGTGCTCTTTTATTTTCTTTGTTCTCTTAACCCCATTAGCCGAATATACATCATATTCTTGTGCCGAAACTTCTTTCTCTGATTTGGAGGTCTCTAGCCGAATCTCCTGTTTACTTCTTTAGCTTTGGCCGAATATCAAAGTGGTTAGATCCCTTCAAGTTATTTGTTGTCAGTCGATTTGGAAAAGGTGAGTAGCCATAGCCGAATGCTATTCTTCTCTCTTCTCTTATATGGATTTAAGGAAAGCCGAAATCAGACATATTCTAATGGTTGGCTAAACTTTCTTTTGAAGCCGATTCACCTAAGACTCCGGGATCTCAAAGCAGTGGATCCGAACCATTTGTCTTGGTCAATCAAATTGGTAAGTAAGTGGTAAGTACCTACTCATAAGGAAATTACTCTTCTAATTAAGAAAAGCCGAAGACTATTAAGAGGCTACTAATAGTTGCCGATTTCAGGGAAGCCAAACCATTTGGAGTATAGTGACTTGGGTTCAAAGATATTCAGTAAGATTTCGGGTTCACAAGGAACCCTCTCTAATAATTTAATTTGGCCGAATAGGCCATAAAAGGCTAACCCATGAATTTGGCGAATATAGGACAAGTAGATCTGTGGAGACCAACTTTCTTTTCGGATTTAGAACATCCAAGGGTGACAATTGGTGTGTACATACACACGTATAATCATTTTAATGTCTTTGAGTGTTTTGTATGCTAACTCGATTTGTGTAGCATCGGATTAATGCCATAACGGTATGAGTGGTGGTTCGAGTAAGTACACATTAATATGAATGTGTTATTGATGCTTTTGGGAAGCATGGCTTATTGATACATGTGATAAATGCATGAGATCCGTTGATAAGCTGTTTATCTACCGTGGGTTAAATGAGTGGAGGGGGCGGTGATATTTTTCGTCGACGAGCACCGGTGTTTTGGTAAACACTGCGTGACTATATGTCACCAGAGGTTTGGTACCTCCAGAGGTTTGGTACCTCATAGCGACTCGTCCACGTGGTTAACACCACCGTGGGTTGGCCCCACTTGAGATATGGGATAAATGCCGGTGATTTGGTATCACACGATGGGTTGGCCCCATCACCCGATTTGTGTCTACGGACACCAGTGTTTTGGTAACACATCGTGACTATATGTCACCAGTGGTTTGGCACCACCAGTGTTTTGGTAACACATCGTGACTATATGTCACCAGTGGTTTGGCACCACCAGTGTTTTGGTAACACATTGTGACTACGGTCACCAGTGGTTTGGTACCACATGGGGTAGACAAAGGCGTTTGGTTGGCTAGGTCGGGTGCATGACTTAGTACATGATGATTGATTATATGTTGTGTATGAAATTGTTTAAATACAAGGGAAGGGTTACATACTGAGTCTTGGTGACTCACCTTCTCCTTTAACATTTTTCAGGTGACTCGTAGATGGCGGTTGAGGAGCCGGTTGGACTCGAGGTGGCCATGCAGTGGACTTGAATAATTTGAACTTTAAACTTAGCTATATTATTTTATTATTGGTTTATTTTTATTTTGGTTGTAATAAGGCCTCCATAAACTTTACTTTTGTTATTTCTTATATGTTGGATACTTTGTTTTAAACTATGTTATTAAAACTGCATTAAAATCACATGTTTTCTTAAATTAACACGAAAATGTTTTATCGTGCCATCGGGCACATTTGAAATTTGTATAATAACCGGACTCAATTAAATTTCCAAATTAAATCTAAGTATGGTTTCGGCGAGATAACCAAAAACGAGAAGTTTTCGACAAAACTTAAATTGGTTTTAAAATGGCTTCAAAAAGTTTTCTCCGTAACAATCCAAATTCGGTCGTAATGTTTGGGCCGGGTTCGGGTTGTTACATAATCAAAAATGAGAAAACCAATTGAAAGACTATTATATTGTTTATCAAGTCCAATCAGGGAGATGCCTTGTCTAGGGCATTGGAAGGGATGACTCCAAGAAGATAGAGACATAGATGTGAATGATTGGACTAGCAGTACATTGAATTGGACCCAAGTAGAACATATCCTGAATCTATTTATGGATCTATTTGCGTGTGACATGCATAGTGTGACGTACCTAAATCTTGAGTGGATGACAGATTATGTATGTTTGACTCGTACACTTTGATATAAGTAAAAGCCTGAGTTCGAATAGATAAGGATCGAAAGCTAGTGTGTTGGGTGTATGACTTCTGAAGTATGTAGCGTCATTCACAAAAGTGGAATTCATATCCTGATACATGGATAAACGTGGTTGATGAGAAGTAAACGTGGCCATGGGTCATTCATCTTTGTGATGGATGACTTGATCACTATTTGATAGTGATTGGCTTTTCATGAAGGAAGATGCAATGGTTACCATGAGATAAAATAGGATCATATTGGGAGAACGGATATTATCCCAAAGAGATCAAGGATTTAATATGAGGGTAACACACTTATGACAAGGTCATTGGACAAGCACTAAATAGTTGTTTTCGTAATGGTATGTCGTTAGGGAGAGCTCAGTCACAATACTATAGTGGAATGAATTTGTGACTAAATGAGTTTATAATTAATAGGCGAAAAGTTGAAACTTAATTATAAATCATTTGAACACTAATTACAGATGTAGAACCAGTCCCTCCGCTATCTCGTTGAAACCAGAAATGAATTGCATATTGAATCAAAATGAACAGAATGAATAGAAATAGAGAAATGAGAAACATTCAGAAAAATGATTATTGTTTTCTAAGAAATGAAGAAATGGAATCATTTTTGAAATGAACGTGGGTTTCTCAAAAATGGAAATGGAAATGAAAATTAGAAATGATCCATTTGCAAATATATATGGATTACTCAGAAATGATCGGAAGAATGAGTATACGTTTTTGAGTAGTTTTAAAGCTTGAAAATGAAAATAAACCATTCAATGATAGTGAAAAAGTTGAGTTGTAAAATATTGAGTATATTTTCTTGGAAATTTTACTAGAGATAAAATCATCATAATTTTACCAGGGGTAAAATAGGGATGAGAAAATTATTTAATTGGAAAATTAATGTTTATTTTTTTAAAATAGAAAAATATGTATTGGGTTGGATTAAATTATAAATTGTTGGGTTAAATGTCCAAAAAGCACATATAATTCAGCTCAATATAATGAGAGGCCCAAATCTCTATCATTAGCTCAATATAATGAGAGGCCCAAATCTCTATCATTATACATATGAGGGGAAGCATACCCTATTATCCCCTCTCGCTCTCTTACTTGGACTAGGAAGTTGTTTTTCTATTTGAAATAAACATCTATAATTCAAAAAGGGTTCTACCTTCTCTCCTTATAAATAGATGACACCAGTAGAGCTATTAACATAACTTTGAGAGATTGTCACTCTACTGAAAAATAGAGAGAATTTATTCTCAACTATTAAATGTATTTTTCTAGAATAACAATTCTATCGGTTTCTATTAAGGAAGAAAGAATTTTTGTTTTCACCATAAAAAGAAAAGAAAACTTTTTCTAGTTTTGTGTTTTGATTCAATTGGTTCAAGCCCACACCCAAAGTAGTTCGTTGTACGAGAATAGTGAAGAAAATAGTTTGATTGAAAGCCAAAAAACTTAAGGATCCGCATATCTGGAAACACAGGTACGATTTCGGTCTAAGGTTTATTGCTATAAATATCAGAAATTGGGTCGATTTTCAAATTTTTAATTTTCCCATTGTGCAAGAAAACCATTTTCAAGCCAGATTTTTTCCAACACTCTTTTCATTGTGTGATAATGCGACTGATTGGCTTAATTAGCTAGATCCAGGATCCATCACTAGATGGGATGGTCTAGTTGGAAAGTTTTTACATAAATTCTTTCCCATCAGTAAAATCATCCAGTTAAGGCGCAATATCACCAATTTTAAGCATATTGAGGACAAAAACCTATACAAGGCGTGGGAACGTTTTAAGTTGTTGTTGAAGAAGTGTCCTCGTCATGGGATGCAAGAGTGGCTCCAGATGCAAATATTTTACAATGGTTTCGATGAAAATTTAAGGTCTCGGTTGGACGGCGCATCAGGAGGGGTTTTCATGAACAACACATATGAGCGAGCTTGTCAGTTGATCGATAACATGGTTATGAACTCATATATGTGGCCCAATGAGATGTTCTCATACAACCCGAAACCCCTAACTGTTAAAGCTATCTACAAGGAAGACAAATGATAAACCGTAACAGTAACATACTTTAATCCCACGTTTAGCATGCTTTTGGATGGTTTATCCCTTGAATTATGGAATTTGGTGCTCTTAATCCTTTAATTTCATGTTTTATACTCAGGAGAGCATAGGAGGATTAAATGAACGAGAAACGGGCTTAAAATGGGCCAAATGGGCCAAAGTGAGAAATCGACACGGCCTGGGGTTTCACCACACGGCCGTACCCCTTTAGCAAGCACGAACACGGCCTACAACTTGACTTACATGGGCGTGTACCATGGGCGTGTCCCTGCCGTGGAAAAGAAGAATTTTATTCGGATTAGGGTACTTAGAGGCAAAGAAAGCCATTCCAAAAGCCTATATAAACATCCTAAAGGCCAACCTTTAGGGGAGCGTCCAGCTAGCCCAAGGAGCCAAGCCGGAGAGGTCAGAATTATAGGATTTACTCGAAGAAAGCCAGTTGATTCATCTCAAGAAGCCAGAGTCATACTCAAGACGGAAGATCTTCTCTTCAATTCCTTCAAGGGGTTTTAGGGTTTTTCTTATGTTTTGTTTTATCTTTTCTTCTGAGATGTATATTTTTATGAGTATGAACTAAGCCCTCAGATACCTGAGGGGGATGAAACCTAGGACGGATCTTGTTATTGTTTTCTGAGCTATATGATAAATACTTGGTTTGTTCTTAATTATGTGTTCTTAATTCTTGTTTTGATATTTTAGGATATTGATTCAAGTATTGATGTGCTTAGGCAGAGGAGGAATAGACCCTGCTTAAGAGTAGATCTAGCATAATTAAGCGGAGTTGCTCGCGCGCCTAGAGATAGGGTGAAAAAAATCTACCGGATTAGGGTCAAACCTAATATGGGAGTCCACAGATCGAGTTAATACAATTCTAGGGGTTTTAATTAGAAATAAATTTCAATTAATCAACCTAGGGTTAGACATTAGTAGCCTCGAGAGAGGTATTAATATAAATTAGGGAATCCTACGGATCAAGTCAAGTGAATAAATCATCTGGTTCAGAGTTAGATAACACGTGAAGTCTAGGTGGATTCTTCCTTGGGTATTGTCTTAATCAATTGGTTTTTCCCACAAGTATTACCCCAATTCATTCTTTTCGTCTTAGCGTCTTTAGCTTAGTAGTTAGATAATTTTAAATTAAACAATAATTCACTTCAATTCTTAGACTAAATAATAGAAAGAAAGTTAGTATTAGTACTTTTGGTTCCTTTGGGTTCGACATTCCGGTCTTGCCACTAAACTATACTACTGCTCGATAGGTGCGCTTGCCTCAATCGTTGTCACAGTTAGTTTCTAGGCTAGATCATTCATTATATAAATTTTAAGACTCTGACATAACGATCAAGTTTTTGGCGCCGTTGCCGGGGAATCAAAATATTAAGAACGCTCAATTTTTATTACGTTAGCCATTTTTTTTTATTTTTGCAATTTACTTTTATTTTTATTTTAAACTTTGCTAATTTTTCTCTTTCTTTGTTCCTTGCAGTACCTCTAGTTTATGACTAGAAGGAACCCGACAGGACCCTTAATTCTGACGATGTGATATTGAAGGAACCGTTCACGTAAATCGAGAGAAATAAGGGAAGCTTAACTTACATAGAAGAAGAGCAAGAAGGCGAGAACAATACTACGAAGAGATGGCTGAGAATAATCCGTTACCTCCAGAGGTGGCCGAAAATCATGCTCTTCGTACTATGTATGATTCTGCTAAGCATAGTTCAGTTGGTACTGAATCAAGTATTGGTAGACCTACTATTGCTGCAAATAATTTCGAATTGAAACCTAACACTATACAGATGATACAACAGTTTGTTCAGTTTGATGGTTTGCAGGATGAGGATCCTAACACACACTTAGCGAATTTTCTAGAATTTTGTGATACGTTCAAAATAAATAGTGTTTCTGATGATGCCATTCGTCTTCGGTTATTTCCCTTTTTTCTTGAGGAATAAAGCCAAACAGTGGTTGAATTCTCTTCCACGAGGGTCAATCACTACATGGGATCAAATGACCGAGAAATTTTTATTAAAATATTTTCTGTCGGCTAAAACAGATAAGTTAAGGAATGATATCTCTTCTTTTGTGCAGATGGATTTAGAGACACTTTATGATGCATGGGAGAGATACAAAGATCTATTGAGAAGGTGCCCACACCATGTATTACCCTTGTGGCTACAAGTCCAAACCTTTTATAATGGTGTAAACCCTTCAACCGGGCAGTTGATTGATTCAACCATCGGCAGAACCTTGAATAACAAAACACCTGAGGCTACCTACGAGTTTATAGAAGAGATGTCACTGAATAACTATCAGTGGCAAGTCACAAGGACAAGGCCAACAAACCGGGGTTTTCAACCTCGACGCAGTAACCATGCTATCCAATCAGGTAGAACTCTTAAATAAAAAGATTGAGAGTTTTTGTGGTTCCTCATAGGTACATCCAGTTATGCAGTGCGATACAAATGGAGAAGGAATGAGCAACACAGAATATCCACTTTACAACCAGAGCAGTGAAAACGAGCAAGCTCACTATATGGGTAACAATTTTAGATCTCAAAATAACCCCTATAGTAACAATTATAATCCAGGTTGGAGGAACCACCTCATTTTTTCATGGGGAGGTTAAGGAAATCAGAGACAACAACCCCCTCCAAACTTCCAACAACAGCCCTACCTACAGGAAAAGAAGTCGAACCTTAAGGATATGCTGACAAAATTCATAGCGGTGTCAGAAACATGTTTCCAAAACATCGAAACAACACTTAAAAATCAACAAGCATCGATTCAAGAGATCAAGAATCATGTAACACCCCAAATTAGGGGTTGTTTGTAACTTAGATAATTTCCCATATGTGTGCCTGAAGAATAAAATTTGTGATTTATTTGGCATGTTTTGGGGTCTAGAATTAAACCCGAGCTAGGCCTGACTTAGTATTAAAATTTATTTTTTAATAGTGTTTAAAGGAGGGAAGCTAGGTGAGTTAGGGGTTAAGAAAATTTTTAGTAGGAACCTGACACAAGGATTTAGTTGGCTAAGTGGTTTCATGCGTGTTGGGGTGAAAAAAGGGGGACGCAGGTCACAAGTTCGAGTGGCAGGAGGAGCATTTCGGCGTTTTTTTTTTTTTTTTAGGAAGTGATGGACTTAAGTAGGAAGGCCTTAAAATTAATTCGTGAAGGTTCATGGCATGAAAGTCCAAAGGGAAGAGTTGGCTTGGGGCGCATCTTGCAGCAAGGGACCTAGTTGGTCCTAGGTTCGAGTAGCCGGAACGGAGTTTTGCGTTTTAATTTTTATATGCGATGCTGGGCTTTAGTAAGAAGGCTTTAAAATTAAATGGTGGGGGTTTTGTGACATGAAAGTTAGTTGGGAAAGATGGCATGGGCGTTGGAAGCAGGAGTTGCGGTAGTAGGTCCTGCGTTCGAATCGAAGCAGCAGTGGGGATTTTATCTTTTCCTGTTTTAGCGTTAGAAGGGAACTAAGGAGGGAAGGCCTAAAAGAAATTATGGCGCGTTTGTATCACAAAACAACGCCTGGCCCAAGTGGCCTGGGGCGTTACTTGGCTGCATGGGTTCTAACAGGTCCCATGTTCGAGACCTATGGGCAGCGGGTGGTTTTTTTTATTTTGCAGCAGCTGGGCAGGCAGTGGACGGCAATAGGGAGGGAGAGACTTTCTCTCTTTAAACTCTTAATTTTTATTTAGATGGTAGGATAATATGAGAGTTTTATTGGATTTTCTTTATTTGTTTAATTATAGTGATAATAAGAAGATAATCAAGGAAATGGGAGATAAATGAGGATATTATATGGATTATTAAGAGATTATTATTTATTAATAGGGATTAATTCAAATTGTTTGAATTAAATTAAATGAATGGTCAGGAGCAATTGGGGTAGATGGACGAAATTTGAACTCCCTGGTGGAGTAGTGTGGACGGCAAGCTAAGGGGAGGGTGCCGAATGCTTATAAATACCACCATCCACCACCTTATTTTTCTTTTCCATCTCTGCTTAGTAGAAAAACCTAACCCTATTTCCTTCTAATTTTTCTTTATTTTCTTAAACCCTTAGCCGAAATTCGATTACCTCTTCCATTATTTTTCTTTCACATTAGCCTAATTTCATTCCTTCCTCTTCTCAAGACTCCTAGCCGAAACTTACTGTTCTTTCCAAAGAAACTCACCATTGGCCGAATACACCATTTGAAGTGCCGAAATTTCTTCCTTCCTTGAACCCATCTTGGCCGAATATTGGAGTAGGATAGATCTCCTTGAATCTTCCTTGGCAAACGATTTAAGAAGGTGAGAATCTTGGCCGAATATCTATTGTTCTTTTCACTCATGTTCATCGACTTTTTACAAGAATAAAGTATTGATTTCGGCAAGAGGGCTCTTAAACACTTTTGTAATCGATCTCTTCTAGGCACGTAGGAAAAGTAAAGCAGTCGATTCAGGCCCTGATCTCTAATATTTGATTTTGGTAAGTAATGGTAAGATCTAATTTAAGCAAGTTATTTAGTTAGTGTTTAAGCCGAAGATTACTAACATAAGGTTGCCGATTAATAGGAAAGCGGAACGCTTGGAGTAGTTATTCAAAGGCACTCGGGTAACGATTCAGGTTCAAAAGGAGAACCCTTTTAAATATTTGGTTTGGCCGAATAGGCCTAAGTCCCTAACCATGCTTTTTGGTCGATTATAGGACAAGAGATCTAGCGACGTAGATCGGATCTTCGGGATCTAGGAATTCCGGTAGAAGCAGGTGTGTAAACTCTTCACACACTTTATTAATAAACTTGCTATATTATTGTCTTGTGTATAAATTTTGGTGGTGATCTATGATATGCTTGTGGGCTTAAACATGGATTCCGGGTAAGTCCCCTAACTTGTGATATTTGATATATGATTGCATGCATCACATGATGTTTAATACTATGACATGATATATGAAATTTGATGTATAAGCATGTGATGGTGGGATGGACGAGAGGAGGGGGATGAACTATAGACTGTCGTCAGTGGTTTTGACCACAAGATGGGTTGGCCCCATCAGATTATTTGTGACCTATGGTCATCAGTGGTTTTGACCACAACGATTAATTATTTGCGACTAAGTCCCAGTGGTTTGGTACCACCAGTGGTTTTGACCACATTTGAAATATTGTGACCCATGGTCATTAGTGGTTTTGACCACACGATGGGTTGGCCCCATCATCGAGTTGTGACTCTAAGTCATCGGTGGTTTTGACCACAAGTGGTTTTGACCACACGGGGTAGAAAAGGAGTATGGATGGTTAGGTTGGGTTGCATGTGCATGTTTATTAATGACTTGTGTATGAGTTATCTTACCGGGTGGGGATTACACACTCGAGTCTTGGTGACTCACCCCTTTCCTTAACATTTTGCGGATGAGTAGATCGCGGAGATGGAGTAGGATGGACTCGAGGTGGCCATGCAAATGGAAATTTTAATAGATGAACTTGGATTTTATTTTATCTTATTTTTAATGTTGGTTTATTTTAATTAAGTTGTAATAAGGCCTCCTAGAATTATTTTATTATTGTTACATGCTTTGAATATTTGTTTAAACTATTTAATTATGTTAAAAATGAATTCACATGTTTTTCCCAATCAAACGTAAAATGTTTTAAAAATGCCATCGGGCACATTTGCAATCTATAAACAACCTGACTTAATAAATATTTCTAAGCAACACTAAGTATGGTTTTTAACAAGAGACTTGAAAACACAAGGTTTTCGACAAAACTTAAATCGGTTTTAAAATGGTTCTCAAATTGTTTTCTCTGTAGCAAACCCAATTCGGTCGTAGCATTTGGGCCGGGTTTGGGGTGTTACAAAATGGTATCAGAGCCCAGTTCAAAGCTCGGCTGTGGGGGCCCAAGGCCCAAAAATGTTCAGTAGGCCTTATGGAATAATTTTTGGTTTTGAACAAAGATGGCCCGAGTCTCCGGCACCAATCCGCCCAGGTAAGTATATCTAAACCTCTTGGTGAATTATATTCTGTAGAAGGGTAGGAAGCATGGAACGTAGATAGACTTGTAGGACTTGGACCCTAAGGTTAGATTACTCAAACATAAACGAAGCATAAGACTTAAGGAACTAAACCAACCTATGACTTAGTCAATGAGCTAGGGTGTGGTAACCCCTGTACGCATGTCTAGGATTGGATCCGGAAGAGCCTGGTATTTAAGCAGTCCTCGTGACTCACCTCCTCTTCGCAGGTATCCTACCTGGTGCGTAGCTTCGGTTCACCCTGACCAGGAGGGCTCGGTCATAGGCTAAACACAATGATTAAAACCCGAAAAGGGAATTAGCCTTGTTTTTGAAATAGAATGAAACAACAAACCCTAATGTTTTCAAAACTTGTGCAATAACTCTCTCAAATCCTAGAACATTACTTTTACAACGTTTTTCTCGAAAAACTTGACTTGTGAAAAATTACAGAAATACCCTTAGGAGTAAAATTACCAAAATGCCCCCGATCCATAAAATATTAGTTCAATGGTTTTGCCCAAAAATTTCAATGATTTTATAGACATTCAAAACCTTGCTTTGAAAATCATCAACCAAAATATTTTGGTTCTAGAAAATTACGAAAATACCTGTAGGAAAAAGACGAAAATACCCACAGGATAGAAATGGGCGAAATGTCCGATGAGTGAATAGGTATGGAAAGTATTAAGGAATGGATGCATGAACTTCTTTGTGTGAACTAGGATAGAAAGCTGAAACTTTGTTTGCTCGAAAGAATCTCACGATTAAACCTTATCCATAAAATTTCGTCATGAGTAATAAAGTGAAACAAATGCTAACGCATAAAATTTTTCTTAACCAGATTAAAAGCGCGGTAGATAGAATGAGTTCTAGAGGACGTGGACGCCGTGGACGTGGTAGGGTAGGATGACGGTGTCCGAACCCGTCAGTCGGGACAAGGTTCGAAAATGAGGTACCACTTTCGCCACCACCACCTCCTACTTTTAGAAGTGAGGAGCCGGATCGGACCGGTGGCGAGGCGGTATCGCAAGTCGTGTGTTGCGAGTTTTGGAGATGGTGGTTGTGGCTGGTGGAAATGTAGGAGCTCGGAAATCTGTCCCCGAGCGACTCCGATCTAACGGAGCAGAGGTATTCCGAGGTGTGTCAGGAGTGGCACCCAGGGCGTGGAATATCTTTGGCTAGAGTCAGCCCTGAAAGAATCATGGATGACCTTGACCTGACCGAGGAGGAAAAGTGAAGAAAAAGGCGTGTCGCTTCTAAAGGATGAAGCGTATCGGTGGTGGCTTAAGGTTCGAGATGGGGCGACAAGCAGATGATTTGACTTGGGAGTATTTTGAACCACCTATCAAAAGAAGTACATCGGAACTAGCTACGTAGAGGCACAATGAAGGCTTTCTTGAACTGGTCCAAGGCAATAAGACAGTGGCGGAGTATGAGGCCGAATTCCTTCGGTTGAGTAGGTATGCTCGTGGTATTGTGGGTACAGAGCATGAATCTTGTGTTAGATTCGAGGATGGGGTGAGAGATGAGTCGAGGATGATGATAGCTCCACAACGAGAACGAGTTTCTTTGTTCTTGTGGAGAAGTCTAAAGTTGCTTTGAGGAGTAAGACAGTCAGCAAAGCGGAACCAAGAACGGAATTGGAATAAGAGAAGCTCGGAACCTTCAAGGTTCTTGGGTAATGAACAGAAGAGGACGAGGTTTGATGGGTCGGATCAAACTGCTAGGCCTGCTGCTGCCAATACCCAATGGCCGCCACAATGTGCTCGGTGTGGCAAGCCTCACAAGGGTGAGTGTTGGAGTGGTAATCGAGGGTGCTTTGAGTGTGGATCGTTCGATCACCGTGTAAGGGATTGTCCTCGGAAGTTAGCTAGGAATCAACCAGAGGGTCAGAATCATGCTCAGGTTAGAAATGAAGGACCACCACAGAGGGTCGAGGTGCAACTAGAGGTAATGATAATGGTAACAGGCGTGGCCGAGAGATTTGAAGGTGCAGAGGCGAGGCAACCAAGGTTGGTTTATGCGGTTGGTCGTCGCGAGGAGGAAGATGTGCCAAACATGACAACGGGTAAGTTTCTTATTTCCAAAATACCCTCAATTGTATTGGTTATGGTTACGTTAGTTCATTTTTATGATTGCTAGTAAAGAGTATGGAACCTGGATTATGAACGTAGGGAATGTGTAGAAAGTATGATAGTTCTTTAAGATCAGAGTGCGCAGCAGTAAACGTAGGATGACGAGTTAAGGATGCACGATTGAGCGATAATAAGTAATTTCGAGGACGAAATTATTTTAAGAGGGGTAGAATTGTAACACCCCAAATTAGGGGTTGTTTGTAACTTAGATAATTTCCCATATGTGTGCCTGAAGAATAAAATTTGTGATTTATTTGGCATGTTTTGGGGTCTAGAATTAAACCCAGAGCTAGGCTCGACTTAGTATTAAAATTTATTTTTAATAGTGTTTAAAGGAGGAAGCTAGGTGAGTTAGGGGTTAAGAAAATTTTTAGTAGGAACTGACACAAGGATTTAGTTGGCTAAGTGGTTTCATGCGTGTTGGGGGTGAAAAAGGGGGACGCAGTCACAAGTTGAGTGGCGGGAGGAGCATTTCGCGTTTTTGTTTTTTTAGGAAGTGATGGACTTAAGTAGGAAGGCCTTAAAATTAATTCGTGAAGGTTCATGGCGGGAAAGTCCAAAGGGAAGAGTTGGCTTGGGGCGCATCTTGCGACAAGGGACCTAGTTGGTCCTAGGTTCGAGTAGCGGAGCGGAGTTTTGCGTTTTAATTTTTATATGCGATCTTTGGGCTTTAGTAAGAAGGCTTTAAAATTAAATGGTGGGGGTTTTGTGACATGAAAGTTAGTTGGGAAAGATGGCATGGGCGTTGGAAGCAGGAGTTGCGGTAGTAGGTCCTGCGTTCGAATCGAAGCAGCAGTGGGGATTTTATCTTTTCCTGTTTTAGCGTTAGAAGGGAACTAAGGAGGGAAGGCCTAAAAGAAATTATGGCGCGTTTGTATCACAAAACAACGCCTGGCCCAAGTGGCCTGGGGCGTTACTTGGCTGCATGGGTTCTAACAGGTCCCATGTTCGAGACCTATGGGCAGCGGGTGGTTTTTTTTATTTTGCAGCAGCTGGGCAGGCAGTGGACGGCAATAGGGAGGGAGAGACTTTCTCTCTTTAAACTCTTAATTTTTATTTAGATGGTAGGATAATATGAGAGTTTTATTGGATTTTCTTTATTTGTTTAATTATAGTGATAATAAGAAGATAATCAAGGAAATGGGAGATAAATGAGGATATTATATGGATTATTAAGAGATTATTATTTATTAATAGGGATTAATTCAAATTGTTTGAATTAAATTAAATGAATGGTCAGGAGCAATTGGGGTAGATGGACGAAATTTGAACTCCCTGGTGGAGTAGTGTGGACGGCAAGCTAAGGGGGGAGGGTGCCGAATGCTTATAAATACCACCATCCACCACCTTATTTTTCTTTTCCATCTCTCGCTTAAAGAAAAACCTAACCCTATTTCCTTCTAATTTTTCTTTATTTTCTTAAACCCTTAGCCGAAATTTCGATTACCTCTTCCATTATTTTTCTTTCACATTAGCCGAATTTCATTCCTTCCTCTTCTCAAGACTCCTAGCCGAAACACTGTTCTTTCGAAGAAACTCACCATTGGCCGAATACACCATTTGAAGTGCCAAATTTCTTCCTTCCTTGAACCCATCTTGGCCGAATATTGGAGTAGGATAGATCTCCTTGAATCTTCCTTGGCAAACGATTTAAGAAGGTGAGAATCTTGGCCGAATATCTATTTTTCTTTTCACTCATGTTCTCATCGACTTTTTACAAGAATAAAGTATTGATTTCGGCAAGAGGGCTCTTAAACACTTTTGGTAATCGATCTCTTCTAGGTACGTAGGAAAAGTAAAGCAGTCGATTCAGGCCCTGATCTCTAATATTTGATTTTGGTAAGTAATGGTAAGATCTAATTTAAGCAAGTTATTTAGTTAGTGTTTAAGCCGAAGATTACTAACATAAGGTTGCCGATTAATAGGAAAGTTTTAACGCTTGGAGTAGTTATTCAAAGGCACTCGAGTAACGATTCAGGTTCAAAAGGAGAACCCTTTTAAATATTTGGTTTGGCCGAATAGGCCTAAGTCCCTAACCATGCTTTTTGGTCGATTATAGGACAAGAGATCTAGCGACGTAGATCGGATCTTCGGGATCTAGGAATTCCGGTAGAAGCAGGTGTGTAAACTCTTCACACACTTTATTAATAAACTTGCTATATTATTGTCTTGTGTATAAATTTTGGTGGTGATCTATGATATGCTTGTGGGCTTAAACATGGATTCCGGGTAAGTCCCCTAACTTGTGATATTTGATATATGATTGCATGCATCACATGATGTTTAATACTATGACATGATATATGAAATTTGATGTATAAGCATGTGATGGTGGGATGGACGAGAGGAGGGGGATGAACTATAGACTGTCGTCAGTGGTTTTGACCACAAGATGGGTTGGCCCCATCAGATTATTTGTGACCTATGGTCATCAGTGGTTTTGACCACAACGATTAATTATTTGCGACTAAGTCCCAGTGGTTTGGTACCACCAGTGGTTTTGACCACATTTGAAATATTGTGACCCATGGTCATTAGTGGTTTTGACCACACGATGGGTTGGCCCCATCATCAGATTTGTGACTCTAAGTCATCAGTGGTTTTGACCACCAGTGGTTTTGACCACACGGGGTAGAAAAGGAGTATGGATGGTTAGGTTGGGTTGCATGTGCATGTTTATTAATGACTTGTGTATGAGTTATCTTACCGGGTGGGGGATTACACACTGAGTCTTGGTGACTCACCCCTTTCCCTTAACATTTTGCAGATGAGTAGATCGCGGAGATGGAGCCGGATGGACTCGAGGTGGCCATGCAGTGGACATTTTAATAGATGAACTTGGATTTTATTTTATCTTATTTTTAATGTTGGTTTATTTTAATTAAGTTGTAATAAGGCCTCCTAGAATTATTTTATTATTGTTACATGCTTTGAATATTTGTTTAAACTATTTAATTATGTTAAAAATGAATTCACATGTTTTTCCCAATCAAACGTAAAATGTTTTAAAAATGCCATCGGGCACATTTGCAATCTATAAACAACCCGACTTAATAAATATTTCTAAGCAACACTAAGTATGGTTTTTAACAAGAGACTTGAAAACACAAGGTTTTCGACAAAACTTAAATCGGTTTTAAAATGGTTCTCAAATTGTTTTCTCTGTAGCAAACCAAATTCGGTCGTAGCGTTTGGGCCGGGTTTGGGGTGTTACAAATCAGGTAGGTCAACTTACCAAGATCATGTCAGAACGACCACAAGGTAGATTGCAAAGCAACACTGAAACTAACCCAAAGGAGCAACTTCAAGCAATAACCGCTTATGATAGTAAAGGGTTAGATGAGCCCAAATTAAGGCAAGAGGATGTTGTAGAGGAAGGTAATGTCGAGGAAAGTCATGATAAATCAAAACCGGTAATCAAAGAATACCAACCTCGCATACCATATCCCTAAGCAATAAAGAAAGACAACACAGAAGAACAGTTCGGTAAGTTTCTCAAACTTTTAAAGAAATTACATATTAACTTACCCTTTCTTGAAGCTCTTTCACAGATGCCAGATTCAAGGAAATTTTTAAAAGAACTTCTGACAAACAAACGGAGGTTAGACGAGGTATCGCATGTGGAGCTAAACGCAATGTGCTCAGCAATTCTACAAAATAAACTACCATGAAAATTAAAAGATCCAGGGAGTTTTACAATTCCATGTTTAATTGGTCAACTCATACTTCGTGTAGGTGACGAGACAGTCACTCTTCAAGCTCTTGACTTGGCTAGGACATCCAGTAATCAAGGTGAGAAAATTAATTTTATTAATGACCATTCGGTCAAACCTTCTTTTCAGGAAGCACCACGGAACAACACAACTGAGCCAGATCTTATATCTTATGCCAACAAATAAATAACCCATGAGGAACGAATTCTTCAGATTGATGAACTAGATGAGTGGAAGACACATTTCAAGGAAAAACTAGGGATACACGAAGCAGAACCAAAGCCACTCAATGGGACAGACAAATTCAAAATCGGAGATCAGGTATTGTTAGATAAAGCGGACCCTCGAATATCTCCTCCTGACCAAAATACAAACAAAGAAATCTCTTTTAGGGTAATCAATGTCTCCCTATACGAAACAGTCGAGGTAAGTAATCCTACATTTGGCACTTTTAAAATAAACGCTACTCGACTTGAACTATATACTAATAATAGGACAGATAGCATGAGGAAGGATGTTCAACTCTTCAAACCACCCTGATTATGTGAATGAGAGGTAAGTCTAGCTTAAGACTTTAAACGAGAGCTTCTCGGGAGGCACCCTGAGCACTGACCCCACTAACATCCATATTTTTTAATTTTAGCATCTAACTAAAAACTAACCAAATTTTTAGGCATAGGTTTCCATACCACACGGCCTTGCACACGGGCGTGGCCGTTGCCGTGTGAACACCACAAGTATGCATATCGGCGTGGCGGATATCATGCAGAAACAGGATGAAAATTTTCCCCAAAACACGGGCCCCGACTAAATGCCACGGTCGTGCAACGCGGCCGTGGTCGAAACTGCCTAAAGAACACGGGCTGAGATAAATCCACACGGCCGTACGAGGTGGCTGTGGTCGATATTATCATCTTTTTCACATATCACCGCCACCCCACCTTGCGACCCAGCCGATGACGAGGACCTTTGACTCCTTTTATTTTCTTTATTTTTCATTTTTAAAATTTATTTTTCATTTTTATTTTTAGTCTATTTTCGTTCTTAATTAAAACTTTTTGCCTTTCTTGTTTAAAACTTTTATTAGTAGATTTTAATTTCTTTTATCACTGGCTGTCTAAATCTCAAGTACCTCTAACAACATCTATTAAATAGTACTCCCTGAACATTTAACTGATGACTTCGCAGTTTAAATAGGTTCAATTTGCCACTTCAACAACGAACACATCACCAGAGTATTCGCCACCACATTCACCTATACCTAAGTCATCATCATTAATCATCCCCCAAGGATTCCTTCCAAAATTCAGGAAGTTTCACTTCTCTCCCTCTCTTTTAATTTTCTTACTATATGATTATTATCTATCTTTGTACATTGAGGGCAATGTACATCTTAAGTGTGGGGGTGAATCTTAAAAGTGCCAATCTTAAAAGTGCTTAACTTTTTGCATTATTCTCAAATCCTTGAATTAGGCCTTGTTCTTAAATAAATTTCTCATATTATGATCAAAATGAAATTTCCTTTGATTCATGATTTTTATTGATATGTTTTGGATTAAGTCATTGATAATTATGCAGTGATGATTTAAACTTTAGGAGACTAGAGAATCAAGCATGATAAGTCTTTTTTTTTCAGAAGTAAAAATTTTGTTAGGTTGTCTACCTGAATTTAAGTATTACCTTGAAGTTTGAAATTTACAAAGTTGACATCAAAAACCCATAATTTTTGTGAGATCTTGAGCCTTCCAGAGCATATTCTTTTTCTTGCTCACTTTATTGATTATGAGTGTGTCAACATTGATTTGTTATTCAAGAACTTGCTTCGATTATACATGTCGAGACCACACCTTTGATTTGATATACAAAGATGATAAAGGCACCTAGGTTTTAACCCTCTTACTCCCAAAAAGCCTACCTCCACAATTAACCCCTAGTGAACCCCTTTGATCCTAACAACCCTTTTATTGACTCACCCATTAATATTAACCAAAAACAAACTTTGTATTTGTTATCACCATTTCTCTTGACTACCCCTATATCGAGATTTGATTTGATCAGTTACTTAACTATTTTCTTTATTCCAATTATTAAATTCTATCTTATTATTATTGTACTTGTTTTGTTCTAAAAAAAAGAAGTATATTCATTATTAGTTCTATGTTATATGAGCTCAAACTGTTAATTTCATTATCCTTAGAAGAAGCTCATGTTATTAGTATTAATTTTTCGTGATGTAATTATTTAGTATTAGTACAACTGTTTAGTTAGGTAATTTATCAATTCAGTCTCGATACTAACCCTCTAATTCAAGCCTTTATCCACACTTTTAACCCAAGCCCCGTTACAACCCTTTTTAAAGACCTTTTGATTTGTGTATCATCTCATATTATAGTGGTGGAGATTTGATTTTCATGTAAGCCTATGGGATTAACTTTTCATGTTCGACTTCTGAGTGCTTATTTTTGAACCTTAAACACTTTGAGTGATTTGAGTGAATCTTTAGTGAGGATGTCAATTTTTGTCGATTTTGAATTAAAAGTAATTATTTAGGTAAGGGGAAACACCTATTTTTCGTACTATTAAAACTATGACTTTGATTGTTTGAATCTTTAGGAACTTTCTGGTTAAGTTATCAATGTATGAATTACCTCTGAATTATGATGAAACATTGTTGATGAAGGTTATGAATTGAGGAAGTTCGTTTTAATTGTAAGTTGAGAATTTTGCTTGAGGACAAGCAAAAGCTTAAGTGTGGGGGTATTTGATAAACCGTAATAGTAACATATTTTAATCCCACATTTAGTATGCTTTTGGATGGTTTATCCCTTGAATTATGGAATTTGGTGCTCTTAATCCTTTAATTTCATGTTTTATACTCAGGAGAGCATAAGAGGATGAAAGGAATGAGAAACGGGCTTAAAATGGGCCAAATGGGCCAAAGTGAGAAATCAACACGGCCTGGGGTTTCACCACACGATCGTACCCCTTTAGCAGGCTCGAACACGGCCTACAACTCGACTTACACGGGCGTGTGCCATTGGCGTGTCCCTACCGTGGAAAAGAATAATTTTATTCGGATTAGGGTACTTAGAGGCAAAGAAAGCCATTCCAAAAGCCTATATAAACACCCTAAAGGCCAACCTTTAGGGGAGCGTCCAGCTAGGCCAAGGAGCCAAGCCGGAGAGGTCAGAATTGTGGGATTTACTTGAAGAAAGCCAGTTGATTCATCTCAAAAAGCCGAAGTCACGGAAGATCTTGTAACATCCCGAATTATTGGGTCTGTGCATTTTATGTGATGTATGCTTAATATGTTAATTTGAGAATTTGAGGTGCAAATTGGGTTCTGAGTTTAATGAGGCCTTGATTAAATATTCTGTTTAGATACTCTAGGGCTTAAAATAAGGTTTTGGTTGTTTAAAATGTCAAATTGGGCTTGTGGTCCCAAAGTAAGGTGGCGCCATAGAGGAGAAAAGGGGGGCGTCACTAGTGGATGGAGAAGGCCCAAGTTTTGGTTGCTTGGAGCCCAAGTTATTGGGCCAAATTCGGCACTTAAAGAGGAGCTAGGGGGGACGGCACAAGGCTATTATTTAGGGATTTTTAATGTATATAATATGTGGATATTAGGCCTATTTTGGAGGAGTTAGTAGATTAAGATAAGGAAGAAAGATAGGAGTTATCATTTGGTTACAGAGTTGGCCGAAAATCAAACACAGGAGAGGGGGAAGAGAATTGGTTTAGTATGGCAAGGGGTGTGCCGAAAATTTGAAGGCCATCTCACTTGTTTTCTTTTCTCATCTTTTCTCTTCCAAAAACCGAAAATCACCACCTCCCTCACCTTTTCTTTCTTTTTCTTTGAAACTTCCTTTTAGCCGAATCTTCTGATCCCCATTGTTATTCTTCTCCCATTCACTAAAAGCCAAAACTCCTCATTCAATTCTTCTAAAAAGCTGAAAAAACACATCTAGTTTATCTTTTCGGGATTTTCTTAAAAGCCGAAATTCCTAGATCTATACTCTTCTACACTTCGATCTTCTTCTGGGATTGCCAAATTTTTCTGCAATGGGGTAGTCGAAATTATCTGTAGAGGTAAATGTCGATTTGTGTATTCTTTTCTGGCTTTTAGAGATCTTAGCCGAATGGCTATATGGTTAACTAATCGGGTGTTTTCTATCGCTTATGCATTCCGGATTTGAAGGGGATTCAATTGCTTAGATTTCTAAGCCGAGTTGAGAGCCCTTGGATCGTATCACTTTTGAGATTTCAAGGTAAGGAGATCTGTTAATTTAAGCATATAATTCGGGTAAAACACTAACCCTTGGCCGAATATAGGAGAGGCCTTATCTTCGCGTTCTTCTGGCTTTTGAGCAAAGTTGTAGACAAAGGGCAGTAGATCTGATTAGCGAGGGTATCGACATAGAGGGTAGTCCTACGTATTAATCAGGTGTGTAACATTCTCACAACATTTGGATTGCTTGTTAGTATATGTTTATAAATCTGTTATATTCTGTAAAATGCCGAAATACCGGCATGGCTATTGAAACCCGAGGATGGTAAAGGCGAATCACCAGGTTAGTGATCTCTGTCATTCTAAAGTGAATGTTTCTGTCGATTTGGAATGATGAACATGTATGCAGGTTTCTGTGATTGCATGGGGTTGGGAGATTGATGAAAGGGGAAGTGTTCTGTTGTAGTGGCTTTTGCCATGATCTGTTGTAGTGGCTTTTGCCATGATCTGTTGTAGTGGCTAATGCCATGATCTGTTGTAGTGGCTATTGCCATGATCTGACGATGAGAAGCTATCTGCAGCATGACTGCCATCGATGGTGTGTAGCGGTGTGGGTTGATTGTAGAAATCCCCAATGGTGTGATTGGCAGGTAAGGGTGGTGTGTAGCGTATGGAAACCTAGGATTGCGTTGGGCTTTGCATATTTTCCGATATATTATACTGTTATTCTGCTCTCTGTGGGGCTAAGGCCCAATTTGATAGTGCACGAGGGTTGCACACTGAGTCTCGCGACTTACCCCATTATTTAACATCTTTCAGGTAGCACCTAGTGCATCGGACCGGGTTGGAGAGGAGCGCAAGGTGGCCATGCGAGGATTATTTTGATTCAAAGCAAAAGACTTTACTAGTTTATTTATTTTTAATATTTTTAATTAGTGGGTTTAAATTTCATTGTAATAAGGCCATGGGCCACTAGCTTCATATTTTCGTTTGTTTTGGGCTTTTATTATTATTAGACATTTACATTTTACGTTTTAATTAAGTTAAGGCATGTATTAAATTTCGGTTTTTAATCCACTAAGGCATAAATATAAAATGTATATCTTTTACAAATCATCCAACCATTTAGTTTTCTCGAATAAAGTGTTAAACTCAAGAAAAATATTTTCCGAAATTGCGACATCTTTTAAAATCTCCCTAAGTGACATGCCAGATCCGGTCATGGTGTTTGGGCCGGGTTTGGGGTGTTACAGATCTTCTCTTCAATTCCTTCAGGGGGTTTTAGGGTTTTTCTTATGTTTTGTTTTATCTTTTCTTCTGAGATGTATATTTTTATGAGTATGAACTAAACCCTCAGATACCTGAGGGGGATGAAACCTAAGACGGATCTTGTTATTGTTTTCTGAGCTATATGATAAATACTTGATTTGTTCTTAATTATGTCTTCTTAATTCTTGTTTTGATATTTCGGGATATTGATTCAAGTATTGATGTGCTTAGGCAGAGGAGGAATAGACCCTGCTTAAGAGTAGATCTAGCATAGTTAAAGCGGAGTTTCTCGCGCGCCTAGAGATAGGTGTGAAAAATCTGCTGGATTAGGGTCAAACCTAATATGGGAGTCCATAGATCGAGTTAATGCAATTCTAGGGGTTTTAATTAGAAAGAGATTTCAATTAATCAACCTAGGGTTAGACGTTAGTAGCCTCGAGAGAGGCATTAATATAAATTAGGGAATCCTACGGATCAAGTCAAGTGAATAAATCATCTGGTTCAGAGTTAGATAACAAGTGAAGTCTAGGTGGATTCTTCCTTGGGTATTGTCTTAATCAATTGGTTTTTCCCACATGTATTTCCCCAATTCATTCTCTTTGTCTTAGCGTCTTTAGCTTAGTAGTTAGATAATTTTAAATTAAACAATAATTCACTTCAATTCTTAGACTAAATAATAGAAACAAAGTTAGTATTAGTACTTTTGGTTCCTTTGGGTTTGACATTCCGGTCTTGCCACTAAACTATACTACTATTCGATCGGTGCGCTTGACTCAATCGTTGTCACAGTTAGTTTCTAGGCTAGATCATTCATTATATAAATTTTAAGACTCTGACATAACGATCAATAAATTCCAACAAATACTAGAGAAGCTGAACTGGTTGCAAACCACTGTCAAACCATCCATGTCTGAATCAGCTCAAGGCTATGGGTAGTATTCTAAGAGTCAGTTGGAATAGGTGAATTATCTAGGTAATAGGGGTGTAAATCCTTATTTGAACACTTATAATCCCAAGTGGAAAGATCACCTAAACCTCAAATGAGAAGGAAATCAAAGAGGTGGAAACTCGATGCAAAACCAACCAAACCCTCCTTAACAACCTCCCATTTTTAGAGATCTCAAGAAAGACCAATGGGAAATGACTATACTATATGTGGTCAGAGGCTTGATGGAATAGAAAGGGAAATACAAGCAATAAGGTCGGAGTGTACCCAAACCCATGCGGACATGACTGAAATGAAAGAGCAGATACGTCAAATAATGAGAACCTTAAATAACATGCAAAGGCAAATGGGCACATGTAACACCCCAAACCCGGCCTAGACGTTATGGCCGAATCTGGCGATGTCACATAATAGCGTGTTGAAACTAAGTTGTTACGATAAAATTGTTTTCATTTATTTACTCTTGTTGACTCTAAAATCTCTTACTTATTAATCGATTGTTTTAAAACACAATTCATTACGGAAGCTTTAGAAATCATTTATTTTATGAAAACTGAGTTAATTAGGTAAATCCGTCCATCTTAGTAAAACCCCTTTGTTTTAGAGAAAACCATTTGTTCGTTGAGTTTGTGCATTTTTTAAATACACGAAAAACAATCTAAAATCCGAAATAAAAGCAAACAATTCAAAAGTTCAATTTACATAAAAATAACCTAGAAAATAATTAAGAAATAAATACCAAAACTGAAATTAAAATAGTTTGAAATACATTTGGCCACCGTCGAGTCCTCCATCGTGACCGACCTATCAAGTCCGGGGATTACTGTGCACATTAAACAAAAAGGGTGAGTTTACATAAACTCAAGTGTGTAATCCCGCAAAAATAAACAAACAATCAAAAGTATTCGCAGCAGTACGCTTGAAATGCCTTGGGCCTAAGCCCTTTTCAAGATCAATGATGCTTTGGGCCTTAGCCCATCTTAGCATGATGTCAAAATGCAGAGGGCCTTAGCCCATCACGAGAGTCGATGAGCGAATAATGATTATGCAAAGAGCAAAATCCTACCCAACCAGCCTCTACACACCATCCCCGTCCAGCCCTACACTCCATGTGGGGATATAATCAACCCAGCCATCCCAACACTCCAAGTAGTACTGAATGTGACACACATGAGAGTTTGCAAAATGAGCCACAAGAAATTAGGCTTAAAGCCTTTCAGTACACTTCCTCCGAATAACAACCCTCAACCCAATGCAATGCAACACACAATGGATGACATTCTATCATGCAATTTTAGTACATATATTCAGTTCAGATATTAACATGCTCAATACAGATATCATTCAGTCAATTTCACACATTTAGGGGTCTAAGTAGCGCTTACCGACCCTATAGTAGGTTCACAGTCGACTTGGGCGACCCGTGCAAGCTTAAAAACATTTCGGTAAAAATGGGCCCACATGCCCATGTGATCTGCCCGTGTGAGCCCACACGCCCGTGTGGCCCACTAGGCCCAAATTTTCCTTGGCCGTGTGATCCATTTTTAAAGTAACCCATGCTAGCTCAATACTCATATATGTTTTCACTATTTACTTATATGTTCATTCAAAGCTGTCTACTTGAGTTGTTATCACTAAATTTTTTATATCTTTAGCTACAGAATTCCAAATTAAGATCCGCTTGATTTTTTGAAACTAGACTCAAATACCTTTCTACCATAAAATTTTCAGAATTTATAGTTTATCAAATAAGTACTGATAAAATCTTTAAATTTATCCCTATTCTCATTGCTTGATGTGACTTCGACCTTTCCTTACTAAAAACTATTTATCTCTTAGTACGGAATTTAGATGATGTTTCCATTTGTTTCTCTTGAAAATATACTCATTAAGGATTTAGAAATATAAATTTAAGCCCCTAATTATTATTTTTTTTACATTTTTTTATGATTTTCCAAAGTTAGAATAGGGGAACCCAAAATCATTCTGACCTTGTCTCACAAAATTTATTATAACTCATGATTTACAATTCCATTACTTACACTGTTTCTTCCATGAAAGACTAGACTCAATAAAATTTAAATTAATATTTTATTCAACCTCTAATTCAATTTACATTATTTTTGATGATTTTTCAAACTTAGACTATTGTTGCTGTCCAAAACTGTTTTAGTGTAAAATATTGATTTCCTAGTTTTTAACACCCTTATTTCCTTTCTCTACAATTTTTCGTATCATTTTCTCTTATTTCTCTTATTTCTCGACAGCAAGCAATTTTGGCTTTTCACTGAACCCCATTTTCTGCGTTTCGAGTACACACCTGGTATTGTTTTGATGCCTAATCACTCCCGAGTAGTTCAAGGCCTAAAATCAAGATACTCAACATCAATTTAACGGATTTACAAGCAAATTGACAACCAAGAATGAACAAAAACCCAACTTACCGCCAACGATAACCCTTCGTTTACCTATTTTTAAAACGAGAACACTGAATTCACCAGTCCGAGCCTCCCCCTACGCCCAAATCGCAGAGAAAAAACATTACCACTTTAGTCGCTAAGAGATTCATGACATAAACGAAGAGAAACACTTACCGAAACTAAGCGAGCACTAACTGCGTGCGAAAATGAAGGAAAATAAATGGATTAGGGAAAAATCAAGAAGAAGAAAAAGAAGAGAAAGATGGAAGAACTCAAAGAATTTTGGCAAGAGGAGAGGGAGAAGAATAGACGGCAGAAATTTTGTTTCGAAAAAGGGAGCCAAAATTCAGTTATGGGAAAAAAAATCCCGATAACCCCCAAAATCCCTTAATCTTCTCCCCTAATTACCACTTCACATCCACTACTCAGAATCCCCCTATTACACAACTCTATCCCGAAATCTGAGCAAAAAAATTAATGCCTTTTCCTGCGCAGGGATTCGAACACAAGACCTCCACCATAATAACACAACACTTAACCACCAGACCAGCAGGCCCATTCTGATGTAATTTACCCAACATTTAAACTTAAGCCCTTTTCACAAGGTTAAGGCTTTATTTATAAAAATACCAAAATTTTCCCAAATAAGGCTTGAACTTAGGACCTCACACACACACCCAGAACACATAACCACTGAAGCAGACAGACATTGTGTGTCACACATACACGAAATCAAAAATTAAAATTTTGGGGTGTTACAGTACAAGTATTCCTAGCAACACAAAAAATAATCCTCGAAGGGACGAGAAGGAACATGTGAATGTAGTCGCACTCCGCTCAACTAAAACTCTTGAAAACCTAAGTACACTTGATAAACTATAATTTACACATATTTTAACCCCATGCTTGGCTTAATTTTGGATGAATATTCATTAGATTTGATGAATTTGATGCTCCTAATCTCTTAATTTCATGTTTTATACTTAGGAGAGCTTAGGGAGACGAAAAGAACAAGAAACGGGCCAAAAATAGAGAAAATAGGCCAAAGTAAGAAATCAACACGGCCTGGAGTTCACCACACGGCCGTGCCACTTTAGCAGACTCGAACACGGCCTTAGGCTCGATTCACACAGGTGTGTCCCAGCCGTGACCCGTTTTAATTCCACTCAGAATAGGATACTTGTGGGCCAAGTAAGGCATCCCGAAAACCTATATAAACACCCTAGAGGGCAACCTAAAGGGGGAGTCGACAGAAGCCTTCTGTCAGGGCTTTTGACGAAGAGCGAAGCCAGAGAAGGCTGAACACAGGGAATTACTCAAAGAAAGCCAGTTGATCCATCTCAGAAGCCGGAATCACGCTGAAGACTGTGGATTTTCCCTTCAATTTCCTTCAGGGGGTTTTAGGGTTTTTCTTTATGTTTTGTTATTTAATTTATTCTCAGATGTATTCTTTTATAAGCATAAACTAAACCCCTCAAATACCTGAGGGGGATGAAACCTAAGACGGATCTTGTTATTGTTTTCTGAACTGTATGATAAATACTTGATTTGTTCTTAATTATGTTTTCTTAATTCTTGCTTTAATATTTCAAGATATTGATTCAAGTATTGATGTGCTTATTCGGAGGAGCAAAAGTCCCTGTTTAAGAGTAGATCTAGCATAATTAAGCAGAGTTGATCACACTCCTAGAGATAGGATGACGAAAATCTACCGGATTAGGGTCAAACCTAATATGGGAGTCCATAAATCGAGTTAATGTAACACTAGGGGTTTTAATTAGAAAGAGATTTCAATTAATCAACCTAGGGTTAGACGTTAGTAGCCTCGAGAGAGGTATTAATATAAATTAGGGAATCCTACGGATCAAGTCAAGTGAATAAATAAATGCAGTTGAGTTAAATAACAAGTGAAGTCTAGATGGATTCTTCCTCGGGTATTGTCTTAATCAATTGGTTTTCCCAAAAGTATTTTCCTAATTCATTCTCTGTGTCTTGGCATCCTTAGCTTAATAATTAGTTAGTTAAATTAGTTAGTTAATTTAGATTAAAAATAAATCCCCTTAATTATTAAGCTAGATAATAAAAAGATAGTTAATACTAGTACTCTTGGTCCTTGAGGATACAATATTCCAGACTCACCAAAGATATACTACTGTTCGATAGGTGTGCTTGTCTTTGTCGAAATAAAAGTTAGTTTTGAGCTCCATCAACACTTATCCAAAAAGACAAGGATTTACATAATTCTGTGCAGGAACCCCTTGAGGAAAACAAGTCTGAGGAGTCAATTGAGAAGATAGTCGACCAGATAGCTGAGCCGGTGATTGCAAAAAATTATGATCCTGTTACGAACCATATACCATTCCCATCAAGGTTGGAGGACAAGCAGAGAAGGGACGAAGCTGAATTTCTAAGTTTTATGAACTTATTTTAGTCCCTCAATGTTAATTTTCCACTATTGGAATTAATCGATAAAATTTTGAAATATGAAAAATATTTAACGGAAATCATGTCAATGTATAAGAAGTTAAAGAAGAGTGAGAAAATTAACATTGATGCCTCTTGTAGTGCGATAATTGCTAGAAAGTACCCCCAAAATTAAAAGATCTGAGTAGCTTTACAGTTCATGTGGAGATAGGGGATAAGCATTTTAGTAAGACCCTTTGCAATTTAGGGGCCAGTATCAATTCAATGCCCTTGTCTACTTACATAAAACTCGGATTCGAGGAACTAAAAAACACATCGATAACATTGTAATTAGTCGATAGGTCCTTAGTATGCCCTAAAGTTAAACTCAAGGACGTATTAGTTAAAGTGAGGAGCTTCATAATACCAGTTGATTTTTTAGTACTCGATTTTGAGGAGGATCAAGAAATACTCATTCTATTGTGTAGACCTCTTTTGGCCACTTCTAGATCAACCATCGACCTTAAGAAAAATGAGCTAATTATGAAAATTGATGGAGAAACAGAAGTGTTCAAATGTGGTCATGATTCCCAAAATAAATGAGTGGAAAATCATTTAGGGGAGAATTGTTATGCACTATCTTATATCACCCCTAATAACCTTTATCAAAGATATAGCTGCTTTTGAATGCATGCAGGATTAAATGGTTCACAGGAATAAGATAAATGGAAATATCCTGAGGGGAGGCATATGTTGGGCAGATCGTGACGAACGAAAAATGCACAAAAAGTCAAATGAGCGAAATCCATGGGCTATCAGATGAATCTGGTAGCCACACTTAAGAGTCATCATTAAGCTTTCTAACTCGTGTTGTACATAAGTATATAATTATTTTTTGAATTTTGGAACTTATTTAAATTTATTAGTTTCAGTTAGGATAGGATTACAGCTCTAGGAAATGGAAAGGTGTTTATTTTGGAAGGTATTTTCGATTAGGCACAAACAAAAGGGTCCCACATGCCCCAAAAAAGATTATTTTTGAACAATTAAGGGTCATGTCATGACACCATACCTTGGTGTTGTGACATTGCACTTTGAAAGTTCAAGTAAAAATATAGGGCAGTGTCATGACACTGAACACCGGTGTTGCAACATGGAACTTCAAAATAAAGTAATTTTTAAAACATAGGGACTATGTCAAAACACAAAACTATGAGGCAAAAAATTGGGTTATTTGAAGTTTGGTGTTGCGGCATCCATATCTCGTGTCTCGACATTGAGTCGGGCCTACAATTTTTTACCCAAATTTCTGTGTGACCCGCCAGACCCTTATTTAAACACAACTAATTTTTAGCCATAATCTTCACTTAAAATCATTCTTAATTAGATATCCACTTACACTAATAGCCACTGCAACTCCCCCTCTTCTCTTCTTGTTGTTAGTTTTTTATGTTTTAGGTTCTACGCGCCACACTCATGCAATCAACCCATCCAGCACGCGCAACAATATTAACAAACAAGGTTAGGCGTTCTAGTTTCATTGTTTGTTAAGATTAGTGCTTGGGTAATTCTTGGACTTGGTTGTTTAATTAAATTTAGTATCATGGCACCTAAAAAGGTTAGGAGAAGAACAAACATTGAATCATCAATGGAGGTTAACAGCGATCGTTTTTGTAACTAAGAGGTTGCAAAATACTTCTTGGAACTTCAAGGAAAAACATTTATACAAGAACGGGAGTTCAACCCATCCCTGACTCTGTATGATGAAATTTGGAACTTAGTGTGATTTAATAATTGGATGAATTTCTATTTGACCCCGAATGAATTGGCGACCGACTCGATAGTTTATGAATTTTATGCTTTTTTAAAAGAAAGGGAAAGTAATAAACTACCAAATGTAAATTACTCTCATGTAACGATTAAAGGGAAGGAATTCCTTGTCCCTCCTCACAAAATTTGTAAATTTTATGATGCCTCATACTTTGTTTTGGATTCCCTTGATGGCATGGATCTATTTTGTTTTTGGAATATTGATATGGATAGTATCGTCAAATTTTTTATCGAGGGGAGTGGCGTTTGGAAACACCAACCTAGCACTAATGTCTCACTATCCTTTAATCAAGCAATCATTTTTCCAATCGCAATTATGTGGATGCAATTTATCTGTACTCAGATATCGCCATCGAATGCATCTAACCTAAATGCTGTTAGAGTTGTCTTGTTTTACTCATTTTGCAGAGAAAACAAGTTTGCATGGGAAATGGATTTACCAATCAATGCTTACTTGTGTTAATGGTGATCGGTGTGTCACTGTCTTAAAATTTATAATGAGAATGATCGAGCCTAAAAACTAACAATGACAACGATTGAGGCAAGTGTACCTATCGAACAGTAGTATAGCTTAGTGGCAAGACCGGATTGTCGAACCCAAAGGAACCGAAAGTACTAATACTAACCTTCTTTTTATTATTTAGCCTTAAAATCGAAGTGAATCGGTTTAATCTAGAAAATTAACTAACTACTAAGCTAAAGACGATGAGACAAAAAGAATGAAAATGGGAAAATACTTGTGGGAAAAACCAATTGATTAAAACAATACCCAAGGAAGAATCCACCTAGACTTCACTTGTTATCTAACTCTGAACCAGATGATTTATTCATTTGATTTGATCCGTAAGATTCCCTAAGTTATATTAATACCTCCGTCGAGGCTACTAACGTCTAACCCTAGGTTGATTAATTGAAATCTCTTTCTAATTAAAACCCCTAAGATTGCATTAACTCGATCTATGGACTCCCATATTAGGTTTCACCCTAATCCGGCAAAATCTCGTCACCCTATGTCTAGGCGTGCGATCAACTCCGCTTAATTATGCTAGATCTACTCTTAGGCAGGGACTTTTGCTCCTGCACCTAAGCACATCAAACTTGAATTAATATCCCGAAAATATCAACACAAGAATTAAGAACACATAATTAAGAACAAATCAAATATTTATCATAAAGTTTAGCAAACGATAACAAGATTCATCTTAGGTTTCATCCCCCTCAGGTATTTGAGGGTTTAGTTCATAACGAAAATAGAATACATCTCAAAAGAAAAGATAAAACAAAACTGCAACATCCCAAAATTGGGCCTAGTAGAATTGGGCCCAATGGGCCTTGGGCGTAGTAGCGTTTAAAATTCGGGAATTTATGTTTTGTGTTATATCATGTGATAGGCTAGTTTAAAATATTAATTGTGTATGTATAGGGGTTCTAAGAAGGCTCGGGGTTGAATTGTGTAACATCCCGAAATTGGGCCTAGTAGGATTGGGCCCAATGGGCCTTGATTTTAAAATTTTTGAGAACGGCATTAATGCAAGTTAGACTTATTAGGTAAGTTATTTTGGAAGGTTAGAGGGCTTCTATGAAGTCCCAGGATCAAATATTAGCTTTGGGGAAATTTTGGTTTTAGGTGGAAAAAACCTGGAAGTTGGTGAGTAGGCCTTAAGAATAAAATGTAGAGGAAAATGACACAAGTGGAGTGTGTGGTGTAGTGGCAAAGTGACGCCACTTAAGAGGCAAGGAGTGACGCCACAAGGAAGGAAGGAGGTCCAAGGTTCAAGTCTTGGCTTTTGCATTTTTGGTTTTCTTTTACTTGGACCTCAGAATTTGGCTATAGATTTATATTTAGTTGCGTAAGGTTTAAGACACAAGAGGAGCTTGTGGCCAAGTGGCTAGCAGCATGGATTATGTTGCAAAGGAGCACTGGGTTCGAATCTCATGAGAAGCAAGGGAGTATTTATTTTTATGATGCGGACGGGAAGAGTTTGATTGAATTTAAACTCTCTTGACGTAAGGGATCCCACATCGGAAAGATACAAAGAAGGAAGGTGAAGAGCTAGCTATATAAAGAGCATTCCAAGAGGAGGGTTGACACACCTTGGAAGGCGTTTGGGCACGTGGAGTGGTCTGAGCGCGCGGATTAACACCGAGTCCTATCAGGTGTGTAACTCTCTACTCTAGTTGTAGAGCGGCAAATACCGAAGTGCTGGTCCACGGCAATAGTAGCCACACGAGCGTCGCGAACGTGCGTGTAGGGCTTCGACGCGATAGTTGAGGCCATAAGTAGTATTCTTGTGGGTTGGGTGCTTGGGCGCGCGATGGGCGAAGTGGGCCCAATGGGCCCGTGGGCCCTTATGAGTAAATTGTGCGATTGTGTAGTATATAGTGAACTAGACTAGGTGGAACTTATATACATGGCTAGATTTGTGCTAGGTGGGCCACACGCGGCGTGTGGGCCCGAATGGGCGTAAATTGGGCTTTAGGCCCAATAGTCCATTTCGACGAGAAATGGTAGTTGGGTCGCTCAGGCGACATGGGCCTTTGGAAAGGCCATTCCAGTACTGAAATTACTGAAATACCCTTAGTGGGTAAATTACCAAAATGCCCTTGGTGGGTAAATTACCGATATACCCTTGGTGGGTAAATTACGAAAATGCCCTTGGTAGGTAAAATTACGGTTATACCCTTAGAGGTTGATTAGGGTGATTATGTTGTTTTATGTCTATCTCGATTATGATGGTAATTCATGTTATACTTATATTTGATATATGTCTAGCATACATGACATACTGCATACACGAATTATTATGTCATATTGCATGGGTTATATGAGTGGAGGGGCAGTATTAATTGTGCCGACGGGCACCAGTGTTTTGGTAACACACTGTGACTACGGTCACCAGAGGTTTGGTACCTCCAGAGGTTTGGTACCTCATAGCGACTCGTCCCTGTGGTTAACACCACCGTGGGTTGGCCCCACTTGAGATATGGGATCGTCTGCCAGTGATTTGGTATCACACGATGGGTTGGCCCCATCAATTGATTCGTGTCTACGGACACCAGTGTTTTGGTAACACATCGTGACTACATGTCACCCGGTGGTTTGGCACCACCGGTGGTTTGGCACCACATGTATTGACGGATATTGTGACTTTAAGTCACCAGTGGTTTGGCACCACCAGTGGTTTGGTACCACACGGGGTAGAAAAAGGAGTTGCGGATGGCTAGGTTTGGGTGCATGATATGCATATTTTCATATGAAATTGTGTAAGGGTCTGTTGGATGGGGATTTACACACTGAGTCTCGATGACTCACCCCTTAGTTAAATTTTGCAGGTAATCATTAGATCGCGGATTTGGGAGCTGAGGTGGACTCGTGGAGGCCATACATATGTTTACTCGTAAATTCGTTTCTTTTATTTGGACTTATTTTTATTTGAGTTTTTGTTATGTAATAAGGCCTTGGGTATTTTATTTGGTTTCAGCTTTCAATTTGTTTATTGCTTATTATTAAATGATCAATATGGGATTTTCCTAAAATGATAATAAACCATTTCTTATTCAAAATTTCTTAAACTCGATTTCTCACCACAACTATAAAGAATATGAGCTTTTAACGAATGCACGCTTTTAGACATTCCTTTCATGTGACATGCCGATTCGATCGTAACGTTTAGGCCGGATTTGGGGTGTTACAATTATGGTATCGAGCCTAGGTTCAAAAAAACTCGGTGTGGGTTTGGGTTCAAAAATGTTTTCAAAAGATGGTTTGGAAAATGGTTTAGAAAAATATATATCTGTTTTTTGTTGAAATATGGCACCCGAGTCTCTAGGCACCAATCCGCACTGTAAGTTTCACGATACTTTGCTTTGTTATATGTTTGTATTTTGAATATTTATTCTGTGTGTTTGGGTTGGATGTGATGTTCGGATATAGAGTTGATTGCGCATCTGAAATATTTGTCCGCTTTAATGGTTAGTTTTTTTTTTTTAGTATGTGTAGGATTTCTAAATTCTAGTTAAAAGTACATTAGGGTTATTGGAATCGAGAGTGCAGGCGTGAGCTGCGTTGTAGGTTAGGTGGTACGAATGTTCTCAGAGTTGGAAATTTCGAGGACGAAATTTCTTTAAGGAGGGTAGATTTGTAACATCTCGAAATTGGGCCTAGTAGGATTGGGCCCAATGGGCCTTGATTTTAAAATTTTTGAGAACGGCATTAATGCAAGTTAGACTTATTAGGTAAGTTATTTTGGAAGGTTAGAGGGCTTCTATGAAGTCCCGGGATCAAATATTAGCTTTGGGGAAATTTTGGTTTTAGGTGGAAAAAAAACCCTGGAAGTTGGCAGGTAGGCCTTAAGAATAAAATGTAGAGGAAAATGACACAAGTGGAGTGTGTGGTGTAGTGGCAAAGTGACGCCACTTAAGAGGCAAGGGAGTGACGCCACAAGGAAGGAAGGAGGTCCAAGGTTCAAGTCTTGGCTTTTGCATTTTTGGTTTTCTTTTTACTTGGACCTCAGAATTTGGCTATAGATTTATATTTAGTTGCGCATGGTTTAAGACACAAGAGGAGCTTGTGGCCAAGTGGCTAGCAGCGTGGATTATGTTGCAAGGGAGCCACAGGTTCGAATCTCATGAGAAGCAAGGGAGTATTTATTTTGCGATGCTGGACGGGAAGAGTTTGATTGAATTTAAACTCTCTTGACGAAGGGATCCCACATCGGAAAGATACAAAGAAGGAAGGTGAAGAGCTAGCTATATAAAGAGCATTCCAGAGGAGGGTTGACACACCTTGGAAGGCGTTTGGGCACAGGAGTGGTCGGAGCGCGGATTAACACCGAGTCCTATCGGTGTGTAACTCTCTCTACTCTAGTTGTAGAGCGGCAAATGCCGAAGTGCCGGTCCACGGCAATAGTAGCCACACGAGCGCGCGAACGCACGTGTAGGGCTTCACGCGATAGTTGAGGCCATAAGTAGTATTCTTGTGGGTTGGGGTCGCTTGGGCGCGATGGGCGAAGTGGGCCCAATGGGCCCGTGGGCCCTTATGAGTAAATTGTGCGATTGTGTAGTATATAGTGAACTAGACTAGGTGGAACTTATATACATGGCTAGATTTGTGCTAGGTGGGCCACACGAGCGTGTGGGCCCGAATGGGCCGAAATTGGGCTTTAGGCCCAATAGTCCATTTCGACCAGAAATGGTAGTTGGGTCGCTCAGGGCGACACTGGGCCTTTGGAAAGGCCATTCCAGGTACGAAATTACTGAAATACCCTTAGTGGGTAAATTACCAAAATGCCCTTGGTGGGTAAATTACCGATATACCCTTGGTGGGTAAATTACGAAAATGCCCTTGGTAGGTAAAATTACGGTTATACCCTTAGAGGTTGATTAGGGTGATTATGTTGTTTTATGTCTATCCGATTATGATGGTAATTCATGTTATACTTATATTTGATATATGTCTAGCATACATGACATAACTGCATACACTAATTATTATGTCATATTGCATGGGTTATATGAGTGGAGGGGCAGATTAATTGTGCCGACGGGCACACGGTGTTTTGGTAACACACTTTGTGACTACGGTCACCGTGAGGTTTGGTACCTCCGGAGGTTTGGTACCTCATAGCGACTCGCCCCCCGTGGTTAACACCACCGTGGGTTGGCCCCACTTGAGATATGGGATAAATGCGCGGTGATTTGGTATCACACGATGGGTTGGCCCCATCAATTGATTCGTGTCTCACGGACACCGGTGTTTTGGTAACACATCGTGACTACATGTCACCAGTGGTTTGGCACCACCGGTGGTTTGGCACCACATGTATTGACGGATATTGTGACTTTAAGTCACGGTGGTTTGGCACCACCGGTGGTTTGGTACCACACGGGGTAGAAAAAGGAGTTGCGGATGGCTAGGTTTGGGTGCATGATATGCATATTTTCATATGAAATTGTGTAAAGGGTGCATTGGATGGGGATTTACACACCGAGTCTCGATGACTCACCCCTTAGTTAAATTTTTGGGTAATCATTAGATCGCGGATTTGGGAGCCGAGGTGGACTCGTGGAGGCCATACATATGTTTACTCGTAAATTCGTTTCTTTTATTTGGACTTATTTTTATTTGAGTTTTTGTTATGTAATAAGGCCTTGGGTATTTTATTTGGTTTCAGCTTTCAATTTGTTTATTGCTTATTATTAAATGATCAATATGGGATTTTCCTAAAATGATAATAAACCATTTCTTATTCAAAATTTCTTAAACTCGATTTCTCACCACAACTATAAAGAATATGAGCTTTTTAACGAATGCACAGTTTTTAGACATTCCTTTCATGTGACATGCCAGATTCGGTCGTAACGTTTAGGCCGGGTTTGGGGTGTTACAAATTGGACCTTAGCAAAATTTTTGGGTTTTAGCACTTTAAGGAGAGAAGGTAAATGGCATCAAGGCTTAAGGAAATAAAATATTTTGTTAGCATAAATGAGCATATGGCAAGGAGGTTATGGCATCAAGTGGAGAGCATGGAGGAAGGGGTTCAAATCCCATATAGTGCAAATTTTGATTAATTTTTATGCTATTCATCCATAGTGTCGGCCATGGTGGTATTTAAGGCAAGGAAGACTTTTTAAATAATGGAAAGGTGGCTAAGGATTATGGTAAGGAGGAAGATAATGGATAATGAAGGAAAGAATCAAAAGAAAAAGGCAAGAGAAGGAAACATGTTGGCCTATTATGTGGAGGTTGTTTTGGAAAGCATTTTGGTCAACACTCATCTTTTGGTAAAGATGATACATGGTTTTGTTAGGGGGAAGAGGGGGAGCCGAATTTCTCTAGCTCTCCCTGGCATTTTCACATTTTTGGGATCACTTTTCCTTTTTGAGGCATTTTGGGGGTCTTCTTCAATTTTTCCTAACAAAAACCTCAACTTCACCATGTCTTTCTAACCCTTTTCTTCCTTAGTCGAATCTCTCCTATAGCTACCATTTCGGTTTGTGTTCTTCAATAGCTTGTTCTTTGATTGGTTTTCTTTTCGGTATAGTCTACATAGCCGAACCTAGAGTTGTTGTCTTGTTGCTAGTGCCAAACCTTGTTATCCCTTTTGACTCATCCCTGTTATTAAGGGCCGAATCAAGCCATCCTTTGTTGCTACTTATCATTATCTTAGCCTTGGTTTCGGAAGTTGATTGGAACTCGTTGCAATAGCCAAGGTGCAAGGCTGGATTTTTGAATCTAGTAGGGAAGGATCACGATTGTGGGGACAACGAAGAGTGGTTCTTTAGGAAATCCAAATCAGGTGTGTAATCTCGTACCCTTCCGAATACATGTTTGAAATGGTGGGTAATCTCACACCTCTTTGAATGTTGCATGGGATGTTCTATGATTCGGTCGAAATACCAAACAACCGGAAACCGACTTCTGTGACCACTCGGGCGTGCGTATGTTCGTAGTAGTAACCATATTTTGCAATGAGACAGTTTGGTCAGCAGTAATGACGTGATTTTGAAAAATAACGAAAAATAGGATAAAGGGAATTAGAAAGTGAAAAAGATATTGAATTAAATCTTACGGTGTCTATTTTTATATGAAAGAAACAGAGGAGGAAGAGAAATTTTATATTCTGTGATATTTTAATTTTAGTGAGACTGGTTCTGATTGACTTCGTGGTTCCCTATTCTGTCTTGGAAAAATTGTTTAGAATTGTACAGAGTGAATTATGAGTTATAATTTATATTTATAGATTCCTTAGTGAGCCTATTTTCAATAGAAACAAGTGGAAGCAACACATGAAAACTGTACAGTGAGATATTTGAATTTAGGTTAAGAGAGGTCAGAATCGTTTGTCAGTGAAACAAGGAGAAATTTAATGAATAAACTGTAGTAAATGGTGAAGCAAAAAATTCTGGAAAAATTGTAGTAAGAAGATATATGAGTCTAGTTTCAAGGAAAATTTACGGATCTAAATTTTGAGTTTCCTAACTCGAGTTATAGTCAATTTAGTCGATGATGGCGATGGATGGACAGCTTCAATTTTACGCCCCACATTAGTAGTTAAGTCTGGGTTGTGAAATTACAAAAATACCCTTGGAGGGTAAGTTACCAAAATACCCATTGGTTGCGAGATTACCGAATTACGAAAATGCCCTTATGGGCCGAATTACGAAAATGCCCCTATGGGCCGAATTGCTAGAATGCTTTAGTGGGCCGAATTACAAGTTCTATAATTGGCCGATTTACCGTAATAAATTACTGGATTAATGATTGTTGTTTATATATGTGGATATTATGCTTTATTATGTATGTTGCATTTACATATTTTGCATGGGATGGGAAAAATGTTGAAGAAAAGTGTAGCCTAGTGGCTTTGCCACAAATATTATGAAAAGTAGTTTGACCGCTGCGATATATTCTGATTCCGGTGGCTCTGCCACAAATCTGTCTGGTGGCTATGCCACGTATAATTTGTTATTCCGGTGGCTTCGCCACAAATTCTGTATATGGCAACTTGCCTGCGATTGGTGTGTTTGGCGGGGTGGGTTGACTTGATCCCCACAGGTGTGATGGGATGGTACGGGTGGTGTTTAGCGGATGGATATCTAGGATGGGTTGGGTTGCATACATTCATACATTTGCTTCATTTTAAGAATTGTTATGTAAAAGGGTTTAGGCCCAAGATATTGCTATATGGGTTCGAGGCCAGTGGATGACAGTAAGGGATTTCACACTTGAGTTCTTGTAACTCACTCCCCCTTTTCTTAACCCTTGTAGGTAATGCTCGATGATGTGGACTTGGGCCATGGATGACTCGGTGGAGGCCATACTTCAGTAATGGTGTTATTGAACTTTAGATTTCTATTTCCGTTTACTTTACTACTTTTACTATTTTGGGTTTTTATGTTGTAATAAGGCCTCTGGAATATTTTATTTTGCTTTATGTTTGATGTACTTATTATCTTGCTTGAATTGTTTTAAATGGGAATTTTTCTAAAAACTTAAATAAATATTTTCCAAAATAGAATAACAAATGGATTTTATAACAAACTTTTACAAATATTTTAACTCGGAAATTTTCTCTCAAATTATCAATGATATTTTTTTAAAAGTCACGGTTTATAAGATCTCTAGTTCAAATTATCGATTTATCAATCAACCATCGAGATTAGCAGTATTTTATCAAATGTTTCAAATCAAATTTGTTTTCTTGTTTATAATAAAATAATACCTATTTTAATACGAATAGAAAGGATTTAACACATTTTTCTCATGTGACATGTCAGATCTGGTCATAACGCATGGGCCGAGTTTGGGGTGTTACATTTTATGGTATCAGAGCCCGGTTGCAAAACTCGGCTGTGATTTGGGTTCAAAAGCGTTTTCCAAAGCTGTTTGAATTTAAAATTATAAATGCATGTTTTAAAGGAAGTATGGCACCACGGGTATCCGGCACCAAGTCAAGTAAGTATATGTTATCATTTTATGATTATGATTATTTTGGTATGACTGTAGAAATACTCTAGAACTCTTAGCTATAGGAGCTGAAACTATAGAGATTGAGACTTTAGGATACGTTGTGCGAAAACAACTTTACTTCCTATACTCCATAAAACATTGTTTAATAAACACTGAAATAGCATACTGATTCATAAGACTTTTAATCAGATTAAATCGAATTAGCAAACATGAGCACTAGAGGACGTGGATGCGGCCGTGGTAGAGGTCGAAATGTTTAGGTTAGATCCTCAACATCGGGGCTTATGCCCGAAAGGGAGACACCGGTATCACCAGTGACCGAGACGGAGTCTTATGACCGAGTCGAAATTGATGAGCTAACTCAGCTAGTTAGGGAGGTTGTGGAGGAGGTTAGAGAAATTGGTCGAACACTTCGAGTTGGGCGCGTGGACGGTAAGAAGAAATTAGATCGCGATTCTCTATGGACGCAGTCTCGTTCTGTGAAGCATGTTAAGGCACACCCAAACTTTTCGGCTTGCGAATATTGCAAAAAGCGTCATCCGGGTGAATGTTGGAGAAAGTCTGGAGCATGCTTGAGATGTGGGTCTAAAGAGCATAAGGCTCGAGATTGTTCCATCACCATTAAGTCAGGTATGTCTTGGTTGGATGAGGTGTTTGAATGTAGAAAATCTTATGAATGCGTGATAAGTACATTTGCTTTTGTGGTTGAATATCCGGTGGGTGAAGAGATTTCTAGATTAGGTTAGAAGTGTATTAGTGTTTTGGGAATCAGTGCGAAAGCGGTAGCGTGAGTAGAGTAGTCTGTGTTAAACCATTGTTTGACAAATGAAATTTCGAGAGGACGAAATTTCTTTAAGGGTAGATTTGTAACATCCCAAAATTGGGCCTAGTAGAATTAGGCCCAATGGGCCTTGGGCGTAGTAGCGTTTGAAATTCGGGAATTTATGTTTTGTGTTATATCATGTGATAGGCTAGTTTAAAATATTAATTGTGTATGTATAGGGGTTCTAAGAAGGCTCGGGGTTGAATTGGACCTTAGCAAAATTTTTGTGTTTTAGCACTTTAAGGAGAGAAAGTAAATGGCATCAAGGCTTAAGTAAATAAAATATTTTGTTAGCATAAATGAGCATATGGCAAGGAGGTTATGGCATCAAGTGGAGAGCATGGAGGGAAGGGGTTCAAATCCCATATAGTGCAAATTTTGATTAATTTTTATGCTATTCATCCATAGTGTCGGCCATGGTGGAATTTAAGGCAAGGAAGACTTTTAAAATTATGGAAAGGTGGCTAAGGATTATGGTAAGGAGGAAGATAAGGGATAATGAAGGAAAGAATCAAAAGAAAAAGGCAAGAGAAGGAAACATGTTGCCCTAGTATGTGGAGGATGTTTTGGAAAACATTTTGGTCAAAACTCATCTTTTGGTAAAGATGATACATGGTTTTGTTAGGGGGAAGAGGGGGAGTCGAATTTCTCTAGCTCTCCCTGGCATTTTCACATTTTTGGGATCACTTTTCCTTTTTGAGGCATTTTGGGGGTCTTCTTCAATTTTTCCTAACAAAAACCTCAACTTCACCATGTCTTTCTAACCCTTTTCTTCCTTAGTCGAATCTCTCCTATAGCTACCATTATGGTTTGTGTTCTTTAATAGCTTGTTCTTTGATTGGTTTTCTTTTCGGTATAGTCTCCATAGCCGAACCTAGAGTTGTTGTCTTGTTGCTAGTGCCAAACCTTGTTATCCCTTTCGACTCATCCCTGTTATTAAGGGCCGAATCAAGCCATCCTTTGTTGCTACTTATAATTCTCTTAGCCTTGGTTTCGGAATTTGATTGGAACTCGTTGCAATAGCCAAGGTGCAAGGCCGGATTTTTGAATCTAGTAGGGAAGGATCACGACTGTGGGGACAACGAAGAGTGGTTCTTTAGGAAATCCAAATTAGGTGTGTAATCCCGTACCCTTTCGAATACATGTTTGAAATGGTGGGTAATCTTACACCTCTTTGAATGTTGCATGGAATGTTCTATGATTCGGTCGAAATACCAAAAAACCAGAAACCGACATCTGTGACCACTCGGGCGTGCGTATGTTCGTAGTAGTAACCATATTTTGTAATGAAACAGTTTGGTCAGCAGCAGTGATGTGAATTTGAAAAATCATGAAAAATAGGATAAAGGGAATTAGAAAGTGAAAAAGATATAGAATTAAATCTTACGGTGTCTATTTTTATATGAAAGAAACAGAGGAGGAAGAGAAATTTTATATTATGTGATATTTTAATTTTAGTGAGACTAGTTCTGATTGACTTCGTGGTTCCCTATTTTGTCTTGGAAAAATCGTTTAGAATTGTACAAAGTGAATTTTGAGTTATAATATATATGTATAGATTCCTTAGTGAGCCTATTTTCAATAGAAAAAAGTGGGAGCAACATATGAAAACTGTACATTGAGATATTTGAATTTAGGGTAAGAGAGGTCAGAATCATTGGTCAGTGAAATAGGGGGAAATTTAATAAATAAACTGTATTAAATGGTTAAGCCAAAAATTCTGGAAAATTTACAGTAAGAAGATATATGAGTCTAGTTTCAAGGAAAATTTACGGATCTAAATTTCGAGTTTCCTAACTCGAGTTATAGTCAATTTAGTCAGTATGACGTGGATGGACAGTTTCAATTTTTACGCCCCACATTAGTAGTTAAGTCTGGGTTGTGAAATTACAAAAATTCCCTTAGAGGGTAAGTTACCAAAATACCCCTGGGTTGCAAGATTACCGAATTACGAAAATGCCCTTATGGGCTAAATTACGAAAATACCCCTACGGGCCGAGTTACAAAAATGCCCCTATGGGCCGAATTGCTAGAATGCTTTAGTGGGCCGAATTACAAGTTCTATAATTGGCCGATTTACCGTAATAAATTACTGGATTAATGATTGTTGTTTATATATGTGGATATTATGCTTTATTATGTATGTTGCATTTACATATTTTGCATGGGATGGGAAAAATGTTGAAGAGAAGTGTAGCCTGGTGGCTTTGCCACAAATATTATGAAAAGCAGTTTGACTGCAGCGATATATTCTGATTCCGGTGGCTCTACCACAATTCTATCTGGTGGCTTCCCCACAAATTTTGTATATGGCAACTTGCCTTCGATTGGTGTGTTTGGCGGGGTGGGTTGAATTGATCCCCACAGGTGTGATGGGATGGTACGGGTGGTGTGTAGCGGATGGATATCTAGGATGGGTTGGGTTGCATACATTCATACATTTTCTTCATTTTAATAATTATTATGTAAAAGGGTTTAGGCCCAAGATATTTCTATATGGGTTCAGGCCCAGTGGATGACGGTAAGGGGATTTCACACTGAGTTCTTGTAACTCACTCCCCCTTTTTCTTAACCCTTGTAGGTACTGCTCAGTGATGTGGACTTGGGCCATGGATGACTCGGTGGAGGCCATACTTCAGTAATGGTGTTATTGAACTTTAGATTTCTATTTCCGTTTTCTTTACTACTTTTACTATTTTGGGTTTTTATGTTGTAATAAGGCCTCTGGAATATTTTATTTTGCTTTATGTTTGACGTACTTATTATCTTGCTTGAATTGTTTTAAATGGGAATTTTTCTAAAAACTTAAATAAAGGTTTTCCAAAATAGAATAACAAATGGATTTTATAACAAACTTTTACATATATTTTAACTCGGAAATTTTCTCTCAAATTATCAATTATATTTTTTTAAAAGTCACGGTTTATAAGATCTCTAGTTCAAATTATCGATTTATCAATCAACCATCGTGATTAGTAGTATTTTATCAAATGTTTCAAATCAAATTTGTTTTCTTGTTTATAATAAAATAATACCTATTTTAATACGAATAGAAAAGATTTAACACGTTTTTCTCATGTGACATGTCAGATCCGGTCATAACGCATGGGCCGGGTTTGGGGTGTTACAAAAACATAAGAAAAACTCTAAAACCCCCTGAAGGAATTGAAGAGAGATCCTCCGTCTTGAGTATAGCTCTGGCTTCTTGAGATGAATCAACTGGCTATCCTTCGAGTAATTTCCACAAATCTGATCTTTCTGGCTCGACTCCTTGGCCTAGCTAGACCCCTTGAAAGTTGGCCTCTAGGGTGTTTATATAGGCTTTTGGAATGTGTTTCTTTACCCCTAAGTATCCGAATCCGAGTGAAATTCCTCTTCTCCACGGTAGGAACACGCCCTTGGCACACGCTCGTGTGAATCGTGGCCAGGCCGTGTTCAGGTCTGATTAGGGAGGCACGACCGTGTTGCATGGGCCCAGGTGGTGTTGATTTCGTGATTTGGCCTATTTGGTCCATTTTAAGCCCGTTTCTCGTTCTTTTCATCCTCTGGTGCTTTCCTTAGTATAAAACATGAAAACAAAGGATTAAGAGCACCAAATTACACAATTCAAGGCTTAAATCACCCAAAAGCATGCTAAATGTGGGTCTAAAACATGTTACTATTTTGGTTTATCAAATACCCCCACACTTAAGCTTTTACTTGTCCTCAAGCAAAATTCTCAACTCATGATTAAAACGAACTTCCTTGATTCATAATATTCAACAATAATGTTTCATCATAATTCAAAGATAATTCATACATGGATAATTCAACTCTAAGAGTCCTAAATATTCAAACAATCTAAGTCATACATTTGTAGCACAAAATATAGGTGTTTCCCCTCATCTGAACGATTACCTCTGATTCAAAATCGACGAGGATTGACATCCTAACTAAAGATTCATTCGAATCACTCGAGGTGTTTAAGGTTCAAGAAAAAGCACTCATAAGTCAAACATGAGAAGTTAATCCTATAGGCTTGCTTGAGAATCAAATCTCCACCACTATAACATGAAATGATGCACAAATCAAAAGGTCTTTAACAGGGTTGTAATGGGGCTTGGGTTAAGGTGTGGATAATGGCTGAATTAGAGGGTTAGAATCGAGATTGTCCTGACAAATTACCTAACCAAAAACAACAAACTGAATATAAGTAATTACATCAATTGAAAACTAATAGTACTAATAATTCAAGCTTCTTCTTCAATACTTGGAATTCAAACGTATAAGCTCATTTAATCACAAAACTAATAATGACTATACTTTAATTTTTTTTAAGAACAAATCACAAATACATAATAAATGATGAATTTACTATCAAAATAAATAGGCAATCGATCAAATCAAATCTCGATATAAGGGTAGTCAAAAGGAATGGTGATAACAAAAACAAAGGGTTTTGGGATAATATTAGTGGGTGAGTCAATAAAAAGAGTTGTTAGGATCAAACGGGGTTCACTAGGGGTTAATTATGAAGGTAGGCTTTTAGTGGAGTGAGTGGGTTAAAACCTAGGTGCCTTTATCATCTTCGTATACTAAATCAACGGTGTGGTCTCGACCTGTATAATCGATGCAAGTTCTAGAATAATAAATCAATGTTGAGAGACTCATAATCAATAAAGTGAGCAAGAAAAAGAATATATGCTCTATAAGGCTCAACATCTCACAAAAATTATGGCTTTTTGATGTCACCCTAGCAAATTTCAAACTTCAAAGTAATATTCACATTCAGGTAGACAACCTAGAATTTTTTTTTCTAAAAAATAGACTTATCATGCTTGATTCTCTAGTATCCTTCAAATTTAATCATTAATGCACAATTATCTATGACTTAATCCAAAACATATCAATAAAAATCATAAATCACAGGAAATTTTATTCTAATCATAATATGAGAAACTTACTTAAGAAACAAGACATAATTCAGGAATTGAGAATAATGCAAAAAGTTTGGCACCTAATTTCAGGAATTTGAGAATAATGAAAAAAGTTAGGCACCTTTTTAGGTTGTTCACCCCCCTACACTTAAGATGTACATTGCCCTCAATGTACAAAGATATATATATAAACAATTAAGTAGAAAATCAAAAGATATGGAGAGAAGTGAAACTCCCTAAATTTTTTGGGTGGATTCCTTGAGTTGGAGGTGAAAGATAAGTTGGAGGAGGCGTCTCTGGTGGTGGTATGGTGGCCGTCCACCGTCTCTGCGCTAGATGAAGAAATTGGGTAGCTTGTGCAAAATTAGCCAGGAAGTAATAATAATAATTCAAACTATACTAATTATATATTTAAAGAAAAGCAAGCTAAAGTGAATGAAAATAAAAAGTGAAACAAAATTAAAAGAAAAGATTAATGGACCGAAGAGTCCTTATTGTTGGATGGTTTGCGAGGTGGGTGTGATTTCTAAGGCTGTGGTGGAGTGGTGGTCGTGGTCGAGGTGTGATTCCCTAGCAGCTTTTAGAACCTAAAACCAAGAAACTAAGATAAAATAAACTAAATTAAACATAAGAGAAATAAAGAAAAGGAAAATAAAGGAGAAGAGAAAGGAAAAAGAAAAATAGAATGGTCTCAAAGACCCTTGGCTTGTCGAATAATTGAAGCGGCCGGCATAAACTTATATAGATCGATCTCCCATAGGGAGACTGTGCTTGGATCCTTCCGTTTCTTCGACATGGATGTGGTATAGCTCAAGGGCTTTGTAGATGGAGGAATAGAGGAAAGAATGGAGGGGTTGGGAGGGGAGGGTGAATGTGAGTAGGGAAAAAAGGGATGGGGAGTGGGTGAGAAAAGGGGGCAAGGGGTGTTTTAAATAGAATTTTCAAAACTGGTACATCCCCACGCCCATGTACCATGGGCGTGTTGGGTCACACGGCCGTATCGCACGGCCGTGTTGTGTTTCGTTCGTTTCTCCCATGCCCGTTTCGTGGTCACCATGCCCATGTGGGATCAAACAGTGTCGACCACGGCCGAATCACACGACCGTGGCTACTTAGTTGGAGCCCGTGTGTCTTCCCTCAGTGTCGGCCACGGCCATGTCGTACGGCCGTGGCGGGGTAGTTGGGTCCGTGACTTGAAGATACGATCCGTCCTGACTCGTACCATCTCTACCATGTCAGTACGGAGATTTGGTGCATCCACACGGCCACGGCCACGGCCGTGTGGTATGGAAATTGGCCTTGGTTAGTTTATAGTTAGTTACTACAAAGGAGAATTAAGAGTGAAAATAAAATGAAATAAAATAGAAAGAGTAATGGAGTTAGTGCTCGGGTTGCCTCCCGAGAAGCGCTCGTTTAAAGTCTTAAGCTAGACTTACCTCTCGTTTGCATCATCAGGGTGGTTTGAGGAGTTGAAAGTCCTTCCTCATGCTATCAGTTTCATTATCATGACAGAGTTCAAGTCGAGATGCGCTTATATTGAAAGTGCCAAAAATAGGATTACTTACCTCGACTGTTCCGTATGGGAAAACACTTATTACCCTAAAAGGGATTTCTTTGTTTGTGTTAGGGTCAAGAGGAGATATTCAAGGGTCTGCTTTATCTAACATTACCTGGTCTCTTATTTTAAAGTGATTTGTCATTCCTACGAGCTCGTCTGGTGGTTCCCTCGGTTTCTCTTCGTGTACCCCTAGTGTTTCCTTGAAATGTGTCTTCCATTTGTCTAGTTCATCAACTTGATCCCTTCGATCCTCATGAGTTGTTTCTTTATTGGCATTGGGTCTAGGATCGGGTTTAGTTGTGTTATTTTGTGGTGCTTCTTGCAAAGAAGGGTTAACTGAATGGTTATCAATGGAACTCACTTTCTCACCTTGTTTGCTCGATGTTCTAACCGAATCGAGAGCCTGAAGAGTGACTGTCTTGTCACCTATACAGAGTATGAGTTCACCTGCGTCGACATCAATTTTAGTCCTGGCAGTTTCTAGAAAGGGCCTTCCTAGAATTAATGGAATACTATTGTCCTCATCCATGTCTAAAACCATAAAGTCTACTGGGAATACGAATTTATCAATCTTTACTAGAACATCTTCAATTATACCCCTAGGAATTCTAACAGTTTTATCAGCTAATTGAATGCTCATCCTAGTTTGTTTGGGTTTCCCTACACCAAGTTGTTTAAACATTTTATAAGGCATGACATTTATGCTTGCCCCTAAATTAGCTAACGCATTATCAATAGATAAACTACCAATTAAGTATGGAATTGTAAAACTCCTTGGATCTTTTAATTTTTGTGGGAATTTATTTTGGAGAATTGCTGAGCACTTTGCGTTGAGTTCCACATGCGATTCCTCGTCTAGCTTTCGCATGTTTGTCAAAAGCTTTTTTAAGAATTTCCTTGAATCTGGCATCTGCGAAAGAGCTTCAAGTAATGGTAAGTTAATATGTAATTTCTTTAAAAGTTTAAGAAACTTACCGAACTGTTCCTCTGTGTCGTCTTTCTTCATCACCTCAAGGAATGGTATACGAGGTTGGTACTCCTTAATTATCGGTTTTGGCTTTTTACTTCCTTCCTCAACCTTACCTTCTTATACCACATTCTCTTGCCTTAAATGAGGCTCATCTAACCCTACATTATCATGAGTTGATATGGCTTGAATCTGCTCCCTTGGGTTAGTTTCAGTGTTTCTTGGCAATCTACCTTGTGGTCGTTCCGTCAAGATCTTGGTGATTTGCCCAATTTGATCTTTGAGCTCTTGTGTCGATGCTTCTTGTTTTTCAAGTTTTGTTTCTATACTTTGGCAACGTGTTTCTGTTGCTGCTATATATTTTGTCAGCATCTCCTCAATGTTCGGCTTCTTTTCCTGTGGGTACTACTGTTGTTGGAAATTTGGAGGGTGTTGTTGTCTTTGGTTTCCTTGACCACCCCACAAAAAATTGGGGTGGTTCTTCCAACCTGGATTGTAAGTATTGCTATAAGTGTTATTTTGATATCTGAAATTATTACTTACATAGTTCATTTGTTCGCCTTCTATGCCATGTCTGTATGGTGGGTACTCAGGATTCGCCACACCTCCACTTGTTTCGCACTGCATAACGGGTTGTACCTGCAAGGAATTACTCAAACCATCAATTTTTTTAGTTAACACGTCTACCTAATTCGATAGCATGGTTACTGCGTCGAGGTTGAAAACATTGGCAGCTTTCGTGGGCTTTGTCCTCGTGACTTGCCACTGATAGTTATTTAGGGACATCTCCTCTATCAATTCGTAAGCTCCTTAAGGTGTTTTATTATTCAGAGTTCCACCGGCTGCTGAATCGATCAATTGCCTAGTTGAGGGGTTCACACCGTTGTAAAAAGTTTGGACCTGTAGCCACAAGGGTAATCCATGGTGTGGGCACCTTCTCAATAGATCCTTGTATCTCTCCCATGCATCGTAAAGTGTTTCTAAATCCATCTGCACAAAAGAAGAGATATCATTCCTTAACTTGGCCGTTTTGGCCGGCAAAAAATATTTTAATATTTTTTTCGGTTATTTGATCCCATGTAGTAATTGATCCTCGGGGAAGAGAATGCAACCACTGTTTGGCTTTATTTCTCAAAGAAAAGGGAAATAACCGAAGGCGGATGGCATCATCAGTAACGCCATTAATTTTAAAAGTGTCGCAGAATTCCAGGAAATTCGCTAAGTGTGTGTTAGGATCCTCATCCTGCAAACCATCAAATTGAACGAACTGTTGTATCATCTGAATAGTGTTAGGTTTCAATTCGAAATTATTTGCAGCAATAGTAGGTCTAACAATACTAGATTCAATACCAACTAAACTAGGCTTAGCAAAATCATACATAGTTCGAGGAACCTGATTTTCGGCCATCTCTGGAGGTAGCAGATTATTTTCGGCCATCTCTTCGGTGGTATTAATGATGTTTTCTTGCTCTTCTTCTGTGTATTGTAGACTTCGCCTAATTTCTCTCCGATTTCTGCGAGCGGTTGCTTCGATCTCACTATCATAAATTAAAGGTCCTGCCGGGTTCCTTCTAGTCATAAACTAGAGGTACCTACAAGGAGCAAAAACTAAAATTTAGAAAGATAAAAATAGAAAACAAAATAAGAGTAAAATTGCAGAAAATAAAAATGGCTAAAGTAATAAAAATTGAGTGTTCTTAATATTTCAGTTCCCCGGCAACGGCGCCAAAAACTTGATCGGTGTGTCACATTCTTAAGATTTATAATGAGAACGATCGAGCCTAAAAACTAGCTATGACAACGATTGAGGCAAGTGTACCTATCGAACAGTAGTATAGCTTAGTGGCAAGACTGGATTGTCGAACCCAAAGGAATCAAAAGTACTAATACTAACCTTCTTTCTATTATTTACCCTTAAAATCGAAGTGAATCGGTTTAATCTAGAAAATTAACTAACTACTAAGCTAAAGACGATGAGACAAAAAGAATGAAATTGGGAAAATACTTGTGGGAAAAACCAATTGATTAAAGCAATACCCAAGGAAGAATCCACCTAGACTTCACTTGTTATCTAACTCTGAACCAGACGATTTATTCATTTGATTTGATCTGTAAGATTCCCTAAGTTATATTAATACCTCCGTCGAGGCTACTAACGTCTAACCCTAGGTTGATTAATTGAAATCTCTTTCTAATTAAAACCCCTAAGATTGCATTAACTCGATCTGTGGACTCCCATATTAGGTTTCACCCTAATCCGGCAAAATCTCGTCACCCTATGTCTAGGCGTGCGATCAACTCTGCTTAATTATGCTAGATCTACTCTTAGGCAGGGACTTTTGCTCCTCCACCTAAGCACATCAAACTTGAATCAATATCCCGGAAATATGAACACAAGAATTAAGAACACATAATTAAGAACAAATCAAATATTTATCATATAGTTCAACAAATGATAACAAGATTCATCTTAGGTTTCATCCCCCTCAGGTATTAGAGGGTTTAGTTCATAACGAAAATAGAATACATCTCAAAAGAAAAGATAAAACAAAACATAAGAAAAACTCTAAAACCCTCTGAAGGAATTGAAGAGAGGTCCTCCATCTTGAGTATAGCTCCGGCTTCTTGAGATGAATCAACCGACTCCTTGGCCTAGTTGGACCCCTTGAAAGTTGGCCTCTAGGGTGTTTATATAGGCTTTTGGAATGTGTTTCTTTACCCCTAAGTATCCGAATCCGAGTGAAATTCCTCTTCTCCACGGCGGAGGACACGCCCTTGGCACACTGTGTGTGAATCGTGGCCGGCCGTGTTCAATTCCCGATTAGGGAGGCACGGCCGTGTTGCATGGGCCCAGGCCGTGTTGATTTCGTGATTTGGCCTATTTGGCCCATTTTAAGCCCGTTTCTCGTTCTTTTCATCCTCCGGTGCTTTCCTGAGTATAAAACATGAAAACAAAGGATTAAGAGCACCAAATTACACAATTCAAGGCTTAAATCACCCAAAAGCATGCTAAATGTGGGTCTAAAATATGTTACTATTTTGGTTTATCAAATGGAAAGAAGGTTGGGATATTTTTCCAGCACCTAGGGACAACCTTATGCAAGAGGGATAAGGTTTCGATGTCTACAACTGAACAATTCGTGAAGCCAACGAAGAGCCTTATAGGGAATTCGATCTTTAAGCAACTTGTTCAGCTTCAAATAAAATAGATTGCTGAGTGGAACTAACGTCGAAATCAAAAGATGGACATCCCACAATCTTTAAAAAGAAAAGGTAAAGCAAAGAGCAAACTGACCCTCGCCAAACGTGGGAACATTTGACTAGAAAATACCACATCAATATATAAAATTAAGTAAGCGGTGTCTGCAAGTATACGGGTCAAATTGTAATATAGTAAAGTGTTACAACTGTCGAAACCCTTTTTTTTAGATTTTGGTAAAAACGGGGATCGACTTTAAAAACGGAAATGGAGTCGCCACCAATCCTTTTTTACTTAGGTGTGATTGGTTCACCTTGTAAAACGTTTTATTTCAAAACATTTGATTTTGGTCAACAAAATACAAGAAAACGAGTTCGGGATTCGGTTACGTATGAGGAACGATTAGCACCCTCATAACGCCCAAAAATTGGTACCCAATTAATAAAATCATATCCTAATGTTGAAAATTTGAAAAATTTTAAAATAAGATCCTTTTACTAGAAGAAAAACCAAGACTTACCCGTCTCAAAGAAATAAAATACTATACCCAGTAAGTTAGGATATAGCATCATATGACTTTGAAACTAGGCACGTCTTTATTTTAGAAAATCCCTGTAACACCCCAAACCCGGCCCAAACATTACGACCGAATTTGGTATGTCACAGAGAAAACCATTTTGAAAATCCCTTTAGCCGATTTGAGTTTTGATGAAAACATCTTCATTTTCAATTATCATGCTAAAACCATACTTGGTTTGTTCTAAAAATATTTATTAGGTCAAGTTGTCTGAGTTTCAAATGTACCCGATGGCACTTCCAAAACATTTTTGCGTTTGATTTGAGAAAACATGTGCACCCATTTTAATATTATTGAATAGTTTAAACAAAATATTCAAAACATGTAAAGATAATAAAAATAATCCTAGGAGGCCTTATTACAACTTGATTAAAACAAAACCAACAATAAAAATAAAAAATAACTAAAATCCAAGTTCATTAAATTCAAATCCCACTGCATGGCCACCTTGAGTCCATCCGGCTCCATCTCCGCGATCTACTCATCTGCAAAATGTTAAGGGAAGGGGTGAGTCACCGAGACTCAATGTGTAAATCCCCACCCGTAAAAATACATCTCATACACAATTCATTAATAAACACGCTCATGCAACCCCACTAGCCATCCATACTCCTTTTCTACCCCGTGTGGTCAAAAACACTGATGACTTAAAGTCACAATTTAAATGATGGGGCCAACCCATCGTGTGGTCAAAACCACTGATGACCATAGGTCACAATAATCTGATGGGGCCAACCCATCTTGTGGTCAAAACCACTGACGACAGTCCATAGTTCATCCCCCCTCCTCTCATCAATCCCACCATCACATGCTTATACAACAAATTTCATATATCATGTCATAGTATTAAACATCATGTGATGGCATGCAAACATATATCAAAAATCACAAGTTAGGGGACTTGCCCGGAATCCATGTTTAAGCCCACAAGCATATCATAGATCACTACCAAAATTTATACTCAAGACAATAATATAGCAAGTTTATTAATAAAGTGTGTAAAGAGTTTACACACCTGTTTCTACCGGAATTCCTAGATCCCGAAGATCCGATCTACGTCACTAGATCTCTTGTCCTTACAAATGATTTGGTTTCCTACCAAATCCCGAGCCAAGCGATGGTTCACCCCCGACAATCGGCCACACCTTCCTCCTAAACCGATTGGGGAAGAAGAGAGCACCCTTTTCTTTGATGTTCGGCCAAAACTACAGCAAATAGGGAGGAGTAGATTCGGCTAAAGAGATGCTGGAATTTTGAATAATTTTGGGCAGTTTGTCTAAGGGAATTTCGGCAGCAAGATGGTAGGGGTTCGGCTAATGGGGGAAGAAAAGAAAAAGAAAATATGTAGGGGAAATCAATGGTGATTTTTGGCTAAGTAAAAGAGGAAGATCTTTGGAAAATTTTGAAGGATTTCCTAGGGAAATTACAAAGCAGAGAGGAAAAAGAAGAAGAAATAGTTCTTTGGAATTTTTGGGCACTTCTTTTTGTACAAAAATCAATTTTGAACAAACCCCAAGGAGTCAGAATGCTGGCCAATTCCTCCCTTTTAGGTGATAAATTCCAGCTTTTATTTATCACAAAACAAAGCGAATTATCCTACATTTAATCCTTTATTCACCTTCAACAATTAATAACAATTAAACTACTAATAATCCCCCTTCCAATTAAGAATTTTTTCAAAAATAAAACCTTATTTTTATCAATTTAAAGAGTCCACATTCATGCCAATTTCCACCCATGGACGCCAAAGAAAGAAAAGAAAAGAAATTAAAGACCAAATCTTTGCTATATTTGGCTCGAACCAGTGACCTCAAGCAGCGACCCCCTTTTCACGCCTTAAGCCACTCTTCCCTTTGGTGTCATGACATAAAGCCCTCACCTTTTAATTATAAGCCTTCTTCCTGGCCCTTACTCCTTCAACGCCAAAGCCCAAAAATAAAACTCCTTGCGCCCCCTTGCGTTTGAACCTCGAGACCTTCGTGCCAACACACCCTTAAGTGGCGCACCAAGCCACTTGTGCCAAGCCTATTCTTTGTGCCATAATTCGCCCAAATTTCTTTAAAGCCCTAGCTCGCCTAGCTCCCTCCTTTCAGGTACTAAAAAAAAATTTTAATACTAAGTCAGGCCTAGCTCGGGTTTAATTCTAGACCTTAGATCATGCCAAATAAATCATAATATTTATTTCTTCAAACACACTCACACACATGGGAACAAATAATTAAATTTTCAAATACCCCTAATTCAGGATGTTACAATCCCTACCTCAAGACACAAAACATTATATCCAGTAAGTTAGGATACAACGTTTTGAATTCACAAGAATAAGTTTTTTTTTATTTGAAATTTGTGAGTTTCGGTTTTAAAAGAGAAGGGATATCTAATACCTTAAGTTCCATGAGAAAAATCGAAACTCAGTAAGTTAGGGCACAATTCTTCTCGAAGTCCCCAAATATCACATATCATCGTATTTTTTTTAACTATTTCAATAATATGTTTTAATTCAAAAGGTATTTTTATAAAAATGGTTTGAGTAAGATGTTGTATGAATTCATTACAACATACGTGCCAAATATCAGTTTATCATAACTACAAATCATATTAACAATTACTACTAATGAATAATTAAAGAATAATAAGAATTAATTAGTGATGCAAACAATAGAATAATTATACAAAAGCAAAAATATAAAATTTATAGATGAATAAAATAAACAAAAGATAAACAAATATAAGATATAAGGCAGTAAATAACAAATAAATATAAAGCTTTACATGCATACAACACAGAATGAATTATTATAGATATTGCAAATTAAGACATATGGCTTTAAACAAAAATAATGTGGAATAAAAAAATCATATATAAAAAATGAATTAATAATAAAAATGATGCGGAGTAATAAAAATAATATATATATTCATAAATTAAAAATAAGTAAAATATATTGTTAAAGGAATAAATAACATATAACTTTAAATAAAATTACATTTATAATATAATAATCGATACATATATATTTCATATAAAAATAAATAAATATATGTTATACAATATAAATAAATTTTATATAAAATAAGATTTTAGAAAGTAATATATGATATAATATAATACTATATAATATACAAAATTTTAAAAATATATAATATAATCACTAACATAAAAGTTATAAAATAATATACAATATAAAAATAATTAAATAAAATAATAAATAGTAATAATTTAATATTTAAAAATAATAAGTATTTAAGAAAAACAATACGCAAAACTTTATTAATAAATCAATATTCAAATAAATAAAAAATAATATGGAATTTTAATATAATAAAAATAATTTAATATAATATATAAAAAATAAAAAGATTTTAAAAATAAACAAAATAAAAATCTAAAAAAAATGTAAAAGGATGACATTGAAGTGCACTACAAATTGTAGGGACCTAATGTGCAATTATACCCTGTCTCCTAAACGGCACCGTTCTGTCATTGGTCACTAAGTAGTCCCAAAGGACTAAATTGAAACGAAAGAAAAAAATCTGGGCCCGATTGTAAAATTAAAAAAACTTAATTGTAAAATTAAAATAATGCGAAAGGGCTTGTAGTGCAATTAGACCCTTAAACAAAAAATGCGGATCCTCCCCGGGTCGGGTCAACGCGCGGGTGACAGGCTTTCAAACGGCGTCGTTCTGGCCTTAAAAGGAACCTCCAAAATGGCGTCGTACAATATGCCCTATATAAGTAAAAATAAACAAAAAAAAATCATTTTTAAACACTTTAAAAAAACAAATAAGAGCTCTGAGAAGCTCTCTCACTCTCTTGGCCTGAGGTCTGGCTCCAGCCTAGGCTCCGGTGTCCGACCGCCACACGCACCTCCTCCGACGGCGGTCGGAAGACCAAAAGACTCCGTTTTCAACGCCGATCAAACGGTAAACCCTTTCTCTTTTTTTAGTAATATATGTATATAAAAAAAATGCATGAACTGAAAAGAAAATAAAAAATGAGACGGATATTAAAAAAAATCACCTCTGTGAACTGTATTTTATTTCTCTGTATGTTTTTTTGAATATTTTCGTGTCTGTATCTCTTTGTATTCGTCCTCGTGTTACAGATCTTTTTAAGGCTTTTATAGCCTTCGAAATAAACAAAATAAAAAGGAAATAAAAAATGTTGCCATATTTACTGTCGATTTTCTTTCCTTTTGCATGTGGATGAGAAGATCTCAGCATCAGAGCACCATTTACGCACTGATTGCGGCGCGAGGACAAGCTGTGTTGCTGGGGCGCGAAGAGCTGGTCGATTGCGGCGCCTAGGGATTCCCAGAAACCCTAGGTCTTTGAATCGGCTGAGGTTTGGGTCCCCTTTAGGCCGCATAGATTTTGTAACACCCTGAATTTGGGCCTAGAAGAATTGGGCCCAATGGGCCTTGGGAATGGGAGTGTTTAAAATTTTTGAGATATAAGTATCACTTAGAATATTATTAAGATAGTATCGGGATTAATTGAAGCCTTAGAGTTAGGGGTGACCTTAGGGAAAAATTTATTTTTCTCACTTAGTGGACCCTAGTCTCAGACATGAGGCCTCATAAGCAGATTAAGAGAGGAGAGGACACAAATGGGCTTGTAGTCCAGTGGAAAGTGGCGTCATATAGGGGATATGAGGTGGCGTGTTAAGCAGTTAAAGAGGTCCAAGGTTCGAGGCCTAGGAAGGGAAAATTAAGGAGTTTTATTTTTGTGCCTGGACAGAAGGAGTTGGCGTTGGAGGGGACTCTAAAAGGGAGTGTTCAGGAGAGAAATTTAAGGTGAAGATAAGGGAGAAAAGATAGGGATTGGGAGGTGGATATAGTGGTGCCTAATTGGACTCTGAGGGAAGGGAAGTTCGGCTAGGGGCTATATATATGAGTGCCGAATTAAGTTCCTAGGTTAATGTTGAATTTTTACTTCTCTGCTAGCCGAATTTCATCACTTGTGAGAGGCAGACGTTTTTTTCTAAGTGTGCTAAAGCCGAATCCTTCATACTCTCCCTTCTCAAATTCCCTTTTGGTTCACCACTCGGTTCTAGCCAAATCACTTTTATTTCTTATTCCCTCAAGTGTTGCCGAATTGCCTCTGTCACCTTTCTAGTCTCAAAAGACGGACTTAAGTCGTAGGATCAAAGGAAGATTTCGGTAAGAGTTTAGTTGAACTTTTAGCGTGTTTTATTAAAAGCCGAAGGGCTATCTAACCCCTCTTTGCCGTTACCATGTATTAACAAGGGTGAGGCTCAAAGAATCATAAGCTGTAGGTAAGGATTATTATCAAGGTAGTAAGTATTCTCGATTCAGTTAGAGTTTTAATAAGTGACCGAATCTATTGTGGCTCATAGGGGTGATTTATGATCTATATGGATCACTTGGTTTTGACAATGTAGGTGTTGGATGCAGATCTAGAGGATAATCGCCAATAGTAGCAAAGGAAGGGGCTACTAGAAAGTAAGGCACACGGTAAGGTTACGGTGAGGTTTCGGTTTCTGATAAAGTGCATCTTAAGTTATGATTAATCGTTAGGTGATCTCAATTGTAGGTTCGTGACTAAGGGGTTCGTAGCACGCAAGGTTACCAGGTGTGTACAAACATTAACACACACGATATCGGCAATGCCGAAAAGCCGAAAGTGGCTAAATGGGCCCGGTGGGCCCTGGGGCTAAGTTTGATTAAATGGTTTGGTTTGTTAAACATATTGAGTTAGTCACGCATGATACACGATTTGGACTTGTTTTGGGCCTAATAGGCCATATGATAAGATTTGGGCCTAATGGGCCGTAAGGTTGGAATTTGGGTTTGATGGGCTTTATGGGAACGTAGACAAATACGCTAGGGTTTATGGACTTAGGCCTAGTTTGAACAACTCTTCAATGTCATAAGACTTAAGTTAATTAAGCATGCCTGTGGACAAGTCGATTAATTAGAGTGTGGTAACTGACATATGCATGTCTAGGATTGGATCTAGTGAGAGCTTGGTATTTAAGCGGTCCGGGTGACCCACCACCTATTTTCTGATATCCTATCTGATGCATAGTATTTGTTCACTTTAACCGCGAGGACTTGTTTATGGGCCAAAGTTTATGACTAAAACCCGAGAGGGACTGAAATACCCTTATATTGGAAAATTACTAAAATACCCTTATATTAGAAAATTACTAAAATACCCTTATATTGGAAAATTACTAAAATACCCTTATATTGGAAAATTACTAAAATACCCTTAGGTTGTAAATTACTAAAATGCCTTATGTGTAAAATTACCGAAATACCCCTAAATTTGTAAATAACTAAAATACCCCTGTAGGGTAGAATTATGAAAATAACCCTGGGTAGTAAAATGATAAAAATACCCCCATGTGACGAATATGCGTTTGTGGATGTTACTTTTGTGTTTGATGCATTCATATGATATTCTGCTTAGGATGCATATGGGTGGGAATTATGGTACGGAGGAAGATTTGAGGATCGCATGGCCGTATGGTATGGATCCGGGATCGCATAGCCGTATGGTATGGATCCACAGAAGGCTTTAAGCCCAACATATGATTAGCATCTTTGCTGCAACGTTCGGTAGTACCGCAACTAGGCTACCCTTGGTGTGTAGCGGAAGGGTGGGTCGAGCTAGAATTCCCCACAGGAGTCATAAGGTTGGAAGGGAAATGGTGTGTTTAGCGGATGGATTTTTGGGGTGGGTTTTGCATTATCTGTTTATAAATGATACGATATGATATGATATGAGGTAATTGTGGGCTAAGGCCCAAGACCACCGATTTTGTTAGGGCTTAGACCCAATGTGAATATTTGTATGTGATTTGATTGCCAAGGGTTGTACACATTGAGTTTCGAAACTCACACCCTTAATTTTGAATGTTTCAGGTAATCCTGAATAGGCGGCTCGACGAGGGAGAGGACTCGGATATGGCCACACTACAAGTTGTTCAAATGTTTTAATTTATTCAAATTATTCTGTTTAAATACTTTGTTTTTTTTTTCATTGGATTGTAATAAGGCCATGTAACTCCTATTTGACTTTGAATTTTGGGTTTATTATTATTGTTTTAACTGCCCACTTAAGAAATTTCATAAAGTTATTAAAGTGTTAATATGGTTTTTGAAATAATCTTTGTTTTGGGCTTTTGGGCCTTAAATGGTTAACTAGTAATTTGTTTTGAATTATGCCTTTAATGTGACATTCTGGATTCGGGCCTAACTTCTAGGTCGGGTTTGGGGTGTTAAATTTAGTGGGATCAGAGCCAAGTTGCAAAGCTTGGGCTGTGAAATGGGCCTTATGTTTTGGGTTTTTAAAACAAGTAGATTAAGAAGTTTTTGCAGGATTCTTGAGGTGTGGTTCACCGAGCCCTCGACGTCGAGCCAAGTAAGTTCTCTGTACTACAATTGCTTAAATTAATGAACTATGTAGGTAATGGGCTACTTAAAATAGGCTTTTAGAGACTACGGCCCGTAGGAAACTTAAGCCTGTAGTGGATTCTCGACCGCGGAATAACTCTAAGAAATTATTGTTACTTACATAAGACATGTGCCCTAAACAAGTGGAACTAAGTACTAATTTCATAAAATTCTTAATTCAGAAATACGCAACGATGAGCCCTAGATGAGGTGGAAGAGGTCGTGGCAGAGGCCGTGGAAGTGTTAGGGCAGGGCCGTCCGAGTCAGGCCATATGCCCAACGTAGGAGTAAGGGAGGCTCCGGCCTCACCAAAGATGTCGAAAGAGGAGCAAATGAACAGCTACCGCTACTGAGAAGATCTTTGTATCGCGAGCCATGTTGAGAATCTTAGAAAGGGTCGTTGGGCCCAATAATGGTACGGGGAGTCGTGGGTCGACCGTGGAGCGACTCCGAGCTAATGGGGCTGAGATTTTCAAAGGAGTGGCGGGGGTGGCCCCAAATATGGCGAGTATTGGTTGGAAGCTCTTTGAAAGAATAATGGATGACCTCGGATTGCACGGCAGCGAAGTTAAAGGGGCGATATCCTTACTTAGGAGGAAGCCTATCAGTGGTGGTTGACTGTAAAGGAGGGCAACCAACCGGAGCATGTCACTTGGGAGTTCTTTAAATCGACATTTCAGGGGAAGTACATTGGAGCGGCTTATGTGGATGATCGAAGGAAGAAGTTTTTGAGTTTGACTCAGGGAGATAAACCAGTAGCAGAGTACGAGGCTGAGTTTTTGCGCCTCACTCGGTATGCTAAGGGGATAATAGCAACAGAGTACGAAAGATGCGTACGGTTCGAGGATGGATTAAGAGATAGCCTTAAGGTACTGATAGCTCCACAGAGGGAGCGAGATTTTACGGTCTTGGTGGAGAAAGCAAAAATAGCAGAAGAGGTAAAGAGCACGGAACGCCGCAATCGAGAGGAAGAGAGGGGCAAGAGCAAGCAGATTATGGAACCTATAGGAGCTGAACAGATGCCTGCAAGGAGGGCCAGAGTGAATGGGCCGGTTAGAGCTGAGGCCCCTATTGCTGCTACTAATAACGAGATACCACTTTGTGTTGAGTGTGGGAGAAGGCATCCGGGCGAATGTTGGAGGAGGATAGGAGCATGTTTAGGCTGTGGATCCATGGAACATAGGGTTAGGCAGTGCCCGAGAAGGCTAGATCAGGAGCAAACCGATGGTAGAGGTAATTTTCAACCTCGGAGGGGTGGTCAACAACCACCAAGGGGCCGTGGTCAAGTCAATGGTGGCAATGGCACAGGACATGGTCGTGGAGGTGCAGGTTATGCTGAGGCAAGGCAGCCAGCTTTGGTCTAAGTAGCACGTCGCCAAGGGGACGAGGACGCTCTAGATGCGAATGCCGGTGCGTACTCTACCATAGTATACTAAGTGTTTCTTTTGGCTTTAGAATTAGAGTGCGCAGCGAAAGCTTAGTGGTAAGACTTGGGTAGTACGATTAATAGTTAGTTGGAAATTTCGAGGACGAAATTTCTTTAAAGAGGGTAGAATTGTAACACCCCGAATTTGGGCCTAGAAGAATTGGGCCCAATGGGCTTTGGGAATGGGAGCATTTAAAATTTTTGAGATATAAGTATCACTTAGAATATTATTAAGATAGTAATGGGATTAATTGAAGCCTTAGAGTTAGGGGTGACCTTAGGGAAAAATTTATTTTTCTCACTTAGTGGACCCTAGTCTCAGACATGAGGCCTCATAAGCAGATTAAGAGAGGAGAGGACACAAATGGGCTTGTAGTCCAGTGGAAAGTGGCATCATATAGGGGATATGAGGTGGCGTGTTAAGCAGTTAAGGAGGTCCAAGGTTCGAGGCCTAGGAAGGGAAAATTAAGGAGTTTTATTTTTGTGCCTGGACAGAAGGAGTTGGCGTTGGAGGGGACTCTAAAAGGGAGTGTTTAGGAGAGAAATTTAAGGTGAAGATAAGGGAGAAAAGATAGGGATTGGGAGGTGGATATAGTGGTGCCGAATTGGACTCTAAGGGAAGGGAAGTTCGGCTAGGGGTTATATATATGAGTGCCGAATTAAGTTCCTAGGTTAATGCTGAATTTTTACTTCTCTGCTAGCCGAATTTCATCACTTGTGAGAGGCAGAAGTTTTTTTCTAGGTGTGCCAAAGCTGAATCCTTCATACTCTCCCTTCTCAAATTCCCTTTTGGTTCACCACTCAGTTCTAGCCAAATCACTTTTATTTCTTATTCCCTCAAGTGTTGCCGAATTGCCACTGTCACCTTTCTAGTCTCAAAAGCCGGACTTAAGTCGCAGGATCAATGGAAGATTTTGGTAAGAGTTTAGTTGAATTTTTAGTGTGTTTTATTAAAAGCCGAAGGGCTATCTAACCCCTCTTTGCCGTTACCATGTATTAACAAGGGTGAGGCTCAGCAATCGCAAGCACGGTAGGTAAGGATTGTTATCAAAGTAGTAAGTATTCTCGATTTAGTTAGAGTTTTAATAAGTGACCGAATCTATTGTGGCTCATAGGGGTGATTTATGATCTATATGGATCGCTTGGTTTTGACGATGTAGGTGTTGGATGCAGATCTAGAGGATAATCGCCAATAGTAGCAACGGAAGGGGCTACTAGAAAGTAAGGCACACGGTAAGGTTACGGTGAGGTTTCGGTTTCTGATAAAGTGCATCTTAAGTTATGATTAATCGTTAGGTGATGTCAATTTTAGGTTCGTGACTAAGGGGTTCATAGCGTGCAAGGTTACCAGGTGTGTACAAACACTACACACACGATATCGGCAATGCCGAAAAGTCGAAAGTGGCTAAATGGGCCCGGTGGGCCCTGGGGCTAAGTTTGATTAAATGGTTTGGTTTGTTAAACATATTGAGTTAGTCAGGCATGATACACGATTTGGACTTGTTTTGGGCCTAATAGGCCATATGATAAGATTTGGGCCTAATGGGCCGTAAGGTTGGAATGTGGGTTTGATGGGCTTTATGGGAACGTAGACAAATATGCTAGGGTTTATGGACTTAGGGCTAGTTTGAACAACTCTTCAATGTCATAAGACTTAAGTTAATTAAGCATGCCTGTGGACAGGTCGATTAGTTAGAGTGTGGTAACCGACATATGCATGTCTAGGATTGGATCTAGTGAGAGCTTGGTATTTAAGCGGTCCGGGTGACCCACCTTCTCTTCTCTGAGATCCTACCTGGTGCATAGTGTTTGCTCACTTTAACCGCGAGGACTTGTTTATGGGCCAAAGTTTATAACTAAAACCCGAGAGGGACTAAAATACCCTTATATTGGAAAATTACTAAAATATCCTTATATTGGAAAAGTACTAAAATACCCTTATATTGGAAAATTACTAAAATACCCTTAGGTTGTAAATTACTAAAATGCCTTATGTGTAAAATTACCGAAATACCCCTAGATTTGTAAATAACTAAAATACCCCTGTAGGGTAGAATTACGAAAATACCCCTGGGTAGTAAAAGGACAAAAATACCCCCATGTGACGAATATGCGTTTGTGGATGTTACTTTTGTGTTTGATGCATTCATATGATATTCTGCTTAGGATGCATATGGGTGGGAATTATGGTACGGAGGAAGATTTGAGGATCGCATGGTCAGTATGGTATGGATCAGGGATCGTATAGCCGTATGGTATGGATCCTGAAGGCTTTAAGCCCAACATATGATTAGCAGCTTTGTCGCAACGTTTGGTAGTACGCAACCGGGCTACCCTTGGTGTGTAGCGGAGGGGTGGGTCGAGCTAGAATTCCCCACAGGAGTCATAAGGTTGGAAGGGAAATGGTGTGTTTAGCGGATGGATTTTTGGGGTGGGTTTTGCATTATCTGTTTATAAATGAGACGATATGATATGATATGAGGTCATTGTGGGCTAAGGCCCAAGACCACCGATTTTGTTAGGGCTTAAACCCAATGTGAATATTTGTATGTGATTTGATTGCCAAGGGTTGTACACACTGAGTTTCGAAACTCACACCCTTAATTTTGAATGTTTCAGGTAGTCCTGAATAGGCGGCTCGATGAGGGAGAGGACTCGGATATGGCCACACTACAAGTTGTTCAAATGTTTTAATTTATTCAAATGATTCTGTTTAAATACTTTGTTTTTTTTTTCATTGTATTGTAATAAGGCCATGAAACTCTTATTTGACTTTGAATTTTGGGTTTATTATTATTATTGTTTTAACTACCCACTTAAGAAATTTCATAAAGTTATTAAAGTGTTAATATGGTTTTTGAAATAATCTTTGTTTTGGGCTTTTGGGCCTTAAATGGTTAACTAGTTCATTGTTTTGAATTATGCCTTTAATGTGACATTCCGGATTTGGGCCTAACTTCTAGGCCCGGTTTGGGGTGTTACAGATTTGGGTCTAGGTCTGGGGTGTAAGTGGGCCAAGGGTTTAGGTAGTCTGTTGGCTTGTAATTGGGCTGCTATTTAATTTTCGGATTTGGGCCTTAAGGTTGTAAATGGACTGTTTAAAAAAACTGAACTTTAATTTTTTATTTTTTTATTCTGTTTCATTTACATGGAATGATACCCGGGATAAATTGAGTTCCTACAGCTGCCCCACTCTTTGCTCATTGTCGTGTAACGAGGATAGAGTAAAGACAATAAAAGGACCAATTTTGCCCGGTCTTGCCGAATCTTGACCTCTTGGCCCTTGTCTTCTTCAGATGGCTTCTAACTCCACTGCAATGGTATTGGAACTTCATCTTCATTTCAAATAAGTCTGATAGTTTCAATCGCTTTCTTACGCAACTTCGTGAAGGCGAGATCCACTATTTTTAATCGCTCCATCGCAACTTCGGGGATGCGGATGGGTATCTTTGATCCGCTTCACTGCAATCTCAAGAATGTCAGATTTGCTATTTTCAATCTGCTCCACTGCAAACTCAGGGATGCCAGATTAATATCTTCGATCTACTTCACTGCAATCTCAGGAATGCCAGATCCGCTATTTTTAATCTCGCTCCACTACAAACTCGGGGATGCAGATTAGTATCTTCGATCTGCTTCACTGCAATCTCAGGAACGCCAGATCTGTTATTTTTAATCTGCTCCACTGCAAACTCAGGGATGCCAGATTAGTATCTTCGATCTGCTTCATTGCAATCTCAGGAACGCCAGATCTGCTATTTTAAATCTGCTCCACTTCGCAAACTCGGGATGCAGATTAGTATCTTCGATTTGCTTCATCGCAATCTCGTGGAGTGCCGGATCTACAATCTTGATCCGCCCTACTACTATCTCGAGAGGACAAAATCTGAACTTTTCAGTCTGCTTCCTTACTATCTCAGGAAGACTTCAATCTTCAATCTGCTCCACTACCATCTTGAGGGAACAAAATCTGAACTTTTTAGTTTGCTTCCTTACTATCTCAGGAAGACTTTAATCTTTAGTCTGCTCCACTACCATCTCGAGGGAACAAAATCTGAACTTTCCAATTTGCTTCCGTACTATCTCAGGAAGACTTCAATCTTCAGTCTACTCCACTACCATCTCTAAGGAACAAAATTTGAACTTTTCAATTTGCTTCCTTACTATCTCAGGAAGACTTTAATCTTCAGCCTGCTCCACTACCATCTCTAGGGAACAAAATCTGAACTTTTCAATTTGCTTCCTTACTATATCAGGAAGACTTTAATCTTCAGTCTGCTCAACTACCATCTCTAGGGAACAAAATCTGAACTTTCTAATTTGCTTTTTTACTATCTCAGGAAGACTTCAATCTTCAGTCTGATCCACTACCATCTCGAGGGAACAAAATCTGAACTTTCCAATTTGCTTCCTTACTATCTCAGGAAGACTTCAATCTTCAGTCTGCTCCACTACCATCTCTACGGAACAAAATCTGAACTTTCCAATTTGCTTCCTTACTATCTCAGGAAGACTTCAATCTTCAGTCTGCTCCACTACCATCTCTAGGGAACAAAATCTGAACTTTCCAATTTGCTTCCCATCTCAGGAAGACTTCAATCTTCAGTCTACTCCACTACCATCTCGAGGGAACAAAATCTGAACTTTTTAATTTGCTCCCTTGCTACATCAAAGAGATTAGACCAATGGCTAAAATCTGCTCCATTGCCGATACATGGAGATAGGATTCGCCAAATTTGATATGCTCCACTACTGCTTAGGGAGATAAGATCTATGAATTCACCAATGTTGCTACACCGTCCTCTGAAGGACATGTCCTGTAGACTCGGTTCCATATGCATATGTTTATGCCAAATGATCAGGATGCTATGATCAAATGCTCCTAGCCACATGTGTTATGAATGCCAATAATGTCATGATTTTTTTTTGTACAATGATTAAGATGCAATGACCGGAATGAATCAAATGCTCCTAACCAAATGATATTTTGGATGACATTTGCATGAATGCAGACTGTCATGAGAATGATCCTTTGTTAAATGTTTTGGGTTGTCACTGCTCATAGTTCATCAAGGTTCTATCACTGATGCGTTACCATGCTTTCTCGTTCAGCTGGTATCTTTGACAGAAAACCCAAAGAAATAATCATATTCTACTCAGCAAGCTTGCCCCGCTATAATTTCAGAGTCCCTTTCCATTGTACCTTCTGGGACATAAGGTTTGTACCTCCCACTGCAACTTCAGGGGAATAACTTTTGATTTCTTCCATCCATCCTGTTACCACTCAGAGGTATTAAATTTGTATCATCCTCAATCAATTTGATCTGTTACACCATTCCCTGGGTGTAATGACTAGATGTATGAATGCAAGGTATCATTTTCTTTTCCTGAGAATGATTCCCTTTTACACTTGGGTTGACATTGCTCGTCATTTGTCGAAATGGTATCACCGACGAAATGTCTTATCCAATAAAAATTCAAAGAACTAATCATCTTTCAATATTTCCAACCCTTAGGCTTGGTGAGTTCTAAATAATAGTCCTGTTTTAGATTCTCATATTATTTAGAAGCCTCCAAAGTAATATGTGAAACTCCTTTTATGAAAGTATTATTAGTCCATTAATCGTTATTTCAATATAAAATGCTTGAAAAAGATCACAATAATGGACGAGAAAGAAAGTAATCAAGAGCATAACTCGAAACAAATAAGTTGATCAAAGATAACCAAAACAATAAAAGAAAATTGATTGGGGTGTATCTTGAAAAGAATAAAGTAATCCAAAATAACAAAATCAAAAATGGGTAAGATAGAGGCTAGGTGCCCCAAATATTGCAGCCTGAGCTTCTCTGTACAAACTTCTTGATGACCATTTTGAGCTCAATACGTGTTTAGAGGATCCGGAGTACTTTGTCCATGCCCTAAGACATAGCATACTTCCTTGATAAACCGAAATAGTAAATATTCTAAGCCCACATTTAGTATGCTTTTGGATGATTTAAGCCCCGATTTATGTAAAAAGGTACTCTTAATCCTTTCTTTTCATGATATATACTCAGGAAAGCACCAGGGGATGAAAAGAACGCAAAACGGGCTTAAAACGGGACAAATGGGCCAAAGCATGAACTGAGTTTTTCCCAAGTTATTTTCTAAATTCATTCTTCTTTGTCTTAGAGTCTTTAGTTTAGTAGTTAATTAATTTAGATTAATAAATAAACTTCACTTATTTTAGGCTAAATAATAAAAAGAAAGTTAGTATTAGTACTTTTACTTCCTTTGGGTTCGATAATCCGGTCTTGCCTAAACTATACTCTTGTTCGATAGGTGCACTTGCCTTTAATCATTGTCGAGTTAGTTTCGTGTTCGATCATTCTTTAATAAATTTTAAAACTCGATTTATAGCGATCAAGTTTTTGGCGCCGTTGTTTGGGAACTAAAATATTAAGAAAACTCTATTTTTATTACTTTAGCCATTATTTTTATTTTTCGTAATTTATTTTTATTTTTAGTTTTAATTTTAAATTTGCTAAATTTTCTTTCTTTCTTTTCTGGCAGTACCTCTAGTTTATGACTAGAAGGAACCCGAGAGGACCTTTAGAATAGGCGGTGATATTGAAGCTACCGTCAAGAAATCGCAGAGAAATTAGGCGAGCCCTAAATTACCAAGGAGAGCTAGAAGACGATCCAATCCCTTTTCAAGGGATGGACGAAAATAATCTTCCACCACAAGTTGTGGGAGAAATAATGCTCCTCGTACTATGTTTAATTATGCTAAACCGCATTTAACAGGAGCCGAATCTAGTATTGTTAGGCCTACTATAGCTGCTAATAATTTTGAATTAAAGCCTAACACTATACATTTGATGGTTTATAGGACGAAGATCTAAACGCTCATATAGCTAATTTTTTAGAGTTCTGTGATACCTTCAAAATAAATGGCGTTTCTGATGATGCCATACGTCTTCGATTATTTCCCTTTTCATTAAAGAATAAAGCTAAACAGTGGTTAAACTCGTTACCACGAGGGCCAATCACTACATAGGAACAGATGACCAAAAATTTTTTATTAAAATATTTCCCATCGGCCAAAATGGCCAAATTACGTAATGATATATCTTCCTTTGTGCAGATGGATTTAGAGACATTATACGATGCATGGGAGAGATATAAGGATCTCTTGAGAAGGTTTCCACACCATGGCTTACCATTGTGGCTTCAAGTCCAAACTTTTTATAACGGTGTGAATCCATCAACAAGACAACTAATCGAATCAGCCGCCGGTGAAACCTTGAACAATAGAACTCCTGAGGCAGCCTACGAATTTATAGAAGAGATGTCGCTGAATAACTATCATTGGCAAGTTAGAAGAACAAGGCCAACAAAAATAGCCAGAGTTTACAACCTCGACGCAGTAACCATGCTATCAAATCAGGTAGAGTTGATGAATAAGAAGATTGATAGTTTGTGTTCTTCGCAGGTACATCTAGTCATGCAGTGCGACGCAAGTGGAACTATGGCGAATCCTGAGTACCCACCCTACCAACCGGGCACAGAGAGTGAACATATGAACTATATAGGTAACAATTTCAGATCTAATAATAACCCATATAGTAATAATTATAATCCAGGTTGGAGGAACCACCCAAATTTTTCGTGGGGAGGACAAGGAAATCAAGGAAATCAAAGACAACAACCTCCTCAAAATTTCCAAAATCAGCCTTATCCATTGGGAAAAGAAGCGAGAATCTTGAAGAGACGTTGAACAAATTCATAGCATCCACGTAAGCCCGTCTCAAAAAAATGAGGTAACACTCGACACCCAACAAACATCGATCAAAAAGATCGAGAACCAAGTTGGAGGACTTACAAAGGCAATCGGGAAATTACTCAACATCGGAGAAATTGCAAAGCTATTATCCGAACGACCGCAAGGGCGCTCACCGAGCAATACTAAAATTAATCCAAAGGAGCAAATCCAAGCCATAATACTCAAGAAAGCGAAGAAGTAGACGAACCCACCCAACACAAGAAAACGAGGTAGAAAAAGGTAAAGTAGAGGTAACACAAGACAAGCCAAAACGGTAATTAAGGAGTACCAACCTCACGCACCTTACCTTACCCCGAGGCATTAAGAAGAGACGACATAGAAGAACAGTTCGGTAAGTTTCTTAAACTTTTAAAGAAATTACATATTAACTTACCATTACTTGAAGCTCTTTCGCAGATGCCAGATTCTAGGAAATTTTTAAAAGAGCTTCTGACAAACAAACGGAAGTTAGACGAGTCGTCACATGTGGAACTTAACGCAAAGTGCTCAGCAATTCTCCAAAATAGACTACCACAAAAGCTAAAAGATCCAGGGAGTTTTACAATTCCATGTTTAATTGGTAGACTAACTGTTGATAATGCATTAACTGATTTAGGGGCAAGCATTAATGTCATGCCTTACAAATTGTTTAAACAATTAGGTCTAGGGAAACCCAAACAAACTAGGATAAGCATTCAATTAGCTGATAAAACTGTTAGAATTCCTAGGGGTATTATCGAAGATGTTCTTGTAAAAATTGACAAATTCTTTTTCCTAGTAGATTTTGTTGTCTTAGACATGGATGAGGATAATTCGATCCCCTTAATTTTAGGAAGACCCTTTTTAGCAACTGCCAGGACTAAAATTGATGTTGATGTAGGAGAACTCATACTTTGCATAGGTAATGAGACAATTACCATCAAGGCTCTCGATTCGGCTAGAACATCGAGTAATCAAGGTGAGAACGTAAATTCTACTGATAACTATTCGGTTAACCCTTATTTTTAGGAAGCACCACCAAAGAATACAACTGAACCTGATCCTAAACCCCATGCCAACAAAGAAATAACTCATGAAGATCGAGGGATTCAGTTCGATGATCTAGACGAGTGGAAGACACACTTCAAGGAGAAATTAGGGATACACGACGAAGAACCAGAACCACACAAGATAAAACCGAAGAAGCCCCCAAAAGAGCTAATAGGAACAACAAACCATTTCAAAATAGGGGACCAGGTACTGTTAGATCAGGCAGATCCTCAAATATCTCCTCCGGACCCTAGCACAAACAAAGAAATATCTTTTAGGGTAACCAGTGTTTTCCCACACGGAACAGTCGAGGTAAGTAATCATATTTTTGGTACTTTTACTATAAACACATCTCGACTTAAATTTTTTCACGAAGACGCAAATGATAGCATGATGAAGGACTTCCAACTCCTCAAACCACCCTAACAATGCAAATGAGAGGAGAGTCTAGCTTAAGACTATAAACTAGAGCTTCTCGGGAGGCAACCCGAGCACTAACATAATTTAGTCTCACATTTTGCTTTAAATTTATTTTTCTTTTCTTCTTTTCTTTCTGAACACTTAGTTATAAACTAACAAGGGGTGCAGAATTCCAGAACACACGGCCTTACACACGACCGTGGCCGTGGCCATGTGGACCATAAGAATCCCCGTACTGACATAGCAGAGGCCGTGCGAATCAATTCCAACTACTTTTCGATGTCACAGATCCAACCACTACACCACGGGCACCGACAAAGGGGGCACGCCCGTGCCCCATAACCGTGTGAAGCTACTGACTTTCCAACCACGGGCAGAACACGCCCGTGGCCGAAACTGTGCCAACATACTGACTTGTCGAACACAGGCTAGACACGAGCGTGGAGCAACCAACACGCCTGGTAACACGGCCGTGCGAGGCGGCCGTGTGAATTGACACACCCTCAGACCACGGGCGTGGGAAATTACCAGACTAACAACCCTATTTAAACACCATGCCCCTCTCCTTTCTATTCTCACCCACTTCTTTTCTTCCTTTTTCTTTCTTTTTCCCTTCTCCTAATAAATTCTTAGACTCTTGAGCTACAATGAAATCATATCCATGGCAAAGAAGCGTAAAAGGCCAATCTCCTCAAAGGAGACCGATTCACATGAGTTCATGCCGGCAGCTTCATCCAAACAAAAAGCCAAGGGTCTTTGAGACTAATTATCAGTTCTTTTATTTTTATCTTCTCCTTTATTTTCCTTATCTTTACTTCTCTTCTACTTAATTTAGTTTATTTCGTTTTAGTTTCTTATTTTTAGGTTCTTCAGGCTGCTTGGGAATCACGCCACTTCCACCATCACCAACACCTCCGTCACCTTCAAAGTCACACCCACTTCTCGAACTATCTACCAATAAGGATTCTTAAGCCCCTTTATTTTTTAAACTTAGTTTATTTTCCTTCTTAGTCTCATTCTCTTTACCTTTCTTGACTTTAATTATATATTTAGTTTATTTGTCTTAATAAATCCTGGCTAATCCTGCATGAGCTACCCAATTTCTTCATCTAGCACAGGATCGTCATCTAGACCGGCCATCCAACTTATCTTTCACCACGACCACTGCAAACTTTCAAGGAATCATCCAAAAATTCAGGAAGTTTTCACTTATCCCCATATCTGATGATTTTATTACAAGGTTATTATATATTTTTGTACATTGAGGGCAATGTACATCTCAAGTGTGGGGGGTGAACAACCTAAAAAGATATCTAACTCAAAGCCTGAATTTAGCCTTGTCTTAAAATAAATTACTCATATTACTAATTAGGATGAAATTTCTAATGATTTATGATTTTTATTGATATGTTTTAGATTAAGTCACTGATAATTGTGCATTGATAATTAAATTCTAAGAATACTAGAGAATCAAGCATGATAAGTCTATTTTTGTAAATTAAAAATTTGCTAGGTTGTCGATCGAGTTTAAATATTATCTTGAAGTTTGAAATTTACTGAGGTTGACATCAAAATACCCATAAATTTTGTGAGTTTTTGAGCCTTATAGAGCATAAATTCTTTTTCTTGCTCACTTTATTGATTATGAGTATGTCAACATTGATTTGTTATTCTAGAACTTGCATCGACTATACATGTCGAGACCATATTTTTTTTGATTTGATATACAGAGATGATAAAGGCACCTAGGATTTAACCCACTTACTCCACTAAAAACCCACATTCACAATTAACCCCTAGTGAACCCCGTTTAATCTTAACAACCCATTTATTGACATAACCGCTAATATTAACCCAGAACCCCTTTGTTTTTGTTATCACCATTCCTTTTGACTACCCTTATATCGAGATTTGATTTGATTAATAGCCTAACTATGTTTTTATTTCAGTAATTTATCTTTTATTATGTATTTATGATTGTTCTTACAAAAAAAATGAAGTATATCCATTATTCATTATTAGTTATGTGATTAAATGAGCTTATACATAAATTCCAAATATCGAAGAAGAAGCTCGTATTATTAAGTACTATTAGTTTTCAATTGATGTAATTATTATTAGTTCATTAGTTCTTAGTTAGGTAATGTGTCAATTCAATCTTGATTCTAACCCTCTAATTCAGCCTTACTCCACACCTTAACCCTAGCCCATTTATAACCCTAACAAAGACCTTTTGATTTGTGTTTCATCTCATATTTCAGTGGTGGAGATTTGATTTTCATGCAAGCCTGTGGGATTAACTCTTCATGTTTGACTTCTTGAGTGCCTAAATTTTGAACCTTAAACACTTTGAGTGATTTGAGTGAATCTTTAGTGATGATGTCAATCCTTGTCGATTTCGAATCAGAGGTAATTATTTTGATGAAGGGAAACACCTATGTTTTGTGCTACAAAATATAAGGCTTATATTGTTTGAATTTTTAGGACACTTTGAGTTGAATTATCCATGTATAAATTATCCCTGAATTATGATGAAACACTATCAATGACTATTATGAATTATAGGAAGTTCGTTTTAATTGTAAGTTGAGAAATTTGTTTGAGGACAAGCAAAAGCTTAAGTGTGGGGGTATTTGATAAACTAAAATAGTAACATATTCTACGCCCACATTTAGTATGCTTTTGGATGATTTAAGCCCCGATTTATGTAAAAAGGTACTCGTAATCCTTTCTTTTCATGATATATACTCAGGAAAGCACCAGGGGATGAAAAGAACGCAAAACAGGCTTAAAATGGGACAAATGGGCCAAAGCCTGAAACCGACACGGCCTAGACCAAAGATCACACGGTCGTGCCTCACTGATCATCTAGAACACAGTCCAACCCCGACTCACACAGCCGTGTCTCATTAAAGAAATCCGAACACGGCCTGGCCACGATTTACATGGGCGTGTGCCATGGCCATGCCTCTGCCGTGGAGAAGAGCAATTTCATTCGGGAAAGGATACTTAGGGAGAAAGAAACGTATTTCAAAAGCCTATAAATAGACCCTAAGTATGACCTGAAAGGGGGAGCCCAAAGCTATCGTCTAGGGGAGTCGTGCTAAGCTAGAGAAGGCAGATTCATGGGGATTCACTCAGGGATAGCCAGTTAATCTATCTCAAGAAGCCAGAGTTATACTCAAGACGGAGGATTTCCTCTTCAATTCCTTCAGGGGGTTTTAGGGATTTCTTATGTTTTGTTTTATCTTTTCTCTTGAGATGTTTTCCTTTATTGTTATGAACTAAACCTTCGGATACCCGAAGGAGATGAAACCTAAGATGAATCTTGTTATTTGATTATTTGAATTATATGATAAATACTTAGTTTGTTCTTAATTATGTGAGCTTAATCCAAATTTAATGTGCTTAGGTGGAGGAGGAATAGACCCTGCCTAAGAGTAGATCCAACATAATTAAGCGGAGTTGATCGCACGCCTAGAGATAGGGTGATGATGTAACATCCCAAAATTGGGCCTAGTAGGATTGGGCCCAATGGGCCTTGGGCGTAGGAATGTTTAAAATTTTGAGAACAAGATAACGACATTATTTCAAGTTGGACTTATTAAGAAGGTAATTTTGGAAATTTACGAGGTTTCTATGAAGTTCCGGGTTCAAGTTGGGCCTTAGTAAAATTTTGTGTTTAAGCCTATTAAGGAGAGATAGTAAGTGGCATCAAGGCATATGGAAATAAAAGAGTAAATTGCTAGCATAAATGAGCAATTGGTAAAAGGGTTATGGCGCCACATGTAGTACCTTGAGGGAATAGGTTCGAATCACTTTGTGTGCAAATTTTGACTTATATTTTTACACCCTTTCCTTAAGTGTCGGCCAAGAAGCATTCATGGCAAGGTTGACTTCATTATTTTGGTAAGGTGGCTAAAAGAAAAAGGCAAGGTTGAAGTTGGGGAAAGGAATCAAGGGAAATAGGAAAAAAAAAGGGGGACATGAGGCCTATTTCGTGGGTGATGTTTTGGAAAGCTTGGGTGGCCAAACTCTTATCCTAGGGGGGATGCATGTGGACGGTTTTGGGGAGAATAGGTAGCTGAATTTTTAGTTGGCATTTGGTAAAGACTTAGTAGTGTTTTGGCAAAAATTCCCTTTGGCAACTTTTTGTCATTTCTCTCAATTTGCAACCCTCCTTGCCGAAACATATTAGCACAATAGTACATTGTTTTTTTCTCTTTTGTTTGGTCACATACTCATTTTCTTTCCACCTTCCTTGATAGACGAATTCTCCTTTGCCTTTTGATTGAATTTTTGGTGCTTGTTAGGCCAAAACCTTTCTCTTTGCACTATTTGGTATTCTCCAAATTTCCTCTTCTCTTTGCCGAATTTTCAAGCCTTTAGTGTGCATTTTTGTTTCTTCTTTTCTTCCTTGTTGCCGAAAGTACCTAAGCCTTGGAGATCAAATTATTCACTCGTTTTTCTTTGGAAAAATTGAACCCTTCATTTCTTCTTCGTCATTCTTCTTAACACTCCTTTGATCAATCGGTAAGTGGTTCTATTCAAACATTTTTTTTATTTTTTCTTTCTCCTAGCCGAATATATGTCTTGGCATGGGATGGTCCTTTTAACCGAGACCATCATTTTATTCTACCCTCTCAAACGAGATTATTTTCTCTTTTTCATAGTGTTTTAAGTGGGAGACCGTGCATTGTTTTAGCCGAAGTCAAACGATGGAAATTGGATCCAATATCGATAAGGTAAGGGGGTTCATTTTGGATTTTTCGTTATATCTCTATTTGGCTATGTTGAAAATCAGATTGAAGTTTCGACTAATCAATTATGTTTTAGGGACGAAACCACTCGATATATCCTATTTGCAAATCCTTCGGATATAGTGGGTCAACGAAGAGTGGTTCTTTAGGGAATCCTAATCAAGGTGTGTAATCTCGTACCTTTCGTATACATATCTGAACTGGTGTGTAATCTCACACTTCTCTGAAATTTTGTATGAAATATTCTGTGAATCGGTCAAAATACAAAAGAACACCAAAAACCGGCATCCGTGATCACTCGGGCGTGCGTATGATCGCAGTGGTAATCGTATTTTGTAATAAAACAGTTTCGGTTAAAAGCAGTGACGTGTTTTTGGAAAATCACGAAAAATAGGAGAAAGGGAATTAGAAAGTGAATAAGATATAGAATTAAAGCTTACTGTGTCTATTTTAATATGGAAGAAACACAGAAGGAAAAGGATTTTTATATTCTGAGATATGTTAATTTGAGTGAGACTGGTTCTGAATGACTTCGTGGTTCCCTGATCTGTCTTGGAAAAATTGTATAAAATTGTACAAAGTGAATTATAAGTTATAGTTTATATATACAGATTTCTTAGTAAGTATATTTTCAATAGAAACAAGTGGGAGCAACATATGAAAACTGTAAAGTGAGATATTTGAATTTTGGGTAAGAGAGGTCAGAATCATTGGTCAGTGAAACAAGGGAAACTTCAAGGAATAAACTATACTAAATGGTTAAGCCAAAAGTTCTGGAAAAAATTTAGTAAGAAGATATATGAGTCTAGTTTTAAGAAAAATTTACGGATTTAGATTTCGAGATTTCTAACTCAAGTTATATCCAATTTAGTCAGTACGACGCGGATGGACAGTTTTAAATTGTTATGCCCAAATTAGTAGTTAAGTCTGGATTGCGAAATTACCGAATTACCCTTAATGGGTAAATTATCGAAATTACGAAAATGCCCCTATGGGTCAAAATTACAAAAATGCCCCTAAAGGGCCGAATTACGAAATTGATAAATGGGCCAATCTGATATTTTGATAAATGGGCCGATCTGATATTTTGATAAATGGGCCGATCTGATATTTTGCTAAATGGGCCAAATCTGATATTTTGCTTAATGGGCCTTTTGATTAATTTCTGTAATAGGCCATAATTTTGTAATAAATATTTGAATAAATTATTGTGAATGGCTATGCATTATATACATGATTTGCATGGGATGGGATAATGATGAAGAGAAGTTCTGGTAGCTCTGCTACATAATTCTGGTGGCTCTGCCACAAATATGAAAAATGGCAATGCCATGTAAATTCTGTTAATCTGGTGACTTGTCCACAAATTTGATATAATCGGCTTAATGCCTATGTTTGGTGTGTTGGCGGGGTGGGTGACTAAAGCTCCCCACAGGTGTGCCGGTTGGTACGGGTGGTGTGTAGCGGATGGAAAACTAGGTTTGGTTTGGGAATTGCATATCATATGCATATTATATTTGATACATTATTGTTATTGTAAATGGGCTTAGGCCCAAAATATTGCTAATTGGGTTCCGGCCCAATGAATAACAGTAAGGGGATTTCACACTAAGTTCTTGTAACTCACCCCCCTTTCTCTTAACCCTTGTAGGTAATGCTTGATGATATGGACTTGGGCTATGGATGACTCGAGGGAGGCCATACTTCGGAAATGGTTTATTTGGACTTTATACTTCTTTCTCGTTTATTTTATTACTTTACTATTTTGGGTTAAATGTTGTAATAAGGCCTCTGGACTATTTTTATTTTTGCTTTTTGGTTGGGATGTTTTTATTATTTTTCTTAAATTATTTAAAAAGGGGAAATTTTCTAAAAACTTAAACAATGGTTTCCAAAATCGATTAACAAATGGATTTCAAAATAAATTTTTACAAATATTTTTAACACGAATATTTTCTCTCGAGCTATTAACGATATTTTTCAAAAGACTTGGATTCTCTTTCGAATTTTCAACATCGTTTTCAAAAGTCACGGTTTTGTAAGATCATTAGTTTCGATTATCGATTTATCAAACAACCTCTCAAAATACTTGTATTTTATCTATGTTTCCGCAACGTTTTCAAAATGCTTCTGCAACTCTATTTATAAACGTCACATTTTTGTAAATTGTTTATTTCAAATATGCTTCCGCAAACGAAAAGTTTTTTAAAGATTATTATGTTTCCAAGTAGTTAACAATTGCTTAAGTGTTTTTGGTTTTAACAAAGAGGTTGTATTTCTCAAGCAAATTTTTAATAATCACAAAGATGGTTTTTACTTCCATGTGACACACCAGATTCGGGCCTAACTTCTAGGCCGGGCTTGGGGTGTTACAGATGAGATTTTGCCGGATTAGGGTGAAACCTAATATGAGAATCCACAAATTGATTTACTGCTATTCTAGGGGGTTATTATAAGAGAACGAGAGTTCCACTAATTAACCTAGGGTTAGACGTTATTCGCCTCGAGAAAGGGTTTAATATACGTTAGGGAGTCTTACGGATCAAACTAAGTAAATAAATCATATGGTTCAAGGTTAGATAACAAGTGAAGTCTAGGTGGATTCTTCCTAGGGTATCGTCTAAATCAACTGAGTTTTTCCCAAGTTATTTTCTAAATTCATTCTTCTTTGTCTTAGAGTCTTTAGTTTAGTAGTTAATTAATTTAGATTAATAAACAAACTTCACTTATTTTAGGCTAAATAATAAAAAGAAAGTTAGTATTAGTAGTTTTAGTTCCTTTGGGTTCGATAATCCGGTCTTGCCTAAACTATACTACTGTTCAATAGGTGCACTTGCCTTTAATCGTTGTCAGAGTTAGTTTCCAGGTTCGATCATTCTTTTATAAATTTTAAAACTCTGATTTACAGCGATCATTCCTCATTGTTAATTCAGGCATAGCAAGACTACCACATGCCCTATCTTTGATCAAAATTTGAGCTACCCTTTTCAGGTTTTCAGCTCAAAACCCCCTTTGGACTCAAAGCGCCCTTTGCGGGTTTTCGCCTTGGCCTCTCCTCTTTTCTTTTCTTTTCTTTTATTTTTTTTAAATTAGATCTCAAGGCGCCCTTTACGGGTTTTCACCTTGGTCTTTCCTCTTTCAGGTAAAATACTTCTTGTCCGAACATGAATTCACCGGATTGGCAAGTCTTTGGCATTCATCTCGGTAAATATCAATGCTCCCCCAAAATAGACCTTATTTTCAACATAAGGTCTTTCCCAGTTTGGCATATGCTTTCCTCTGAAATCATTTTGTAGAAGAAAGATCTGTTTCAACATCAGGTTCCCCTCGTGGAATTCTCTAGGATGAACCTCTTTGTCATAAGCTCGCATCATCTGACCGTGATGGATAACTTTTAACCTTTTCCTCGATTAGGTTCAATTGGGAACAATTCTTCCATTACATAAACCAAAGGGTAAAATGTTGCCCCAGCGAAGGTTCTGGCCGACGTTCAATAAGACAGAGGGTAAATGGTAGCTTCTTATGCCAATCTTTACAAGTCTTAGTCACTTTTCATATTTTTTGCTGTTTTTTTTTCTTTTTGTATTTTTTTCTTTTGGCAACTTTCGCTGAACTGTGATATGCTGCCTAATCTTTGGACAAACTGTAAACTTTAACTTTGTAAAGTTATGCATTATTAAACGTGATCCTTTATGGCATTCTTTGCTGGCATCTGATCCTTTTTTTTAAGAATTTAATGACTTCGACCTGGTAACATTGGCATATGAAGCTACTTCCACCCTCTTAGTGAAGTAAATGAAGCACAACAATGAATAAATATTGGCTAAAAGCTTTTGACGATATCGTGCCCATGACATATATAAAAGTTTGTGAAGAAAATAGAAGAGTCACATAAATCTTGTCTTCTTCAATTCCGAATTTACGGTATAACTGATGTGATCCCCTTCCATGGTAGACCAACAATACCTGATCCTCATGTTTAGCTCATGTCTTAATAGCTCAGGAATATCTTGATATGATCATACAAAAACATCTTTGAATTCTTGAAAATAACTCAATGATGTCTCGCATTATTTCTATGGTGAGCTAGACTACAATCTTTACTTCTTTTCTGGGCTCATAATATCCAATGACCCTTTGTAGAGTAAGGTCTGTTTCTTGTTCTACCATCCTTAACAAATCAGAAGGTAGGTCACAATCTCTGTCATCTTCAAAGTCCTGAGATCCCCCTAAACACATATCTTACTCGAAAGGAGACTCTGAGTCATGGTGGTGGCGTTGCTCACATTGTTGATATCCGGAGACCCATTTGTAGGTTCAAGGAAGATTTCCAAAGAATAAATAATTCAAAGAACGATTTTTTATATGGTCATGAATGAAGAATGAAAGAATATTTGAAAGAAAGTCCAAAGAACAAAAAAAAAATAATTGAAAAAAATAAAAGAATATTTGCTCAAAAGGATGCATTTTATTAAAATAAAAATTCTGGACATAAGCCTATTTCAAAAAAGGGTTCTTATTGCCTCTAGGCTTAAGGCAACAAGCGTGTTTTGAATATTATCCTAGATCTGCTCAAAAAATACCAGGATCCCTTCCACAGTTCCATTGTTTAAAACCTTTCCAAGTATGTAAGGGCAGATGCTTAGAAAAATTCAATTCTTTCTTTAGATACATCATTAATATTCAAATTTCCTAATATCAGGTCTTGCACTAAAGCCCTGAACTCGATGCATTCTTGGATCTCATAGATCTCATAATATTTACCCCTTTACCTAGATGATTGGGTGACGGATTTTTTGCCCCAAAGGGATCATCTAATTTGACAATACCCATTTTGACAAGTCTTTCAATCATCTTTTTAAAAGTGGTGCAGTTCTCGATCGAGTGTCCTATGATTCCCGCATGGTATTCGCATTGAACGTTCGAGTCGTACCATTTAGGGTATGGAGGTTGTATAGGTTTTAGATAGAAAGGGGATACTACATGTGCATCAAACAAATTTTGGTACAGCTCCCTATACGTGATTGGGATGGGCGAGAATTGGGATTTTTCTGAGTTCGGTTTTGGATTGGGTTCTTGCCCTGAAGAGACCTGATGGCTGGTAGTTACCATCCTTGGCTGGCTTACTGTGATCGGCTCTAAATGGCCCTTGTTATACCTTCTCGTACTATTCGCTTTATTTTCCTTTTTCTTCAGGCCTTTTAGAGTACATTCTCATTTTTCTTTTGTGTCTACCAGTCCAACCGTTTTGGCTCGATCATCATCCAGGTTAAAGCCTGAACCCATCGGAGAGTTCAGTAGGGCCGAAGCATTAGTCTAACATTGGGGTCCAATAATGACGGGTACCTCATGCAAATGCATGTCTGGTCGAATCGGGACACCTATTGGGGAATAAATGATGTCTTCATCATCATCCACACTGTTGACCACTGGACCACTCCTTTTTTCAAGCCCTTCGGCTAGTAACTGGGTTAGCTACCCTATCATGTTTCTTTAGAATTCTAGCTTTTGTTCCCGCATTTCTTGTTGAATCTTGGTCAATTGCCCTTGCATCTGTATTTGCATTTGCTCTATTCTCTCCAAACTTTGTTCCATGTTTTCCAGGTTAGCTGAAATATTTTTATCTGATTAGGGTCCTTTTGTAAAAGTCTAATGCAAATGATGCAATGTAATGCAAATGCATGAATGCAAAAAGAAGGCATCGATTTAGATTCAACTTCATTTTAGAAAACTTTATTAGAAAACAAAATGCTTTACATAAAACGAACTAAAAATATGCTTTCGCCCTACGGCCCAAAGTTTTGATTTTCCCAAATAACGAAACTAGCTCTTGACCACGATCTGACTGTAACTCACACTTCATGCTCAATATATCAGCCTATGCTGCCAAAGTCTATAGATGATCAGCTACCTCTCGAATCTGAACTATTGCTTCACCCATGAGGTAATCCCGACTTCTAACTTGGTCATGGGAATGGTGGAGCTCTTCCTTCCAATTCCCTTCTCCTACTTCAAGATGCTCGATCCGGAGTTCACAATTCTGTAATGCCGATTCTAATCTTTCAATATTGCCCTTCATTTCCTCGATCTTGTTCACACTCGACTTCAGCTCGTTTGTAGAATTACGGCTTCGACGGTGGTGAAGAGACCGTCCCAATTCAGCCACTCTAGCTTTTAATCCACTCTTTTCCTTTTGACTTTCTGCTAACCTCTTTTCTAGCGCCTCGTTTTGCTTTTGCATCTCTAGGAACTTTCTGTAACATCCCAAAATTTGGAATTTTAATTGTTGCATTATTGCTTGTGTTAAGCTACATAAAATATTAATGGTGTATGTTCAGGGGTTCTGAGAAGGCTCGGGTTTATTTAGGCCCTAGTAAAATTTTTTGTGTTTAAGTCTATTAAGGAGAGATGGTAAGTAGCTTCAAGGCTTATAGAAATAAATGAGTAATGTGCTTGCAAAAAAATGAGCTATTGGTAAAAAGGATATGGCGCCACATGATGGACTTTGAGGGAGGAGGTTCAAATCCCATAATGTGCAAATTTTGATAATTTTTTTTTATTATTTCCCTAAGTGTCGGCCAAGCTATCAAATAAGGAAAGGTGGACTTTTTAATTTTGGCAAGGTGGCTATGGAAATTAGGAAAGGATAAAGGTGGGGAAAGAAATCAAAAGAAAAGGGAAAGTATAAGGAACATGTTGGCCTTTTTCAAGGGAGGTGGTTTGGAAAGTCTTGGTTGGCAAATGTTTGACCTTTTTGCCAAGGTATGTACGGTTTAGGTGAGATGGAAGTATAGCCGAATTTTGCTTTGCCTTTTGGTAGAAACCTAAGTTTTTGTTTTGGCCAAAATTCTTTAGTATCAATTTGTGTCTTTTTCTCCAAAATTTTCTTCTCCTTGCCCAAAACTCCAAGTTGCTAGTGAACATATTTTCTTCTTCATTTCTTCTTATTGCCGAATGTACCAAACCATTGAGACCAAATCATTCTCTCTTATCATCTCTTGAAAATCGAAACTAGTTAGCATTCATTCTCTCCCTTTCTTTTCTTTTAATCATCTTTTCAATCCTTCTTCCATTTCTTAAAAGCAAAACTTCATCTTGATCAAATCCTTTTATTTTATTCATTCTCTCCATAACCGAATTTAATAGCAACTTGTCTGTCCACTATCTCTTTTTCCTTCGTGTTTGGACACTATCTTCTTGACGAATTGGTGAGTAATATTTTTTCTCTTCAATTTCTTCTCTTAAGGTCGAATATATGTCCTTGTCATGGGATGGTTCTATTAATCGGAATCATCATTTCCTTTTCTCTCTCACAACGTGATCATTTTCCCTTTTGTAGTATTCTAGTGGGAGGCCGAACATCACTCTAGTCTTAAGTTGAACGGTGAACATTGGATCCAATATCGATACGGTAAGAATTCGTTATGGATTATTGATAGTACTCAATATTCAATTGATTGTTTAAGGAGTAATAATTTGAAATAATCGACTTTATGTTTTAGGGACTAATTCACTCGATCTATCGACTTGTGATCATACGATTCTAGTGGTAAGTCGACCTTTTTCCTTAATCAATCGTTCATATATACGTAATATTAGTTTTGGCTAAGATTTGTTTTCAATGGAGTCAAGCAATATCGAACCGAAAGGGATAGCGATTGGAGATCACAAAAGGATCGGATTTGCGATCCCTACTCCTAAATTCAAACGAAGGGCAGTGTCGGCGGTTTGGGATTTTCCACCGGGTTGTGGACCGTCATCCGGAGAAAATCGACAAATCGTGGTCGTTCACGATTCCAAGGGTAAAAAAGTTAGATCGTTTATTTTAGAGTCAATTAATTAAATCGAGTATGTCGACTAATCAAGGGTTACGGTATGTTAGGTGTCGACGAGCAAGAAGGCTTAGTGCTTACCGTAATCAGGTGTGTAATCTCACACCATTTTTCGTGGGTTTAAGATTTATATCTTATTGGTAGTAAATCGCTTGACTAAAATCATATTATGGTATAACCGGGGAAATTGGCCTAAATCTCACTATTTTGATAAAATTGACAAAATCAGAATTAACACCGTGAAATTTACGAAAATGCCCCTAATGGGCTGAATTGATATATTGCTTAATGGGCCGAATTGATATATTGCTTAATGGGCCGAATTGATATATTGCCTAATGGGCCAAATTGATATATTGCTTAATGGGCCGAATTGATATATTGCTTAATGGGCCGAATTGATATATTGCTTAATGGGCCGATTTGATAAATTGCCTTAAAGGGCCGATTTGTAAAGTGTTAATGGGCTAAACTTTTGTCTGAATTAATTATTGTTGTTATTTTTGTAAATATCATGATTTTCTATGTATGATGCATCTACATGAATTTGCATGGGTTGGGAAAATGTTGAAGAGAAGAAATTCTGGTGGCACTGCCACAAATATGTTTGATAATATGATACTCTGAGATTCTGGTGGCTTGCCCACAATTAAATTTGTTATAAAAGGCATAATGCCTGCGACTGGTGTGTTGGCGGGGTGGGTTGACTTGATCCCCACAGGTGTGATGGATGGTACGGGTGGTGTGTAGCGGATGCATTATTAGGATGGTTTGGGTTTGCATTACATTCATATGATATGATTGATACATTATATTGTAAAAAGGGGCTTAGGCCCAAAATATTGATAAATGAGTTTCAGGCCCAATGGACAACGGTAAGGGGGTTATGCACTGAGTTCTAGTAACTCACCCCGTTTCCTTATTTCCTTTCAGGTAATGCTCAGTGACGGGGACTTGGGCCACGGATGACTCAGTGGAGGCCATACTACGAAAACAGTTTTATTTGGACTTTGGATTCCTTTTTAGTACACTTAATTACTTTACTATTTTGAGTTAAGGTTGTAATAAGGCCTCTGGATTATTTTTATTTTGTTTTGTGTTTGACGTATTTATATTTTGCTCTATATACTTTAAATGAAATTTTTTTCTAAAAACTTAAATAAAGATTTTCTAAAATGGATTATTCAAACGGATTTTTTTTAAAAGCTTATATGAATATTTTAAATTCGGGAAGTTTTTCTCAAATTTTCATCAATGTTTTCAATAATCACGGTTGAAAAATCAAATTTATCGTTTCATCAAGCAAATTTCAAAGACAGTGATATATTTTAAATTTATCCAAATTGAAACTTGTTTTTCTTGATTTTACCAAACCTATTTTATATACGAAAGGAAAGAACTTAAATGTATTTTTCTCATGTGACATGTCAGATCTGGCCTTAACGCATGGGCCGGGTTTTGTAACACCCCAAACCCGGCCCAAATGTTACGACCAGGTCTGGTATGCTACGGTTTTAAGGTTAAACCTTTACTTGGAATGATTCTGAAAAACTTAGCTGTTTTTGTAGATAATCTTTAAATAGGTGGCACTTGTAGAAAATCTTTGAAATTTTATTTTTTTTCCAAAACAAGTGTTATTTTAAATAATGTGTGAAAATCCCATTTTTATTTCTTTTAATCATAAGTCCTTGATCATGAATGAAAAAAACATAAACATTGACAAGTATCAACTGATAACCTAAGCGATGGAGGCCTTATTACATCAAATAATTCCAAAATTTAAACTTAAAATAAAATGGAAATTTAATAAATAAAAGACTTGTTGGCCCCTCGAGTCCGCCTCGGCTCCCTTGTCCATGATCTATTGCTCATCTGAAAGGTTAGGAAAAAAATAATAGGGTGAGTCACCAAGACTCAGTGTATAAATCCCGAAAACACATAAAAGGCTTTAGGCCCACAAACACATTATGGCCTTGGCCCGTATACAAGGGTAACTATATATGCATCATGGCCCATACCAGCCTAGAAATCCATCCTCTACACACCAACCCGTACCAACCATCACACCTTGGGATTTCTACAATCAACCCTCCAACCGCTACACACCATATCGATATTTGTCTTTCGCTCTGTCTTAAAGACCGATCATCTGTGTGACCTATGTGGCAAAGCCACCGATCGCCATGCGACCTTAATAATACATTGTAGTATTTCGACAAATTGAGCCTGTCATCATAAAGACCGATCACTATGTGACTTATGTGGCAAAGCCACCGATCGCTATGCGACCTTCTTCCCCTTCATCATATCAATCCCATCCCATGCATACATACATGCAGAATCAAAACAATATACTACCTAAAAGTTCATGAGCCTATCACATACATTGATACACATAGAGAAGTTTCTATGATTATGTACTGCATCCCTTGCCTACCCTTTTTGGGTAATCCGACTGTCTATACAAACCTTTTCCTCGGCTTTTAGCCCATAACATATATTTAGTACAGACATTACTATACAGCCTTTTTCCGGCTTTTAGCCCATAACATATATTTAGTACAGATTACTAGTGTGTTAGATATCTACACACCTGATTACCTTTAGAACGAGACCCTCTAAGTCGACGCTATCCGTAGCCAACACCACCGCTATCTGCCTTGAAATCTCGAAAAGTTATATGAGATTCAGGAACTAGTGTTTCCAGCTTTTAGATCTAAGAGATCTTACTAGAGAAGATTCGGCTACTCCCAAAGGATTCCAGCTTTTTGCGAAAAATCAGGAAGAGAAGATGATTCGAAGAAATCTATAGAGATTCAGCTTTTAGAAGGAAGAAGAGAAGAGAATAATGGAGTTTTCGGCTTTTAGAAGAAAGAAGAGAAAGGAATAATGGAGTTTTTGGCTTTCAGCTTTTAGAAGAAAGAAGAGAATAATAGAGTTTTCGGATTTTAGAAGAAAGAAGAGAATAATGGAATTTTCAGCTTTTAGGAGAAAGAAGAGAAAAGAATAATGGGGTTTTCGGCTTTTAGAAGAAAGAAGAGAAAGAAAAGGTGGAAACCCTAAATGCCGAAAAATAAAGAAGAGAACCCTCCCTATTTATAGAAATTTCAAGACTTACCTATGAAAAACCGAAAGTGCCCTTCCCGATAACTAAAAATTAATCAAATAAAAGGGAAAATTTCGCACCCCTTTGCCATAAAGAAACCGATTTCTTCACTTCTCTAGGTGATGGAATTCGGCCAACTCCTAGCCTTGTAGATAGCTCCTATCTTTTTTTCTTTTTTTTTCCTTCCATATTATCAACTATATTATCTACATTATCCCATTCACATAAATCCTCCTATTTTTGAGCCTTGTTGCCGCCCACTCTACCTAACCCTAATGCCGAAATTTAGCTAACTTAAATTAAAAGAGTTGGGCTCCATGTAACTTAAATTTGGGCCCTTTACTCCCTTGTGTGGCGTCACCTCCTTGCTCCCTAAGTGGCGCCATCGACCACCGGCCACAAGCCCATTTTGATATTTTAAACTCGGGATACCACCTTTTAAACCCTATAGTGCCCAAACAAAAATTAACTAAGGCTTTAGCCCAATCCTGAGCCCAATTTGGACCCCTAATGCTCAAATTAACTCATTACACATATTCACCCATTAAATGCATAGACCCAAAAATTCAGGATGTTACAAGTTTGGGGTGTTAAACTTTCTCTCCCAATGGTCAGCTTTGGCCTTTTCCTCTTGAACCTCCTATTGCCATTGTTCCAAAGTCTTCCCGAATCTAGCATTCTTCATTGATAGACATAGCTTCTTATATTCTGTCTTTAGATCATTCAGATCTTCCTCGACCATTTTCTTTCCTTTTCTTAACTTATCGGCCTCTGATTTTTGAACATCCACATCTAGTTTAAAATACGTTTTCTCTTCTTCGAACTTCTCTATCCTTTTTCAAAGCTCTGAACTCATCTTTTCAAAATCTTGTTTAACAATCTCTAACTCTGATGGGACCACTTGCAAGCATTCTTCTCTTGTTCGGGCACCTTCTGGATTCAGCTCGGGGATGTTATCATTAGTCCTTCTAATCCTCCATTCACTGTATTCTGGGGTCATTATTGGGCCTGCGGATAATCTCTTTATCCTACAAATCTGATTCCAAGCACCAGAAATCTCCTTAACCCTCTTCTTATAGCTTTCCCCACTGTATGAGAACTCACATTGAGCTAGCCCATATGTCGTTGGCACAAACTGTCTTGACCCATATTGCCTCAATACGAGCAAAGGGGCATACCCAACTGCTCCCCATATTCCAAGTAAAGGAACCCAGGCAAAACTCCTACACCGATAAAGGATCTCATCGAGAATCATCCAAGGAGCTCTCAATTTGATGTCTTATTCTTGAAGATTTTGAAGGAGCGCCATCCAGCTTTCCTCAGATACGTCTTCTCTCGTTGGTGTAGCCACTATCTCTTTCAACGGAGAGTAATTCTCAGAGAAAACCCGATAAGAAACTTTCTCTACCTTCCAGAAATGACTGTGGAACCAAGCCAACAACAACTGCGCGCACCCAATGAACCTGCCTTCACCTACTCTCCGACATGCATTCAAAGATCTAAACGTCTCAGCTAAGATCGCAGGTATAGGCGAGACTCCTCTGCCAAGTCGATCGAATAAATTAGTAACTGCTTCATCTACATGTCTTAGAGCCTTAGGGAAGATTACCAAACCGTAAATACACAAGGCCAAGACGTCAATCTTCTTCTTTACATCTGGATGTGTTAGGACCAAATCCCTCAAACTTTCCCAAGAAATGCATTTACCTTCACCTTTCTCTTGAATTCTGGCTGCAACCCACTGTTTACTCATCCCCGTGATATTCATTAACTTCTTCACAAAAGTTGGAACATTAGCAAATTTCTAGAATAAACTCGTCGACTTGGATCCTCGAACAAATCGAAGCAAGGTCGTATATTCCTCCACCGTGGGCACCAAATCTACTTTCCCAAAAGTAAAACAACTATAAGCAAAATTCCAAAACTGAGTCATAGCGCGGAACAGATACTTATCTACTTTGATGTCAAGCAACGAAGGCAGATCGCCATAATTACGATAGAACAGCTGCTTTGCCTCATCATCCCACTGGGTCCATATTCCTTTCATCTCCTGAAGCTCATTTTGTGTGACACTGATACGAGCAAAATCCCGTAGTTCCGACACATTCCCCTCAGCTAAGCTATCCCCTATCCCCTTTCTCTAATTGCCTTTGCTCTGACCATATACGGACGACTGCATTGTCTTCCACTTTATCAAGGAATTCGTTCTCCATAACCAGCTTTCTAACTTTAGAAACTGACTGTGAATCGATACCTCTTTAAATATGAAATGACATGCACAAAAGAATAAAACATAACAAGTTAGTACCGCAAAATATAAAGCAAGCAAAGTAAACAAACATCTATCTGGGTAACTACTAAGGTTCGACATAGTTCTACTTAGGGTGAGTTCTTATGTTTTCTACGTGTGGTTTAGCTCTAAATTTGAGGTGCCCGAACCAGCATATTCCTCGATCCTCACCCATTATAGGCTCATACGGACCGAGTTTGGTTCAGGGGAATACATTTCCCTATGGCCATGCGTAAGTGAAAACTTCACGAAGACATAGGTACATATGTATCTCGGAAGCAATCCACTAGCCCATGCGGAGGTGAAAACCTCACGAAGGTATAGCTTCTCGCTCCCACTTAAAGGCGCGACCACAACGGTCATGTAGTGCAATGCAGAGATATATATTAAGAATTAGAACCACATGCAATAAGAGGATCATGGTTTTTTAAATCAGAATTTTAAAATCAGATAAAAGGACATGAAATTATCGATTTAACGGCCTGACTCTCTTATTTTCCCCAGTGGAGTCGCCAAGCTGTCGAAACCCTTTTTTTAGATTTTGGTAAAAACAGGGATTAACTTTAAAAACGGAAATGGAGTCGCCACCAATCCTTTTTTACTTAGGTGTGATTGGTTCACCTTGTAAAACGTTTTATTTCAAAACATTTGATTTTGGTCCACGAAATACAAGAAAACGGGTTCGGGAGTCGGTTACGTATGAGGAACGATTAGCACCCTCATAACGCCCAAAAATTGGTACCTAATTAATAAAATCATATCCTAATGTTGAAAATTTGAAAAATTTTAAAATAAGATCCTTTTATTAGAAGAAAAACCAAGACTTACCCGTCTCAAAGAAATAAAATACTATACCCAGTAAGTTAGGATATAGCATCATATGACTTCGAAACTAGGCACGTCTTTATTTTAGAAAATCCCTACCTCGAGACACAAAACATCATATCCAGTAAGTTAGGATACAACATTTTGAATTCCCAAGAATAAGTTTTTTTATTTGAAATTTGAGAGTTTCGATTTTAAAAGAGAAGGGATATCTAATACCTTAAGTTCCATGAGAAAAATCGAAACCCAGGAAGTTAGGGCACTGTAACACCCCAAACCCGGCCTAGAAGTTAGGCCCGAATCTGGTGTGTCACATGGAAGTAAAAACTTGCTTGAGAAATACAGCCTCTTTGTTAAAACCCAAAACACTTAAGCAATTGATGTCTACTTGAAAACGTAATTATCTTTAAAACCTTTTCGCTTATGGAAGCATATTTGAAATAAACAATTTACGAAAATGTGACGTTTATAAATAGAGTTGCAGAAGCATTTTGAAAACGTTGGGGAAACGTGTAATCTTTTAAAACCGTGACTTTTGAAAATGTCGTTGATAATTTGAAAGAAAATCCGAGTTAAAATTATTTGTAAAAGTTTGTTATGAAATCCTTTTGTTAATCAATTTTGGAAAATCTTTATTTAAGTTTTTAGAAAAATTTCCATTTAAAAACAATTCAAGCAAAATTAAAGTACGTCAACATAAAGCAAAAATAAATACTCCAGAGGCCTTATTACATCATAAAAAAAACCCAAAATAGTAAAGTGAACGGAAATAGAAATCTAAAGTTCAAAATAAACACCATTTCTGAAGTATGGCCTCCACCGAGTCATCCATGGCCCCAAGTCCTCATCACGAAGCATTACCTACAAGGGTTAAGAAAAAGGGGGGTGAGTTACAAGAACTCAGTGTATAATCCCCTTACCGTCATCCACTGGGCCTGAACCCTTTTAGCAATATTTTGGGCCTAAGCCCCTTTTCACATAATAATGTATCAATTATATTGTATGAATGTAATGCAATCCCAAACCAACCTAATAATCCATCCGCTACACACCACCCGTACCATCCATCACACCTGTGGGGATCTTTTGTCAACCCACCCCGCCAACACACCAATCATAGGCATTTAGCCATTTATATCAAATTCGAATTGTGGACAAGCCACCAGAATAACAGAATATACGTGGCTTAGCCACCAGACAAAATGTGACAGAGTCACAAGATTATGTGGCAGAGCCACCAAATTTCACTTCCCCGATCATCAATATCCCAATCCCATGCAACTTATGTAAATGCAACATACATAGTAAATCATGATATTTACAACATAACCACGATAATTAATAACTCAGAGATTTATTACAAACAATTTGGCCCATTAACACTTTGCAAAATCAGCCCATTAGGGCATTACATCAAATTGGCTCATTAAGCCATATGTCAAATTGGCCCATTAAACAATATATCAGATCGGCCCACAAAATAATATATATCAAATCGGCCCATTAACAATACATCAGATCGGCCCATTAGGGGCATTTTCGTAATTCGGGCCATAAGGGCATTTTCGTAATTCGGTAATCTTACCCACTAAGGTTAATTTGGTAATCTCGCAACCCAAGGGTATTTTGGTAATTTACCCTCCAAGGGTATTTTGGTAAATTTCGCAAAGCAGACTTAACTACTAATTTGGGGCATAAAAATCGAAACTGTCCATCTGCATCATATTGACTAAGTTGACTATAAATCGAGTTAGGAATCTCGAAATCTAAATCCGTAAATTTTCCTTGAAACTAGACTCATATATCTTCTTACTACAATGTTTCCAGAATTTTTGGCTTATCCATTTAGTACAGTTTATTCCTTAAAGTTTCCCTTGTTTCACTGTCCAACGATTCTGACCTCTCTTTCCTTAATTTCAAATATCTCACTGCACGGTTTTTATATACTTCTCCCACTTGTTTCTATCGAAAATAGGCTCACTAAGGAACTTATACATATAAAATATAACTCATAATTCACTTTGTACAATTTTATACGATTTTTCCAAGACAGATCAGGGAACCACGTAGTCAATCAGAACCAGTCTCACTAAAATTAAAATATCACAGACTTTAAAAATTCTTTTCCTTCTCTGCTTCTTCCATATAAAAATAGACACAGTAAGCTTTAATTCGATATCTTATTCACTTATTAATCCCTTTTCTCCTATTTTCCGTGATTTTTCAAAATCACGTCACTGTTGCTGACCAAAAACTGTTTCATTGCAAACTATGGTTACCACTACGGACATACGCACGCCCAAGTGATCACGGATGCCGGTTTTCGGTTTTCTTCGGTATTTCGACTGAATCACAGAATATTTCATGCAAACTTGCAGAGAAGTGTGAGATTACACACCATTTCAAACATGTATTCGGAAAGTACGGGATTACACACCTTGATTACGAGTTGTGCTTTCTACCGATTTCAATACCTATAATGATAGTTGATAGAAGGTTAGTCTCAACTTTGATAATCGTAACTAGAAACACTTTATTAGGCTAACTCCACTTACCACGAATGTGATCTCCCTCAGTGCACCAAGAATCGATCCTATCCTTTGACTACTGAAATCCCATCCTAACAATATTTGGTGAGCGAAAGAGTTGTTAGCAATTATCCCACCTTTGGCCAAAACGAATCTCATAACGACGTTCTTACCCCACTTGCTTGATGAGTCGACGATAATGATTTGTTTAATACAAATCACTTGTGCTCCTTTACCTTGTTGAAAGTCCTAAGCCCAACGATGGCCAAATCACGGGGAAAGAATGTAACTCGCATCGATTCGATTAAGAAGAGGTTTCCCACACACGATAGGGAACAAAATGATGAGGAAATAGGATGGTAATGGGTTCGGCTATAGAGAAAATCGAACAAGAAGATGTGATCACAAAGTGATGTTGATTAAAGAAGAAGAAAAGGTTGATGAAATGGTCAAAAGAAAGAATGGATGGAGAAAAGTGCTTTGGTAGTTTCGGCTATCAAAAGGGGGATGAGCAAAGGTGAGTGTTTAGGCCAAATAAAAGAAAAATAATGCACAAATGTATTAGAAGGTTTCGGCCAAAGCAAAGAGGGAGATGGATTTGAAAAGAAGACACAAATGTTCAAAGAGAAAAGTGTACCTCTCATGCACCAAAAACTAACAAAATGGTCTAAAGAGAAAAGAGAAATTTGGCTCTCCCTTCCCCCTAACAAAACCGTCCATAGTCTTGACAATAAGGTCAACATTGGCCAACCAAAACTTTCCAAAACATCACCCTTGAAAAGTGCCAACATGCACCCTCAACTTACCTTTTTCTTTTGATTTCTTTCCCTATCCTCATCCTTTCCTTATTCCCTTAGCCACCTTGCCAAAATTAAAAAGTCGACCCTGCCTAAAATACTACCTTGGCCGACAGTTAGGGAAAGAACACAAAAACAATAGTCATAATTTTGCATCAAGGGGATTTGAACCTCTTCCCTACATACTCTTCACTTAATGCCATATCCTCTTTACCATATGCTCACTTATGCTAGCACATTACTCATTTAATTCCATAAACATTGAGGTCACTTACTATATCTCCTTAAAGTGCTAAAACTGTAACACCCCAAACCAGGTCTATGCGTTTAGACGAGATTCGGTTAGTCACACCAATCGAATATTCATTTAATTCTCTAGTGATTAAAGTAAAACATTACTACCAAAAACTTTTGGAAATAGACGTTAACAAAAATTTAGTACGATAATTCAAAATTGATGATTTAAGAAATTACTCGTTTGAAAATCTTATTATTTAAAATATATTTGTCAAAACCTTTAAGTAATTTTAAAAGAACTTGAAAGAATTTAAAAGAGTAATTTAGGTGTTTCAAAATGTTATAAAACGCAATGTTTAAGAAAACTTTAAAAATTTAGCATAAGCCCATAATGAGAGTCTTAAACAAAATTAAATCCATCCACACATAAAAATCCATAAAAACATAATTAGAGGCCTTATTACATCATACCCAAAATAGTAAATAAAATGAATAACTTAAATAAAGTTCATAGTTTATAAAAACCCATGCTCATAGTATGGCCTCCACCAAGTCATCCCCGGCCCAAGTCCACATCAATTTCCATTACTGAAATGGGTAATAAAACGGGGTGAGTTACAAAGAACTCAATGTGTAACCCACTTACCACCGTTGTTGGGCGGACCATTAAGGCATTAATTTGGGCTTGAGCCCAATTACAAATTTCAACGATATAAATATGAAATAAATATATAAAATGCATGTAAAAATGAATTTCCCAAACCAAGCCTAATTTTCCATCCGCTACACACCCCGTACTCAACCAAAGACACTGTGGGGATCAAGTCAACCCACCCCGCCAAACACACCAATCGTAGGCATTAAGCCTTTTAATAATATTGTAGTGCACTCCGAACTAGATTGTGACATAGTCACCGAACTAGAGGCTTTAAGCCAAAATTTGTGGCAGAGCCACCGAACTAGATACGTGGCCATGTGCTTTTCTTCTCTTCATCAAATCCCATCCCATGCATTTATGTATGAATAACAAACTTTAAATCATAAAATTTTTTATCAAGTAACCCATAACACAAATGAGTCTTTAATAAAACCTTTCATTTGGGCCTATTAACAATATAGTATTAAACTTTGGCCCATATCTCGAACTAGAGGGTTTTTGGCCCATTAGCGATCTAGCAAACTTTGGCCCATATTTATCGATCTAGCGCTTTTATGGCCCAATTTATCGATCTAGCGCTTTATGGCCCAATTCATCGATCTAGCGCTTTTATGGCCCAATTTATCGATCTAGCGCTTTTATGGCCCAATTTATCGATCTAGCGCTTTATGGCCCAATTTATCGATCTAGCGATTTTATGGTAAATTTCTCGGTTTAGCCGTTTTCATGCATTTACACAAAAGTACTAATTACTACAACATTTCCGATTTGTCCATTTTTACGATTTATCAAATTTCTTACGGTTTAGTATCTAACCCGAAAGATAAGTGTGAAGTTACACACCTGGTTATAGTGAGAACTAGACCTTCCCGCTCGTCAACACCTATACGTATCACGATAATTAGAACACTATAATTTATTAATGAAACCAATCTAAAAATAACGATCTAAAATTTTACCCTCGGGTTTTGAACTACTTCTACTTGCGGTTTTCTCCCGATTGATGGTTCGTTAATCGAATCAAATCCACGAACAAATAATGGTTCGGGAGTACGAACGACTTCGAGCAGCTTGATTCTCCTCGGATGAACGTCCCGCAACCCTGGGAAATCCCGGATTCTTCAAAAAAATGATCCTTCGCTTAAACTTAGGGGAATAACGGAACCACCCCTCTTCCGAACACTATTCACCGCCCTTTTTCTTCCCTATTTTGATTGTCTTCAAAGACAAAAGATCGTTAATCCAATCTAATATTACATCGAAATATGACTAAGGGTTTAAGGGTGAAATTTGCTTACCACAAAGATCCTTGTTCCAAAATATGAGAATCGATCAAACGTTCCTTTATCACCTTAAATCGATTCCAACGTTCTAAGATACCCACGAACACTTGATTTCTCGATCTTCCGCTATCGCACTATTATCCACGATTGGAAAGAGACGATTGAGAAAGATGTTTGTGCAAGATGGAGGATTCGCTATATGACCAAAAAAATAGAAAAAGATTCGGCTATGGGTACATCAACATTCGGCCATGAGAGAAAATAATAGAGAAAGTATGAGTATCAAAAATATAAGATGAGAGAAGAATGATGATGATGTTGTTTCAATTTTCAAAGAGAATAAAAGAGAAAGAAAGAAAGAGATGAGTTTTGGGAGCAATGCATATTCGGCAATGGGGAGAAGAAAAGTAAAGAATGGCTTTTTGGTGTTGGTAGAATCGACACTATGAGAAAGGCACAAAATTGAACACTAAAGTGAAAAGAAAAAATGACCAAATGGTCAAAATAATCAAGGCTTACCAAAAGATCAATTTCGGCCAAAGGGAAAAGTTGAGAAGAGGAATGCAAAATTTTGCACAAAAACTAAAATGACCAAAAGCAAACTCCTAAACCTTACCAAGCTACTAGCAAAATTCGCCAACCTTCCCCTAGCCATATTGCTGTCCAAATTCATTGGTCAAATGACCATGAATTTGTTTCCAAAACACTTTCCTTGATACTTGCCCTATGTCTCCATAACTTTCCATATTTTCTTGATTCCCTACCATAAATTCACTCTTACCTTATTCCTTTGATATACTAACCAAAAATAACAAGGTCAACACTTACCATAAATAAGCAGCCGACACTTACCATAGAAGAGTAAAATAAAAGTTGTCAAAATGCCACCAAGGATTCGAACCACTCCCCTCATGCTATAACCCATGCGCCAACACCACCTTGCCATTACTCATCTTATGTCACTTATTAACACTTAAATTAACTTAAGTGTCAATGCCACTTGCTCCACTTCAATAAATTTTCAAAACTAAAAATTATTCCATAACCGAATAATTCTATACTCTTCTTCAGACTATCATAGGCAACGTAAAAGTAATAAGAAAATTTTTCCTTTATAAACTAATCACCAAAACATGCAATATATCAAGACTCAGATTTTTAAGGTGTTACAACTCTAACCTCCTTAAAGAAAATTTCGTCCTCGAAATTTACCTGGTTGAAAAAGGTGAGGGTATTGTTACCGAATCGCATCTTCAGGCTCCCACGTAGCTTCCTCCACTCCGTGATTACGCCATAAAACCTTGACCAACGGCACGGTTTTCTTTCTTAGCACCTTAACATCTCGGTCTAAGATTTCCACTGGTTCCTCCTCAAAAGACAAGTCTAAATTCAACTCCACTTCTTCTACCGGTACTATGTGCGAAGGATCCGATCTATAGCGCCTCAAAGATGGAAACATGAAAAACATTATGAATCGACTCAACTCGAAGGTAATTCGATCGATAGGCCACTGGACCAACACGCTTCACCACACGATATGGTCCAATGTATCTAGGACTCAACTTGCCCTTCTTCCCAAACACGAAAATCTTCTTCCAAGGTGAAACCTTCAAGAAAACTTGATCCCCACAAAGATACTCGATACTTCTACGCGGATCTGCATACGACTTTTGTCTATCCAAGCTTCCTTTAACCGTGCTCGAATAGCTTTTACTTTTTTTCTTTCGCTTTAGATTAGCTCGGGACCTAACATCCGTCGCTCGCCCAATTCAATCCAACAACTAGAGAAGAACGACACCTACGACCATATAATGCCTCGTAGGGTGCCATCCGAATGCTAGATCGATAGCTATTGTTGTAAGCAAATTCGCGCAAGCGGAGAAAATCCTCCCAACTACCTTTGAAGTCGATTACACATCCCCTTAACATGTCTTCTAGAATCTAAATTACTCTTTTCGATTGACCATCCGATCGAGGATGAAAAGTCAGACTAAAGTTTAGCTTTGTTCCCAAAGCTTCATGCAAAGCTTTCCAAAACCGTGACGTAAACCTAGGATCCCTATCTCGATATAATAGACACAGTACCCCATGCAACCTCACGATTTCGGATACGCATACCTTAGCCAACTTCGTAATGAGTAATCCGCATTTAACCTGGTAGAAAATGAGCGGTCTTCGTCAAACGATCAACAATTACCCAAACGGAATTTTTCTTAGTAGGTGTTAAAGGTAACCCACTAACAAAATCCATTGTTATCCGCTCCCATTTCCAAAGAGGAATCTTTACCGGTTGTAATAATCCTGACGGCAATTGATGCTCCGCCTTCACTTGCTGACAAGTTAAACATTTTCCCACAAATTCAGAAATCTCACGCTTCAACCCCGCCACCAATATTGTTCACGAAGATCCCGATACATCTTATTTCCTCCGGGTGCATAGCATAAGGGCTACTATGCGCCTCCGTAGAATCATTTGTCTCAGATCTGAGTCCTTAGGCATACAAACTCTCCCACGAAAACATAACACACCTTCCGCGTTTATGCTAAAATCCTCTATTCCACCATTTTCAACTTGTTGAATTAAAACTCCCAACTTCTTATATGATATCTGTTTTTCCTTGATTTGCTCTAACCACAGAGGCTTCACTTGAAGTTCCGCTATCAGACTACCATCCTCGTACAAACTCAAATGGGCAAACATTGTTCTCAAATCAGATACCACCTTATGACTTAACGCGTCTGCTACCACATTAGCTTTTCCAAGATGATACTCGATTGAGAAATCATAGTCCTTTAACAGCTCCACCCATCTTCGTTGTCTCAAGTTTAATTCCTTCTGAGTAAGAAGATACTTAAGACTCTTGTGATCCGTATAGATGATAGACTTTTCACCGTAGAGGTAATGCCTCTAAATCTTTAGAGCAAACACTACTGCAGCTAACTCCAAGTCATTAGTAGGGTAGTTTACTTCGTGCGGTCTCGGTGACGAAGCATAAGCCACCACTTTCCCACTTTGCATCAATACACATCCTAAGCCCGTGTGTGACGATCGCGAGAAACTATAAACTCCTTTCCAAACCTCAAAGTTGAATCGATCTTTGGCGCTTAGTTAAAATCTTCTTCAATTTCTCGAAACTTTCTTGTTGTTTATCCGTCCATATATATGGTACTCCCTTTTGCAAAAGCTTAGTTAGGGCTGAAGCAATCAACGAAAACCCTCAACAAAGCGTCTATAGTAACCAACCAAACCCAAGAAACTTGAATCTCGACTCATCGACTTTGGTGTTTTCCAATCCAATACAGCCTCAATCTTCCGAGGATCCACCCTTATTCCTTCGGCTGATACCACATGACCCAAAAAAATCACTTCCCTTAACCAGAATTCACATTTACTGAATTTGGCATACAATTGATTATCTCGAAGTAACTGCAATACAATTCGCAAATGCGAGTCATGCTCCTCTTCATTCCTTGAATATACCGAGAATGTCATCTATGAATACCACCACAAACCGGTCTAAATATGGTTGAAAGACCCGGTTCATCATATCCATAAATGCAGCTGGTGCATTGGTCAACCCAAACGGCATCACCAAAAACTCATAATGTCCATAACAAGTTTGGAAAGCCATCTTGTGAATATCCGCTTCTTTCACCTTAAGTTGGTGATAACCCGATCTCAAATCAATTTTGGAGAAAATGAAGCTCCTTCATTTGATCAAACAGTCATCAATTCTTGGTAGAGGGTACCTATTCTTGATCGTCAATTTATTTAATTGCCTGTAGTCAATACACATACGCATCGACCCATCTTTCTTCTTAACAAACAAAATCGGTGCTCCCCACGGAGACACACTCGGTCGAATAAAACCCCGATCCAACAATTCTTAAATTTGAGCTTTAAGCTCGCTAACTCCTTCCGGTGCCATTCTATAAGGAGCAATGGACACCTGGAGCTGTTCCGCAAGAGCTCAATACCAAATTCCACTTCCGATCCGAGGTATGCGAGGAAGTTCTTCAGAAATACATCCGGAAATTCCTTCATTGTTCTCATATCTTCCATCGACAACTCTTTGGCATCTAAAGCACTAATAAAAGCTAGAAATGCTCCATACCCTTCCGCATCAACTTTTCTCGCCTTTAACGCAGATAGATAGCACATTTGCCAAGTAATTCCTTCGTTCGCCTATCATAACTATTTCTTTATCCTCCACCGTCCTTATTGACATCCGCTTTTCAAAGACAATCCAATTTCGCCGGTGCTTAACCAACCAATCCATGCCCAAAATGATATCGAACTCACGAAAGGCAATTCCATCAAATTCGCCAAAAATATTTCTCCTTGAATTTCTAAGGGCACATCTCTAAACAGATTTATTTACTAACACAAAGCATGCCCTAAAGGACTAATTACCTTCATCTCACTATTGGAAATTTGAGTCTAAATTCAAGTTTCCGGATATGGTGCTAGCAACATACGAATGGGTAGAACCAATATCTATCAAAGCAATAACAGTACATCAAAGATGAAGAATGTACCGCTTATCACATCAGTGCATTGCCATCCTCACGGCGCCTAATCGCATATACCAATCCTGGTGTCTTGCATCCGTGTTGCCTCTAGGACCATTGCCTCGACCACTGCACCTTGACCATGTCCACCCCATTACCACCACGACTGGTCCACGACCTCTCGGTGGTTCTTTGAATTCCTCTTGCCGGTGGTGCATCAAGATTACGAGCTTCCCGAGTTGTATCCATTCGACGAGGGCAATTCCTATATTGATGATCCATCGACCCGCATTTATAGCAAGCACCCATTTTCTTCCAAAGACTCTCGAATGCCTTTTCCCACAATCAAGACAATCTCGACTCGATTCACGATTCTGTGTATTCTACCTTGAGCTGGTTCATCATTCCGAGGCCTCTTCAGAAACCTTTTGAAGAACCCGAATACTTCATATCTCTCTTGCCTCTAGCTCTGCTTCCCGATTTCGACGTTCGAGTTCTTAGCCTCTTCGGCTATCTTGGCCTTTTCCACAAGCGTGGCAAAAGTTCTAACTTGTTGTGGGGCTATCAAACCCGCAATTCATCGTTTAAGCCATCCTCAAAGCGCACACAACGCTCATGATCCATTGCCACTATTGTTCGAGCATAGCGACTCAAGCGCAAAAACTCGTAACACCCCAAACCCGGCCTAAACCTTACGAATCGAATCGGCATGTCACATGAAAGGAATGTCTAAAAGCTGTGCATTCGTTAAAAGCTCATATTCTTTATAGTTGTGGTGAGAAATCGAGTTTAAGTAATTTTGAATAAGAAATGGTTTATTATCATTTTAGGAAAATCCCATATTGATCATTTAATAACAAGCAATAAACAAATTGAAAGTGAAACCAAATAAAATACCCAAGGCCTTATTACATAACAAAACTCAAATAAAAATAAGTCCAAATAAAAGAAACAAATTTACGAGTGAACATATGTATGGCCTCCACGAGTCCACCTCGGCTCCCAAATCCGCGATCTAATGATTACTGTAAAATTTAACTAAGGGGTGAGTCATCGAGACTCGGTGTGTAAATCCCCATCCAATGTGCCCTTACACAATTTCATATGAAAATATGCATATCATGCACCCAAACCTAGCCATCCGCACTCCATTTCTACCCCATGTGGTACCAAACCACTGGTGGTGCTAAACCACCGTGACCCAAAGTCACGAATAATCCAATGATGGGGCCAACCCATCGTGTGATACCAAATCTTTGGCGTCAATCCCGTATAATCGGTGTGGGGCCAACCCTTTGTGGTGCTAAGCCACTGGGACGAGACGCTATGAGGTGCCAAACCTCCGGTGTCCCAAAGACACGAATGTGATACCAAATCTTTGGTGACCAGAAGTCACGAATCCAATGATGGGGCCAACCCATCGTGTGATACCAAATCACCGGCGTCAATCCCGTATAATCAATCGTGGGGCCAACCCATTGTGGTGCTAAGCCACCGGGACGAGGCGAGGTGCCAAACCTCGTGACCCAAAGTCACAATAATCAATGCGTGGTACCAAACCACCGGTGGTGCCAAACCACCGGTGTCCCAAAGACACGGATATCATCTTCCCCCTCCTCTCATCATACCCATGCAATATGACATAATAATTCGTGTATGCAGATGTCATGTATGCTAGACATATATCAAATATAAGTATAACATGAATTACCATCATAATCGGATAGACATAAAACAACATAATCACCCTAATCAACCTCTAAGGGTATAACCATAAATTTACCCACCAAGGGCATTTTTCGTAATTTACCCTTTGGTGGTATTTCAATAATTTACCCATCGAGGGTATTTTTAGTAATATACCCTTCTGAGGGTATTTTGGTAATTTACCCACCAAGGGTAATTTTGTAATTTTGCACCTACAATGGCCTTTCCCAAAGGCCCAAATGTCACCCCGAGCGACTCGGCTACCATTTTCTGGTCTCACGGACGATTGGGCCTAAAACTCGATTCCGCCCATTCGGGCCCCACATTTCGCGTGTGGCCCACCTAGCACAAATCTAGCCATGTATATAAGTTCCATCTAGTCTAGTTCACTATATACTACACAATCGCACAATTTACTCATAAGGGCCCACGGCCCATTGGGCCCACGGCCCATCGCGCCCAAGCGACCCAACCCACAAGAATACTACTTATGGACTCAACTATCGCGTCGAAGCCCCCACACGTGCGCGCCACACGCTCGTGTGGCTACTATTGCCGCGTGACCGCACGCCGGCATTTGCCGCTCTACAACTAGAGTAGAGAGAGTTACACACACGATAGGACTCGGTGTTAATCCGCGCTCCGACCACTCCTGTGCCCAAACGCCTTCCAAGGTGTGTCAACCCTCCTCCTAGAATGCTCTTTATATAGCTAGCTCTTCACCTTCCTTCTTTGTATCTTTCCGATGTGGGATCCTCGTCGAAGAGAGTTTAAATTCAATGAAACTCTTCCCGTCCAAACCGCAAAATAAATACTCCTTGCTTCTCATGAGATTCGAACCTGTGCTCCCTTGCAACATAATCCACTGCTAGCCACTTGGCCACAAGCTCCTCTTGTGTCTTAAACCATGCGCAACTAAATATAAATCTATAGCCAAATTCGAGGTCCAAGTAAAAAGAAAACCAAAATGCAAAAGCCAAGACTTGAACCTTGGACCTCCTTCCTTTCTTATGGCGTCACTCCCTTGTCTCTTATGTGGCGTCACTTTGCCACTCCACCACACACTCCACTTGTGTCATTTTTCCCCACATTTTATTCTTAAGGCCTACCTGCCAACTTCTAGGGTTTTTTTCCACCTAAAACCAAAATTTCCCCAAAGCTAATATTTGATCCCGGGACTTCATAGAAGCCCTCTAACCTTCCAAAATAACTTACCTAATAAGTCTAACTTGCATTAATGCCGTTCTCAAAAATTTTAAATCAAGGCCCATTGGGCTCAATCCTACTAGGCCGAATTTCGGGATGTTACAAATTTACCCTCCTTAAAGAAATTTCGTCCTCGAAATTTCCAACTACAGGAACATTCGTACCACCTAACCTACAACGCATTTGTGCTCACAGCTGCGCACTCTGATTCCAATAACCCTAATGTACTTTAAACTAGAATTTAGAAATCCTACACATACTAAAAAAAAACTAACCATTAAAGCGGACAAATATTTAAATGCGCAATCAACTCTATATCCGAACATCACATCCAACCCAAACACACAGAATAGATATTCAAAATACAAAGATATAACAAAGAAAAGTATCAGAAACTTACAAAGTCATGGATTGTGTGCGGAGACTCGGGTGCCATATTTCAACAAAAAACAAATATATATTTTTCTAAACCATTTTCCAAACCATCTTTTGGAAACATTTTTTTGAACCCAAACCCACAGCCGAGTTTTTGAACCTAGGCTCTGATACCATAATTGTAACACCTCAAACCCGGGCTAAACCTTACGATCGAATCTGGCATGTCACATGAAAGGAATGTCTAAAAACTGTACATTCGTTAAAAAGCTCATATTCTTTATAGTTGTGGTGAGAAATCGAGTTTAAGTAATTTTGAATAAGAAATGGTTTATTATCATTTTAGGAAAATCCCATATTGATCATTTAATAACAAGCAATAAACAAATTGAAAGCTGAAACCAAATAAAATACCCAAGGCCTTATTACATAACAAAAACTCAAATAAAAATAAGTCCAAATAAAAGAAACAAATTTACGAGTGAACATATGTATGGCCTCCACGAGTCCACCTCACTCCCAAATCCGCGATCTAATGATTACCGCAAAATTTAACTAAGGGGTGAGTCATCGAGACTCGAAGGTGTAAATCCCTATCCAATGTGCCCTTACACAATTTCATATGAAAATATGCATATCATGCACCCAAACCTAGCCATCCGCACTCCATTTCTACCCCATGTGGTACCAAACCACTGGTGGTGCCAAAACTGGTGACCCAAAGTCACGATATCCATAATTGTGGTGCCAAACCTCACGTGACCCAAAGTCACGAATAATCCAATGATGGGGCCAACCCATCATGTGATACCAAATCACCTGGCGTCAATCCCGTATATAATCGGTGTGGGGCCAACCCACTGTGGTGCTAAGCCACCGGGACGACGCTATGAGGTGCCAAACCTCCGTGTCCCAAAGACACGAATGTGATACCAAATCATGGTGACCGAAGTCACGAATCCAATGATGGGGCCAACCCATCGTGTGATACCAAATCACGGCGTCAATCTCGTATAATCAATCGTGGGGCCAACCCTTTGTGGTGCTAAGCCAACGGGACGAGGCCAGGGTGCCAAACCTCTCGTGACCCAAAGTCACAATAATCAATCTGTGGTACCAAACCACTGGTGGTGCCAAACCACCACCGGTGTCCCAAAGACACGGATATCATCTTCCCCCTCCTCTCATCATACCCATGCAATATGACATAATAATTCGTGTATGCAGTATGTCATGTATGCTAGACATATATCAAATATAAGTATAACATGAATTACCATCATAATCAGATAGACATAAAACAACATAATCACCCTAATCAACCTCTAAGGGTATAACCGTAAATTTACCCACCAAGGGCATTTTCGTAATTTACCCTTCAATGGTATTTCAGTAATTTACCCACTGAGGGTATTTTCGTAATATACCCTTCAGGGGTATTTTGGTAATTTACCCACCAAGGGTAATTTTGTAATTTTGCACCTACAATGGCCTTTCCCAAAGGCCCAAATGTGTCCCCGAGCGACTTCGGCTACCATTTCCTGGTCGCATGCTAGGACGATTGGGCCTAAAACTCGATTTTGGCCCATTCGGGCCGACACGCTCGTGTGGCCCACCTAGCACAAATCTAGCCATGTATATAAGTTCCATCTAGTCTAGTTCACTATATACTACACAATCGCATAATTTACTCATAAGGGCCCACGGGCCCATTGGGCCCACTTCGGCCCATCGCGGCCCAAGCAGCCCCAACCCACAAGAATACTACTTATGGACTCAACTATCGCGTCGAAGCCCCACACGTGCGCTCACACGCTCGTGTGGCTACTATTGCCGTGACCGGCACTTCGGCATTTGCCGCTCTACAACTAGAGTAGAGAGAGTTACACACCTGATAGGACTCTGGTGTTAATCCGCGCTCCGACCACTCCTGTGCCCAAACGCCTTCCAAGGTGTGTCAACCCTCCTCCTGGAATGCTCTTTATATAGCTAGCTCTTCACCTTCCTTCTTTGTATCTTTCCGATGTGGGATCCCTTACGTCAAGAGAGTTTAAATTCAATGAAACTCTTCCCGTCGCATCATAAAATAAATACTCCTTGCTTCTCATGAGATTCGAACCCAGGCTCCCTTGCAACATAATCCACGCTGCTAGCCACTTGGCCACAAGCTCCTCTTGTGTCTTAAACCATGCGCAACTAAATATAAATCTATAGCCAAATTCTGAGGTCCAAGTAAAAAGAAAACCAAAATGCAAAAGCCAAGACTTGAACCTTGGACCTCCTTCCTTCCTTATGGCGTCACTCCCTTGTCTCTTATGTGGCGTCACTTTGCCACTCCACCACAAAGTCCACTTGTGTCATTTTTCCCCACATTTTATTCTTAAGGCCTACCTGCCAACTTCTAGGGTTTTTTTTTCCACCTAAAACCAAAATTTCCCCAAAGCTAATATTTGATCCCGGGACTTCATAGAAGCCCTCTAACCTTCCAAAATAACTTACCTAATAAGTCTAACTTGCATTAATGCCGTTCTCAAAAATTTTAAATCAAGGCCCATTGGGCTCAATCCTACTAGGCCCAATTTCGGGATGTTACAAATTTACCCTCCTTAAGGAAATTTCGTCCTCGAAATTTCCAACTCTGTAAAACATTCGTACCACCTAACCTACAACGCTGTGCTCACGCTGCGCACTCGATTCCAATAACCCTAATGTACTTTAAACTAGAATTTAGAAATCCTACACATACTAAAAAAAAACTAACCATTAAAGCGCACAAATATTTCAGACATAATCAACTCTATATCCGAACATCACATCCAACCCAAACACACAGAATAGATATTCAAAATACAAACATATAACAAAGAAAAGTATCAGAAACTTACGGTGCATGGATTGGTGCAGGAGACTCGGGTGCCATATTTCAACAAAAAGAACAAATATATATTTTTCTAAACCATTTTCCAAACCATCTTTTGGAAACATTTTTTGAACCCAAACCCACAGTAGTTTTTGAACCTAGGCTCTCGATACCATAATTGTAACACCCCAAACCCGGGCTAAACCTTACGATCGAATGCGGCATGTCACATGAAAGGAATGTCTAAAAACTGCGTGCATTCGTTAAAAGCTCATATTCTTTATAGTTGTGGTGAGAAATCGAGTTTAAGTAATTTTGAATAAGAAATGGTTTATTATCATTTTAGGAAAATCCCATATTGATCATTTAATAACAAGCAATAAACAAATTGAAAGTGAAACCAAATAAAATACCCAAGGCCTTATTACATAACAAAAACTCAAATAAAAATAAGTCCAAATAAAAGAAACAAATTTCTGAGTGAACATATGTATGGCCTCCACGAGTCCACCTCGCCTCCCAAATCCGCGATCTAATGATTACTGCAAAATTTAACTAAGGGGTGAGTCATCGAGACTCAGTGTGTAAATCCCTATCCAACAGGCCCTTACACAATTTCATATGAAAATATGCATATCATGCACCCAAACCTAGCCATCCGCACTCCATTTCTACCCCATGTGGTACCAAACCACCTGGTGGTGCCAAACCACTGGTGACCCAAAGTCACGATATCCATAATTGTGGTGCCAAACCCTTTGGTGACCCAAAGTCACGAATAATCCAATGATGGGGCCAACCCATCGTGTGATACCAAATCATTTGGCGTCAATCCCGTATAATCGGTGTGGGGCCAACCCACTGTGGTGCTAAGCCACCGGGGCGAGACGCTATGAGGTGCCAAACCTCCGGTGTCCCAAAGACACGAATGTGATACCAAATCACTTTGGTGACCGAAGTCACGAATCCAATGATGGGGCCAACCCATCGCGTGTGATACCAAATCACTGGCGTCAATCTCAGATAATCAAGCGTGGGGCCAACCCAATCGTGGTGCTAAGCCACTGGGGCGAGACGCCGAGGTGCCAAACCTCCGGTGACCCAAAGTCACAATAATCAATCTGTGGTACCAAACCTTTGGTGGTGCCAAACCACTTTGGTGTCCCAAAGACACGGATATCATCTTCCCCTCCTCTCATCATACCCATGCAATATGACATAATAATTCGTGTATGCAGTATGTCATGTATGCTAGACATATATCAAATATAAGTATAACATGAATTACCATCATAATCAGATAGACATAAAACAACATAATCACCCTAATCAACCTCTAAGGGTATAGCAGTAAATTTACCCACCAAGGGCATTTTAAGTAATTTACCCTTCGGTGGTATTCAGTAATTTACCCATCGAGGGTATTTTCAGTAATATACCCTTCGTGGGTATTTTGTAATTTACCCACCAAGGGTAATTTTGTAATTTTGCACCTACAATGGCCTTTCCCAAAGGCCCAAATGTCACCCCGAGCGACTCGGCTACCATTTCGGATTAAATGTCAGGACGATTGGGCCTAAAACTCGATTTCAGCCCATTCGGCCCCCACACGCGTGTGGCCCACCTAGCACAAATCTAGCCCCGTATATAAGTTCCATCTAGTCTAGTTCACTATATACTACACAATCGCACAATTTACTCATAAGGGCCCACGGGCCCATTGGGCCCACTTCGGCCCATCGCGCCCAGCAAACCCCAACCCACAAGAATACTACTTATGGCCTCAACTATCGCGCCGAAGCCCCCACACGCGGCGCCGCACGCTCGTGTGGCTACTATTTTCGTGGCCGCACTTCGGCATTTGCCGCTCTACAACTAGAGTAGAGAGTTACACACCGATAGGACTCGGTGTTAATCCGCGCTCCGACCACTCCTGTGCCCAAACGCCTTCCAAGGTGTGTCAACCCTCCTCTGGAATGCTCTTTATATAGCTAGCTCTTCACCTTCCTTCTTTGTATCTTTCCGATGTGGGATCCCTTCACAAGAGAGTTTAAACTCAATCGAAACTCTTCCCGTCCGCATCCGCAAAATAAATACTCCCTTGCTTCTCATGAGATTCAACCTGTGCTCCCTTGAAACATAATCCACGCTGCTAGCCACTTGGCCACAAGCTCCTCTTGTGTCTTAAACCATGCGCAACTAAATATAAATCTATAGCCAAATTCTGAGGTCCAAGTAAAAAGAAAACCAAAATGCAAAAGCCAAGACTTGAACCTTGGACCTCCTTCCTTCCTTATGGCGTCACTCCCTTGTCTCTTATGTGGCGTCACTTTGCCACTCCACCACACACTCCACTTGTGTGATTTTTCCCCACATTTTATTCTTAAGGCCTACCTGCCAACTTCCAGGGTTTTTTTTTCCACCTAAAACCAAAATTTCTCCAAAGCTAATATTTGATCCCGGGACTTCATAGAAGCCCTCTAACATTCCAAAATAACTTACCTAATAAGTCTAACTTGCATTAATGTCGTTCTCAAAAATTTTAAATCAAGGCCCATTGGGCTCAATCCTACTAGGCCCAATTTTGGGATGTTACAAACTCAGCTTCATATGCTGCCACTGTCTTATTCCCTTGGACCAGATTCAGGAATTCCTTCCTTCTGGCATCAACATAACTCGTTCCTACATATTTCCCTTGGAAGGAAACTTTAAAGAATTCCCAATTAACTAATGCAGCTTCAGTGCCTTCTCGGACAGTAAGCCACCATTGGTATTCTTCGTCCCTTAACAAGGACACTGCTCCCCTTAGTTTTTGTTCCACCGTGCACTCAAGATCATCCATAATTCGCTTCACTGCCTCAAGCCAATATTCAGCGACATTTGGAGCTACACCTAAGACACCTCTGAAAACCTCAGCACCACTTGATTTCAATCGTTCCGATATCGACCCACGAGCGGTTGGCCCGCTTTCTAGCTCGGTGACCACTTTCAAGGACTCGCAGCATTGCTCGTGTCACCGCATTATCTTTTTCCATATGATCATGTGATCCCGTCACACTTTCGAGTGACGCAGGTGCATCCATTTTCGGCATATGATCCGGCGCTTCAGTTGCGCCTCTAACACCTCGTCCTCTACCATGGCCACGTCTACCGCGTCCACGACCACGTCCTCTAGTGCTCATAATGACTAATTCCATTTAACGATTAAGAGTTTTATGAATCGAATACTATTTCAAATGTTTATTAACGATGTTTTATGATATAAAAGAGATAGAGTTGTTTCCGCAATCATATCCTATTGTCTCAATCTCTACAGATTTCAACACCTAAAACTAGAAGTTCTAGAGTGTTTCTTATGATCATATCACAATGATAATAAACAATCAATATCTGAGATACTTACTTGACTTGGCGCGGGATGCTCATGGTGCCATACTACCTTTAAATCAAAAAGTCTAGAAATTTGAGTTGTTTCTCAAGCAAATATCTTTGTTGAACCCAAACCACAGTCGAGTTTTTGAAACTAGCTCTGATACCATTAAATGTAACACCCCAAACCAGGTCTATGCGTTTAGACGAGATTCGGTTAGTCACACCAATCGAATATTCATTTAATTCTCTAATGATTAAAGTAAAACATTACTACCAAAACCTTTTGGAAATAGAGGTTAACAAAAATTTAGTACGATAATTCAAAATTGATGATTTAAGAAATTACTCGTTTGAAAATCTTATTATTTAAAATATATTTGTCAAAACCTTTAAGTAATTTTAAAAGAACTTGAAAGAATTTAAAAGAGTAATTTAGGTGTTTCAAAATGTTATAAAACGCAATGTTTAAGAAAACTTTAAAAATTTAGCATAAGCCCATAATGAGAGTCTTAAACAAAATTAAATCCATCCACACATAAAAATCCATAAAAACATAATTAGAGGCCTTATTACATCATACCCAAAATAGTAAATAAAATGAATAACTTAAATAAAGTTCATAGTTTATAAAAACCCATGCTCGTAGTATGGCCTCCACCAAGTCATCCCGGCCCAAGTCCACATCAATTTCCATTACCGAAATGGGTAATAAAACGGGGAGTTACAAAGAACTCAGTGTGTAACCCACTTACCACCGTTGTTGGGCCAGACCATCAAGGCATTAATTTGGGCTTGAGCCCAATTACAAATTTCAACGATATAAATATGAAATAAATATATAAAATGCATGTAAAAATGAATTTCCCAAACCAAGCCTAATTTTCCATCCGCTACACACCCCCGTACCAACCAGCACACCTGTGGGGATCAAGTCAACCCACCCCGCCAAACACACCAATCGTAGGCATTAAGCCTTTTTAATAATATTGTAGTGCACTACCGAACTAGATTGTGACATAGTCACCGAACTAGAGGCATTAAGCCAAAATTTGTGGCAGAGCCACCGAACTAGATACGTGGCCACAGGCCTTTCTTCTCTTCATCAAATCCCATCCCATGCATTTATGTATGAATAACAAACTTTAAATCATAAAAATTTTTATCAAGTAACCCATAACACAAATGAGTCTTTAATAAAACCTTTCATTTTGGCCTATTAACAATATAGTATTAAACTTTGGCCCATATCTCGAACTAGAGGGTTTTTGGCCCATTAGCGATCTAGCAAACTTTGGCCCATATTTATCGATCTAGCAGTTTTATGGCCCAATTTATCGATCTAGCAATTTTATGGCCCAATTTATCGATCTAGCAATTTTATGGCCCAATTTATCGATCTAGCAGTTTTATGGTAAATTTCTCGGTTTAGCCGTTTTCATGCATTTACACAAAAGTACTAATTACTACAACATTTCCGATTTGGCCATTTTTACGATTTATCAAATTTCTTACGGTTTAGAATCTAACCCGAAAGATAAGTGTGATGTTACACACCTGGTTATAGTGAGAACTAGACTTTCCCACTCGTCAACACCTATACGTATCACGATAATTAGAACACTATAATTTATTAATGAAACCGATCTAAAAATAACGATCTAAAATTTTACCCTCGGGTTTTCGAACTACTTCTACTTGCGGTTTCTCCCCGATTGATGGTTTGTTAATCGAATCAAATCCATGAACAAATAATGGTTCGGGAGTACGAACGACTTCGAACAGTTGATTCTCCTTGGATGAATGTCCGCAACCCGGTGGGAAATCCCGGATTGCTGAAACAGTCCTTCGCTTAAACTTAGGGGGAATAATGGAACCACCCCTCTTCCGAACACTATTCACCGCCCTTTTCTTCCCTATTTTGATTGTCTTCAAAGACAAATGTAACATCCTGAAATTGGGGCTATTTGTGATTGAATTATTTTTCTTGTGTTTAAATCTCTGTGATATTATTTGTGGTGTTATAAGACTTAATTAGGGGTCTTGAGTAAGCTCGGTTTAGTAGGATAATTCTTAGTATGGTTTATTTAATGAAGTGGATTATGTGAGGTTAGCACTTAAGTTAATTTAATTGTTAATTAAAGCACATAAGGAATTAATGGCAAAGTGGTTATGGTGTTTGAACTTATAGCTTGAGGTTAGAGGTTCGAGTAGTATGTTTAGCATTTTTAAAAGTTTATTTTGTATGTTAGCATTAATGGCCGGTCAACCTATGATTATGATAGGTTGGACTTTTATTTTGGTAAGTTGAATTTATTTTAAAGGAAACCATGGAATAAGGGATAAGATTCCTAAGGTTATGGAAGGATATCTTGAAGTTATGGTAAATTGAGGGGACAAAAGGCTTGGTTTGTGGAAAATGTTTTGAAACTAACTCATGGCCAATTGACCATGAACTTGGGGGCGGCAATGTGGCTAAGGGGAGGATTTGGCGAATATGCTAGTAATTGGTAAGGTTTAGGAGTGTTTTGGTCATTCCTAGCATTTGGTGAAAAAGGTTGCAATTCTCTCTCAATCTCTTTTCTTTTCTTTTGGCCGAATTTTACCTTGTGATAAGCCTAAACTCTTTTGACCATTTGGTCATTTCTTTTGCTTATCTTCTATTTTCTCCATTTCATTCTCTCAAAACTGAAACATTCATCAACATCTTGTTCTCCTATTTGTTTTGCTTAAACACAAAAAATCTTCTATACTCTCTTCTTTGCCGAAACTCTATTCCCTTTTCCTATTATTTTCTTTTTGTTCTTTAGCTTGAATATACCTCTTTGTTGTGCCGAAAATTTTCTTCTCCTATCTTGAATCACTTTGGCCGAATATTAAAGGTAGCATAGTTTTCCTCGGGACTTTTCTATCAATTGATTTTGGTAAGGTGGTAAGGGTTTATTTCAAAGGATTATTCTCTTAAGTTTTCGTTTAAGCCGAAGGCTAATAACCTTAATGATGATGGTTGGTTGTAGGGAAGTGAGACCGGTACACATTTAGGAGTGTGTTGGCTAGTGTTCGAAGGCTTTTGGGTAAGGTTTCGGGTTCACAAGGAACCCTTCTCAATTATTTTGGTTTAGCCGAATAGGCCATGGCACTAATCTAGTTTTTGGCCGAATATAGGGGCAAGGAAAACTTGTGTGGCCGATTTGTCTATTCGGGATTTAGGACTCTCGTTAGTATCAGGTGTGTGCATACACATCTTATAATCTTTTAAATATGCTAAGTGTTATATTATGCCTAATCGGTTTGTGTAGACATGGATGTTATACCATCATGGTATTAACAAGGACACAGGTAAGTCTTTATTACTTTGAGATTATTATTTGATGCTTTTGGGAAGCATGTCACATTTGGTATGTGCAATATTTGGTTTATGGTAATGATAAATCTATGAACGTTGTTAAATAAACCTATTATCATGATTTCAGTAAAAGTATATAATTGTTGATATGGGTTGATGAGTGGAGGGGTGTCGACGGACACCAGTGTTTTGGTAACACATTGTGACTACGGTCACCAGAGGTTTAGTACCTCCAGAGGTTTGGCACCTCATAGCGACTTGTCCCTGTGGTTGATACCACCGTGGGTTGGCCCCACTTTGAGATATGGGATCGTCTGCCAGTGATTTGGTATCACACGATGGGTTGGCCCCATCATTTGATTGTGAATATTGACGGATTTCGTGACTATACGTCACCAGTGGTTTGGCACCACCAGTGGTTTGGTACCACACGGGGTAGAGAAAGGCGTACGGATGGCTAGGTTGGGTGCATATTAAACTTGTGCATATTAAATTAATTATGATTTGTGTATGATGTTACATTAAACCGGGAAAAAGGGTTACACATTGGGTCTTGATGACTCACCTTTTTCCTTTAACATTTTCAGGTGACTCGTAGTTGCGGATAAGGAGCCGGATGAACTCGAGGCGGCCATGCAATGAAAATATGGACTAGGTGGATTTGGAACTATTTTTATTTTAATATGGGTTTGATTTATTTTGTTTAAGATGTAATAAGGCCTCCTAAATTTTGCACTTGGATTATTTTATGTTTTGATAAATTGCTTAACTATTTTATGATATTAAAATGGGTACACATGTTTTTCTCAAATTAATTCGTAAAAATGTTTTATTGTGCCATCGGGTACACTTGAAACTGTAACAACCTAACTTAGTATATTTTTAAATGACATTAAGTAATGCTTTCTTCATAACACCTCAACTGTTTTAAATCAAAACAATATCTTTTATCAAAATTTAAAACGACTTAAAAAGGGATTTTCAAAAGTTTTTCCTCCGTAGCATACCAAATTCGGTCGTAATGTTTGGGCCAGGTTTGGGGTGTTACAACAAAATATCGTCAATCCAATCTCATATTACATCGAAATATGACTAAGGGTTTAAGGGTGAAATTTGCTTACCACAAAGATCCTTGTTCCAAAATATGAGAATCGATCAAACGTTCCTTTATCACCTTAAATCGATTCCAACGTTCTAAGATACCCACGAACACTTGATTTCTGATCTTCCGCTATCGCACTATTATCCACGATTGGAAAGAGACCATTGAGAAAGATGTTTGTGCAAGATGGAGGATTCAGCTATATGACCAAAAAAAATAGAAAAAAGATTCGGCTATGGGTACATCAACATTCGGCCATGAGAGAAAATAATAGAGAAAGTATGAGTATCAAGAATATAAGATGAGAGAAGAATGATGATGATGTTGTTTCAATTTTCAGAGAGAATAAACGAGAAAGAAAGAAAGAGATGAGTTTTGGGAGCAATGTATATTCGGCAATGGGGAGAAGAAAAGTAAAGAATGGCTTTTTGGTGTTGGTAGAATCGACACTATGAGAAAGGCACAAAATTGAACACTAAAGTGAAAAGCAAAAATGACCAAATGGTCAAAATAATCAAGGCTTACCAAAAGATCAATTTCGGCCAAAGGGAAAAGTTGAGAAGAGGAATGCAAAATTTTGCACAAAAACTAAAATGACCAAAAGCAAACTCCTAAACCTTACCAAGCTACTAGCAAAATTCGCCAACCTTCCCCTAGCCATATTGCAGTCCAAATTCATTGGTCAAATGACCATGAATTTGTTTCCAAAACACTTTCCTTGATACTTGCCCTATGTCTCCATATCTTTCCATATTTTCTTGATTCCCTACCATAAATTCAATCCTACCTTATTCCTTTGATATACTAACCAAAAATAACAAGGTCAACACTTACCATAAATAAGCTTGGTGACACTTACCATAGAAGAGTAAAATAAAAGTTGTCAAAATGCCATCCAAGGGATTGAACCACTCCCCTCATGCTATAACCCATGCGCCAACACCACCTTGCCATTACTCATCTTATGTAACTTATTAACACTTAAATTAACTTAAGTGTCAATGCCACTTGCTCCACTTGATAAATTTTCAAAGCTGAAAATTATTCCATAACCGAATAATTCTATACTCTTCTTGGGACTATCATAGGCACAAAAAGTAATAAGAAAATTTTTCCTTTATAAACTAATCACCAAAACATGAAATATATCAGGACTCGAATTTTTAAGGTGTTACAACTACCATTAAATGTAACACCCCAAACCAGGTCTATGCGTTTAGACGAGATTCGGTTAGTCACACCAGTCGAATATTCATTTAATTCTCTAGTGATTAAAGTAAAACATTACTACCAAAACCTTTTGGAAATAGAGGTTAACAAAAATTTAGTACGATAATTCAAAATTGATGATTTAAGAAATTACTCGTTTGAAAATCTTATTATTTAAAATATATTTGTCAAAACCTTTAAGTAATTTTAAAAGAACTTGAAAGAATTTAAAAGAGTAATTTAGGTGTTTCAAAATGCTATAAAACGCAATGTTTAAGAAAACTTTAAAAATTTAGCATAAGCCCATAATGAGAGTCTTAAACAAAATTAAATCCATCCACACATAAAAATCCATAAAAACATAATTAGAGGCCTTATTACATCATACCCAAAATAGTAAATAAAATGAATAACTTAAATAAAGTGCATAGTTTATAAAAACCCATGCTCGTAGTATGGCCTCCACCAAGTCATCCCGGCCCAAGTCCACATCAATTTCCATTACGAAATGGGTAATAAAGCGGGGTGAGTTACAAAGAACTCAGTGTGTAACCCACTTACCACCGTTGTTGGGCGGACCATCAAGGCATTAATTTGGGCTTGAGCCCAATTACAAATTTCAACGATATAAATATGAAATAAATATATAAAATGCATGTAAAAATGAATTTCCCAAACCAAGCCTAATTTTCCATCCGCTACACACCCGTACCATCAACCAAAGACACTGTGGGATCAAGTCAACCCACCCCGCCAAACACACCAATCGTAGGCATCAAGCCTTTTTAATAATATTGTAGTGCACTACCGAACTAGATTGTGACATAGTCACCGAACTAGAGGCATTAAGCCAAAATTTGTGGCAGAGCCACCGAACTAGATACGTGGCCACAGGCCTTTCTTCTCTTCATCAAATCCCATCCCATGCATTTATGTATGAATAACAAACTTTAAATCATAAAAATTTTTATCAAGTAACCCATAACACAAATGAGTCTTTAATAAAACCTTTCATTTGGGCCTATTAACAATATAGTATTAAACTTTGGCCCATATCTCGAACTAGAGGGTTTTTGGCCCATTAGCGATCTAGCAAACTTTGGCCCATATTTATCAATCTAGCAGTTTTATGGCTCAATTTATCGATCTAGCAGTTTTATGGCCCAATTTGTAACACCCCAAACCCGGTCAATACGCCACGACCGAATTTGGCATGCTACGAAGAAAAACGTTTCGAAGAAAATTGAGATAGCGATTAAATTTTAGTGAAAAATTCTTTGTAGTTCTATATTTGTAGAAATCAGATGTTTAATAAGTTAAAAACTGGAAATTTACTTTGAAATTCCATAAATAAAACTTTTAAACTAAGTGGATAAATCATAGGTTAGAAAACATTTGTTTCATTTTAAGAAAACTCGAATTAATACTTTGAAACCGTTTGCATTTGAATGTAGAAACTTAAAATTTTGGAAATCATTTAAGTTGTAGAAAACACTTAATTTATAATTTTATTATCAACAATTTAGATTACACGATGGTAAGATAAAATACCATAAGCGTTTTTATAGTTTAGAAAACTTTAGCTCAATTATTAAATTAATCAAGTGATATACTCAAACATGTTTAGAATAAATCCCAAAGCATATAAATAATCCAAAACCATAATTAAAGAGGCCTTATTACAAATCTATAAAATATGAAAACCCAAATTAAAATATAATAAGGTACCCAAATGGAAGTTCTTGTAAAATCAAATTTTATTGCATGGCCTCCTCGAGTTCATCCGGCTCCACATCCGCGATCTCACGAATCACCCTGAAAAGATATCCCATTTGAAGGGTGAGTCAACAGACTCAATGTGTAACGATACACTAAAAACCCAATCGATCATAGCAATAAAGCCCATTTAAATCACATTTAGCCATAAGCCCATAATATAGCAAATCGGTAATCACATGTACATATAAAATGAAATGCAATCCCGAACCCAACTTAGATATCCATCCGCTACACACCACCCGTACCTACCAATCACACCGTGGGGATTACTAAATCGACCCTCCATCCGCTACACACCATCGAAGGCGATTCTTTGCGGTCAACATGCACATCGCCCCTTATAATCGTGGCATAGCCACGGATAATTGTGACAGAGTCACCGGATTCATAATATCGTGACCGAAGTCACCGGATTCATAATATCGTGACCAAAGTCACCGGATAATGGTAAAACCACGGAACACTTCCTTTATCAAAATCACCCATATGCCCATGCATTAAACACATTATTTCAATATCATGCCATATAACCCCAAATTCATAACGGAATCATACACATTTCATATTCATGCTTATAGCATTATTAACGATGCAGATATCATGCCATGTACATTACCCCAAAATCATAACAAAATCGGATATGTCTCATATTAAAATTATACATAGTACTAAGGGATAACGTACCTCAATTCACTGTACCATTGAATGATACCCGAAGCCATAATCAATCATATTTCTTTATTAACAACTTTTATCAATAATGCTATTAATCTATTAGAAGTTTAGTGTAGGCTACACACCTGATAATAGTGATAACTAAACTTTCCGCGCCACGATACCCTCGGAATCTCGAACAATAACTATAGGCGATTTCTCTCCGATTGATGGTTCATAACCCGATGAAAAACCACGAACGAACAATGGCTCCGGGGTACGAACGACTTCAAATAAACGATTATCGCCGGCAGAGGGTCCACATCCTGGTGGAAAGTCTCGAACTGCCGACACAGCCCTTCGTTTGAAATTTGAGGGTATAGCAGAACCACCCTTCTTCCAAACACTATTAACTGCTCTTTTCGAACCCATTCTTGATTGCCCCAAAAATCTAACGTTCACGGAAAAATATAATAAAAGAGAGATAGAGTCCCTAAAAATGTAATCGATTGGTAGTCCATCTAAAATGATATAACAAGTATAAAGATCCTTACCACTTGACTTACCCCAAAACGGTTGTCAAAGAATTGAGGCTTAGAACGATTGCTTCCAAAGTCCCAAAGAGTCTATAAGAATAATTGGTTCCTAATAATAGTTAGAACCTTGCATCAAATGCCCAAAAGTTTGGCCTTTGCCCTCATGAAAAATGACATAGAAAAGAGAAAAGAAATAAAGGAAATACGGCCATGAACACTTACCTATCTTTCAAGACTGATTGAAGAAAACCAAATGAAGACCTACCCTTGTTGATATTCGGCCAAGACAATTCAAAAAGAGAGTGGGAAGTTTCGGCAATATGGTTAAATGGTGAAGGGAATTTCGGCTATGGTTGATTTGTAATAACAAAAGGATTTGACTAGAGTGGAGAAAGAGAAAAAGAAAGAAATTGCAATAGGAGAGGAATGTTTTCGGTTTTGAGCAAAAGTGGAAGAAAGAGAAATAGAATGGAAATGGATGAAAAAGAAATGGAACTTGAGAAGGAGAAGGATTCGGCCAAGAAAGAGTATAAAAGAAAGTGTGATTATGAATCAATATCAAAAGAAGAAAAGTGAGATTTGTGAGAGAGAGATTCGGCCAAACACTTATTTGCCAAAAAGAAAATGCACAAAAGCCAAGTGAGGTTTCGGTTTCAAGAGCAAAGATGAGAGAAAGGAAATAACATTTTTGGTTCAAACAAAATGAAGGCTAAACTAAAAGCAAAATTTGCACAAAATGCACAAAAACATTCGGCCAAAGAGGGGAGTTTTTGGAGAGAAAGAAAACAATGCCAAAAGATGCACAAATGCCAAAGGTTGACCAAATATCCTCCCCCAAACCACCTAACAACATTCGGCCACCCCTAGCCACACTTGCCGTCCACATACATGCACTAAAAGCCTTGAAAGAGTTTCCAAAACATCTTCCTTAAGCCAAGCCCTTTGTCTCCCCAACCTACCATAACTTTATGATTCTTATCCCCTATTTCAAGCTTTCCTTAAACCAATATTCAACTTACCAAAAACTTAAGGTCCAACCTATCATAATTAGAGTTTGACCGTCCATCAATGCTAGGATACAAAAATAAAGTCTTCAAAATGCTTTCCAAGCAACTCGAACCACTCCCCTCAAGTAACCTTTCAAGCTCCTTATCCACTATGCCACTAACTCCTCATGTGTTAGAATTTAACACTTAAATTAACTTAAGTGATAAGCTCACTTAATCCACTTCATTAAATAAACCATATTAAAAATTATCTAACTTCCTAAATAAAATCAAGCCTTCACAGACTATGCTAACACACAAAATTGCGTGCAGTGCCAACACAAAAATAATACTCAAATTTTTCCTAAAGCTCAAGGTCCAATCCTACTAGGCCCAATTTCGGGATGCTACAAATCTACCCTCCTTAAAGAAATTTCGTCCTCGAAATTTCCAACTAACTATGATCATGACATCCTATCTCGCCACACTACGTTCTTCTTTGCGCACTCTGATCTTAATAAAACCACAATGTACTTTTAACAAAATCTTAATAAAACCAACATACTAATCCACCATAGCAAACCATTATCTAACACTTACACTTATACCAAAAATTTTCCTACAAACAACCATCACTTCCAACCAAAACATACCTGACTTGAGAGTGAGGAAACAATCCTGAGCCTTAAGCTCCTTAGACCTGCATCTCAAGCATACTCCTATCTTCCTCCAACATTCTCCCGGATGACACCTTCCACAATAATCGCAAGCCAAAAACTTCGACCATGCCTTGACATGTTTTACAGAACGAGATTGTGACCCTAGAGAACCGTGATCTCTGTTCTTCTTACAGTCCACAGACCCAACTCCAAGTGCTTCACCGATTCTTTAACTATCTGAGTCAGCCCATCAATCCGAACTCGATCATGATACTCTGTCTCAGCCACTAGCGATGCTAATGCCTCCTTACTGGAATTATGCCTCGGTACTGAAAATCTAGCCCTAACACTTCGGCTTTTACCACATCCACGACGACCACGTTCCTAGAACTCATGTCTAAAGTCTCGACTTATCAGATTTTACGAAAATTTTATGCAACAGAGTTTTTAATAAGTGGTTTTTCTGTAGAAGTACACATATATCTAGGGTCCATGTCTCTAAAGTATAGTCCACTATCACTAGTTATTCAAAGTTTATAACATCCAAAAATCACAACCAAAGGCTAGGGCTACTTACCTGGGCGGATCGGTGACGGAGACTCGGTGCCATGCCTTTCCAACCATATAATTTTAAACAAAACATTTTAAAATCCATTCTTTAAAACATTTAGGGCCTCGGGCCCACAGCCGAGCTTTTGAACTTAGCTCTGATACCAATTTGTAACACCCCAAACCCGGTCAATACGCTACGACCGAATTTGGCATGCTACGAAGAAAAACGTTTCGAAGAAAATTGAGATAGCGATTAAATTTTAGTGAAAAATTCTTTGTAGTTCTATATTTGTAGAAATCAGATGTTTAATAAGTTAAAAGCGGAAATTTACTTTGAAATTCCATAAATAAAACTTTTAAACTAAGTGGATAAATCATAGGTTAGAAAACATTTGTTTCATTTTAAGAAAACTCGAATTAATACTTTGAAACCGTTTGCATTTGAATGTAGAAACTTAAAATTTTGGAAATCATTTAAGTTGTATAAAACACTTAATTTATAATTTTATTATCAACAATTTAGATTACCTAATGGTAAGATAAAATACCATAAGCGTTTTTATAGTTTAGAAAACTTTAGCTCAATTATTAAATTAAACAAGTGATATACTTAAACATGTTTAGAATAAATCCCAAAGCATATAAATAATCCAAAACCATAATTAAAGAGGCCTTATTACAAATCTATAAAATATGAAACCCAAATTAAAATATAATAAGGTACCCAAATGGAAGTTCTTGTAAAATCAAATTTTATTGCATGGCCTCCTCGAGTTCATCCGACTCCACATCCGCGATCTCACGAATCACACGAAAAGATATCCCATGAAGGGTGAGTCACAGACTCAATGTGTAACGATACACTAAAAACCCAATCGATCATAGCAATAAAGCCCATTTAAATCACATTTAGCCATAAGCCCATAATATAGCAAATCGAGATAATCACATGTACATATAAAATGAAATGCAATCCCGAACCCAACTTAGATATCCATCCGCTACACACCACCCGTACCTACCAATCACACCGTGGGGATTACTAAATCGACCCTCCATCCGCTACACACCATCGAAGGCGATTTGCTGCGGTGAACATGCACATCGCCCTTATAATCGTGGCATAGCCACGGATAATTGTGTGAGTCACCGGATTCATAATATCGTGACCCGAAGTCACCGGATTTATAATATCGTGACCAAAGTCACCGGATAATGTGGTAAAACCACGGAACACTTCCCTTTATCAAAATCACCCATATGCCCATGCATTAAACACATTATTTCAATATCATGCCATATAACCCCAAATTCATAACGGAATCATACACATTTCATATTCATGCTTATAGCATTATTAACGATGCAGATATCATGCCATGTACATTACCCCAAAATCATAACAAAATCGGATATGTCTCATATTAAAATTATACATAGTACTAAGGGATAACGTACCTCAATTCTTTGTACCATTGAATGATACCGAAGCCATAATCAATCATATTTCTTTATTAACAACTTTTATCAATAATGCTATTAATCTATTAGAAGTTTAGTGTAGGCTACACACCTGATAATAGTGATAACTAAACTTTCCCGCTCGCTGATACCCTCGAAATCTCGAACAATAACTATAGGCGATTTCTCTCCGATTGATGGTTCATAACCCGATGAAGAACCACGAACGAACAATGGCTCGAAGTACGAACGACTTCAAATAAATGATTATCGCCGCAGAGGGTCCACATCCCGGTGGAAAGTCTCGAAGCGCCGACATGACCCTTCGTTTGAAATTTGAGGGTATAGCGAGAACCACCCTTCTTCCAAACACTATTAATCGCTCTTTTGAACCCATTCTTGATTGCCCCAAAAATCTAACGTTCACGGAAAAATATAATAAGCGAGAGATAGAGTCCCCAAAAATGTAATCGATTAGTAGTCTATCTAAAATGATATAACAAGTATAAAGATCCTTACCACTTGACTTACCCCAAAGCGGTTGTCAAAGAATTGAGGCTTAGAACGATTGCTTCCAAAGTCCCAAAGAGTCTATAAGAATAATTGGTTCCTAATAATAGTTAGAACCTTGCATCAAATGCCCAAAAGTTTGGCCTTTGCCCTCATGAAAAATGACATAGAAAAGAGAAAAGAAATAAAGGAAATACGACCATGAACACTTACCTATCTTTCAAGACCGATTGAAGAAAACCAAATGAAGACCTACCCTTGTTGATATTCGGCCAAGACAATTCAAAAGAGAGTGGGAAGTTTCGGCAATATGGTTAAATGGTGAAGGGAATTTCGGCTATGGTTGATTTGTAATAACAAAAGGATTTGACTAGAGTGGAGAAAGAGAAAAGAAAGAAATTACAATAGGAGAGGAATGTTTTTCGGTTTTGAGCAAAAGTGGAAGAAAGAGAAATAGAATGGAAATGGATGAAAAGAAATGGAACTTGAGAAGGAGAAGGATTCGGCCAAGAAAGAGTATAAAAGAAAGTGTGATTATGAATCAATATCAAAAGAAGAAAAGTGAGATTTGTGAGAGAGAGATTCGGCCAAACACTTATTTGCCAAAAAGAAAATGCACAAAAGCTAAGTGAGGTTTCGGTTTCAAGAGCAAAGATGAGAGAAAGGAAATAACATTTTTGGTTCAAACAAAATGAAGGCTAAACCAAAAGCAAAATTTGCCCAAAATGCACAAAAACATTCGGCCAAATAGGGGAGTTTTTGGAGAGAAAGAAAACAATGCCAAAAGATGCACAAATGCCAAAGGTTGACCAAATATCCTCCCCCAAACCACCTAACAACATTCGGCCACCCCCTAGCCACACTTGCCGTCCACATACATGCACTAAAAGCCTTGAAAGAGTTTCCAAAACATCTTCCTTAAGCCAAGCCCTTTGTCTCCCCAACCTACCATAACTTTATGATTCTTATCCCCTATTTCAAGCTTTCCTTAAACCAATATTCAACTTACCAAAAACTTAAGGTCCAACCTATCATAATTAGAGTTTGACCGTCCATCAATGCTAGGATACAAAAATAAAGTCTTCAAAATGCTTTCCAAGCAACTCGAACCCACCCCTCAAGTAACCTTTCAAGCTCCTTATCCACTATGCCACTAACTCCTCATGTGTTAGAATTTAACACTTAAATTAACTTAAGTGATAAGCTCACTTAATCCACTTCATTAAATAAACCATATTAAAAATTATCTAACTTCCTAAATAAAATCAAGCCTTCACCAGACTATGCTAACACACAAAATTCCTACCCGTGCCAACACAAAAATAATACTCAAATTTTTCCTAAAGCTCAAGGCCCAATCCTACTAGGCCCAATTTTGGGATGTTACAAATCTACCCTCCTTAAAGAAATTTAGTCCTCGAAATTTCCAACTAACTATGATCGTACATCCTATCTCGCCACACTACGTTCTTGTCTGCACTTTTCTGATCTTAATAAAACCACAATGTACTTTTAACAAAATCTTAATAAAACCAACATACTAATCCACCATAGCAAACCATTATCTAACACTTACACTTATACCAAAAATTTTCCTACAAACAACCATCACTTCCAACCAAAACATACCCGACTTGAGAGTGAGGAAACAATCACGAGCCTTAAGCTCCTTAGACTGCATCTCAAGCATACTCCTATCTTCCTCCAACATTCTCCCGGATGACACCTTCCACAATAATCGCAAGCCAAAAAGTTCGACCATGCCTTGACATGTTTCTGAGCGAGATTGTGACCCTAGAGAACCGTGATCTCTGTTCTTCTTACTGATCCACAGACCCAACTCCAAGTGCTTCACCGATTCTTTAACTATCTCGAGTCACCCATCAATCCGAACTCGATCATGATACTCTGTCTCGACCACTAGCGATGCTAATGCCTCCTTACTCGAATTATGCCTCTGATGCGAAAATCTAGCCCTAACACTTTGGCTTTTACCACATCCACGACGACCACGTTCCTAGAACTCATGTCTAAAGTCTCGACTTATCGATTTTCTGAAAATTTTATGCAAATGAGTTTTTAATAAGTGGTTTTTCCAGAGAAGTACACATATATCTAGGGTCCAAGTCTCTAAAGTATAGTCCACTATCACTAGTCATTCAAAGTTTATAACATCCAAAAATCACAACCAAAGGCTAGGGTACTTACAGGCGGATCGGTGTGATTTTGAGACTCGGTGCCATGCCTTTCCAACCATATAATTTTAAACAAAACATTTTAAAATCCATTCTTTAAAACATTTAGGGCCTCGGGCCCACAGCCGAGCTTTTGAACTTAGCTCTGATACCAATTTGTAACACCCCAAACCCGGTCAATACGCTACGACCGAATTTGGCATGCTACGAAGAAAAACGTTTCGAAGAAAATTGAGATAGCGATTAAATTTTAGTGAAAAATTCTTTGTAGTTCTATATTTGTAGAAATCAGATGTTTAATAAGTTAAAAACTGGAAATTTACTTTGAAATTCCATAAATAAAACTTTTAAACTAAGTGGATAAATCATAGGTTAGAAAACATTTGTTTCATTTTAAGAAAACTCGAATTAATACTTTGAAACCGTTTGCATTTGAATGTAGAAACTTAAAATTTTGGAAATCATTTAAGTTGTAGAAAACACTTAATTTATAATTTTATTATCAACAATTTAGATTACCTGATGGTAAGATAAAATACCATAGCGTTTTTATAGTTTAGAAAACTTTAGCTCAATTATTAAATTAAACAAGTGATATACTTAAACATGTTTAGAATAAATCCCAAAGCATATAAATAATCCAAAACCATAATTAAAGAGGCCTTATTACAAATCTATAAAATATGAAAACCCAAATTAAAATATAATAAGGTACCCAAATGGAAGTTCTTGTAAAATCAAATTTTATTGCATGGCCTCCTCGAGTTCATCCGACTCCACATCCGCGATCTCACGAATCACTGAAAAGATATCCCATGAAGGGTGAGTCAACAGACTCAATGTGTAACAGTACACTAAAAACCCAATCGATCATAGCAATAAAGCCCATTTAAATCACATTTAGCCATAAGCCCATAATATAGCAAATCAGATAATCACATGTACATATAAAATGAAATGCAATCCCGAACCCAACTTAGATATCCATCCGCTACACACCACCCGTACCTACCAATCACACCGTGGGGATTACTAAATCGACCCTCCATCCGCTACACACCATCGAAGGCGATTCTTTGCGGTGAACATGCACATCGCCCTTATAATCGTGGCATAGCCACACGGATAATTGTGACAGAGTCACCGGATTCATAATATCGTGACCGAAGTCACCGGATTCATAATATCGTGACCAAAGTCACCGGATAATGTGGTAAAACCACCGGAACACTTCCCCTTTATCAAAATCACCCATATGCCCATGCATTAAACACATTATTTCAATATCATGCCATATAACCCCAAATTCATAACGGAATCATACACATTTCATATTCATGCTTATAGCATTATTAACGATGCAGATATCATGCCATGTACATTACCCCAAAATCATAACAAAATCGGATATGTCTCATATTAAAATTATACATAGTACTAAGGGATAACGTACCTCAATTCACTGTACCATTGAATGATACCCGAAGCCATAATCAATCATATTTCTTTATTAACAACTTTTATCAATAATGCTATTAATCTATTAGAAGTTTAGTGTAGGCTACACACCTGATAATAGTGATAACTAAACTTTCCCGCTCGCTGATACCCTCGAAATCTCGAACAATAACTATAGGCGATTTCTCTCCGATTGATGGTTCATAACCCGATGAAGAACCACGAGCGAACAATGGCTCGAAGTACGAACGACTTCAAATAAACGATTATCGCCGGCAGAGGGTCCACATCCCGGTGGAAAGTCTCGAACTGCCGACACAGCCCTTCGTTTGAAATTTGAGGGTATAGCAGAACCACCCTTCTTCCAAACACTATTAAGTGCTCTTTTCGAACCCATTCTTGATTGCCCCAAAAATCTAACGTTCACGGAAAAATATAATAAACGAGAGATAGAGTCCCCAAAAATGTAATCGATTAGTAGTCCATCTAAAATGATATAACAAGTATAAAGATCCTTACCACTTGACTTACCCCAAAATGGTTGTCAAAGAATTGAGGCTTAGAACGATTGCTTCCAAAGTCCCAAAGAGTCTATAAGAATAATTGGTTCCTAATAATAGTTAGAACCTTGCATCAAATGCCCAAAAGTTTGGCCTTTGCCCTCATGAAAAATGACATAGAAAAGAGAAAAGAAATAAAGGAAATACGGCCATGAACACTTACCTATCTTTCAAGACCGATTGAAGAAAACCAAATGAAGACCTACCCTTGTTGATATTCAGCCAAGACAATTCAAAAAGAGAGTGGGAAGTTTCGGCAATATGGTTAAATGGTGAAGGGAATTTCGGCTATGGTTGATTTGTAATAACAAAAGGATTTGACTAGAGTGGAGAAAGAGAAAAAGAAAGAAATTGCAATAGGAGAGGAATGTTTTCGGTTTTGAGCAAAAGTGGAAGAAAGAGAAATAGAATGGAAATGGATGAAAAGAAATGGAACTTGAGAAGGAGAAGGATTCGGCCAAGAAAGAGTATAAAAGAAAATGTGATTATGAATCAATATCAAAAGAAGAAAAGTGAGATTTGTGAGAGAGATTCGACCAAACACTTATTTGCCAAAAGAAAATGCACAAAAGCCAAGTGAGGTTTGGTTTCAAGAGCAAAGATGAGAGAAAGGAAATAACATTTTTGGTTCAAACAAAATGAAGGCTAAACCAAAAGCAAAATTTGCACAAAATGCACAAAACATTCGGCCAAATAGGGAGTTTTTGGAGAGAAAGAAAACAATGCCAAAAGATGCACAAATGCCAAAGGTTGACCAAATATCCTCCCCCAAACCACCTAACAACATTCGGCCACCCCCCTAGCCACACTTGCCGTCCACATACATGCACTAAAAGCCTTGAAAGAGTTTCCAAAACATCTTCCTTAAGCCAAGCCCTTTGTCTCCCCAACCTACCATAACTTTATGATTCTTATCCCTATTTCAAGCTTTCCTTAAACCAATATTCAACTTACCAAAAACTTAAGGTCCAACCTATCATAATTAGAGTTTGACCGTCCATCAATGCTAGGATACAAAAATAAAGTCTTCAAAATGCTTTCCAAGCAACTCAAACCACTTCCCTCAAGTAACCTTTCAAGCTCCTTATCCACTATGCCACTAACTCCTCATGTGTTAGAATTTAACACTTAAATTAACTTAAGTGCTAAGCTCACTTAATCCACTTTATTAAATAAACCATACTAAAAATTATCTAACTTCCTAAATAAAATCAAGCCTTCACAAGACTATGCTAACACACAATATTCCTACCCGTGCCAACACAAAAATAATACTCAAATTTTTCCTAAAGCTCAAGGCCCAATCCTACTAGGCCCAATTTCGGGATGTTACACAATTTATCGATCTAGCAGTTTTATGGCCCAATTTATCGATCTAGCAGTTTTATGGCCCAATTTATCGATCTAGCAGTTTTATGGCAAATTTCTCGGTTTAGCCGTTTTCATGCATTTACACAAAAGTACTAATTACTACAACATTTTCGATTTGGCCATTTTTACGATTTATCAAATTTCTTACGGTTTAGTATCTAACCCGAAAGATAAGTGTGAAGTTACACACCTGGTTATAGTGAGAACTAGACTTTCCCGCTCGTCAACACCTATACGTATCACGATAATTAGAACACTATAATTTATTAATGAAACCGATCTAAAAATAACGATCTAAAATTTTACCCTCAGGTTTTCGAATTACTTCTACTTGCAGTTTCTCCCCGATTGATGGTTCGTTAACCGAATCAAATCCACGAACAAATAATGGTTCGGGAGTACGAACGACTTCGAGCGATTGATTCTCCTCGGATGAACGTCCGCAACCGGTGGGAAATCTCGGATTCTTTGAAACGATCCTTCGCTTAAACTTAGGGGAATAACGGAACCACCCCTCTTCCGAACACTATTCACCGCTCTTTTCTTCCTATTTTGATTGTCTTCAAAGACAAAAGATCGTTAATCCAATCTAATATTACATCGAAATATGACTAAGGGTTTAAGGGTGAAATTTGCTTACCACAAAGATCCTTGTTCCAAAATATGAGAATCGATCAAACGTTCCTTTATCACCTTAAATCGATTCCAACGTTCTAAGATACCCACGAACACTTGATTTACGATCTTCCGCTATCGCACTATTATCCACGATTGGAAAGAGACGATTGAGAAAGATGTTTGTGCAAGATGGAGGATTCGGCTATATGACCAAAAAAATAGAAAAAGATTCGGCTATGGGTACATCAACATTCGGCCATGAGAAAATAATAGAGAAAGTATGAGTATCAAGAATATAAGATGAGAGAAGAATGATGATGATGTTGTTTCAATTTTCAAAGAGAATAAAAGAGAAAGAAAGAAAGAGATGAGTTTTGGGAGCAATGTATATTCGGCAATGGGGAGAAGAAAAGTAAAGAATGGCTTTTTGGTGTTGGTAGAATCGACACTATGAGAAAGGCACAAAATTGAACACTAAAGTGAAAAGCAAAAATGACCAAATGGTCAAAATAATCAAGGCTTACCAAAAGATCAATTTCGGCCAAAGGGAAAAGTTGAGAAGAGGAATGCAAAATTTTGCACAAAAACTAAAATGACCAAAAGCAAACTCCTAAACCTTACCAAGCTACTAGCAAAATTCGGCCAACCTTCCCCCTAGCCATATTCTTTGTCCAAATTCATTGGTCAAATGACCATGAATTTGTTTCAAAACACTTTCCTTGATACTTGCCCTATGTCTCCATATATTTCCATATTTTCTTGATTCCCTACCATAAATTCACTCTTACCTTATTCCTTTGATATACTAACCAAAAATAACAAGGTCAACACTTACCATAAATAAGCTTGGCCGACACTTACCATAGAAGAGTAAAATAAAAGTTGTCAAAATGCCATCCAAGGGATTCGAACCACTCCCCTCATGCTATAACCCATGCGCCAACACCACCTTGCCATTACTCATCTTATGTCACCTATTAACACTTAAATTAACTTAAGTGTCAATGCCACTTGCTCCACTTCAATAAATTTTCAAAACTAAAAATTATTCCATAACAGAATAATTCTATACTCTTCTTCAGGACTATCATAGGCACAAAAAGTAATAAGAAAATTTTTCCTTTATAAACTAATCACCAAAACATGCAATATATTAAGACTCGGATTTTTAAGGTGTTACAAAAACATAAATTTTTGCTAAGGCCCAATTTGAACCCGGAACTTCCTAGAACCCCGTAACTTTCCAAAATCACCTTCTTAATAAGTCCAACTTGAAATAATGCCATTCTCAAATTCCCATAAATTTTAAAATACTTCTATGCTCAAGGTCCAATGGGCCCAATAGGTCCAATTCTACTAGGCCCAATTTTGGGATGTTACAGGCACAATTCTTCTCGAAGTCCCCAAATATCACATATCACCGTATTTTTTAAACTATTTGAATAAAATGTTTTAATTCTGTAACATCCTAGATTAGGGGTTATGCGTTTGGAGCATAACCCAAGTGCTAGTGGTTTTAAGGGTATTTGGAGATGTTTTAAGAGTTTTTAAAATTCTAGGATGAAAGGGAAAGCTTTGGAAAATAATTGGATTTTTGGGTTTAAAAGAGGAATTGGGCCAGGGAAGCCTTAAGGAAAAATTGTGGGCGTTCTTAGCATAAAGCAGGCCTTGGTAAAGTGGCTACAAGGCGCTACTTAAGGCCTGGAAATAACGCCATAACAGGTCTGGAGTTTGAGTCTTGGGCGCGGCATAAGCGTGTTTTATTTTTGCAAGTTGGCGTTAAGGGGGAGAAGGAGGTTTTAAAAGAAAATATGGGGAGTTGATGACACAAAAGAACCAGCGACAAAGTGGCTGGGGACGCTTATGACAAAGGGAGGTGCTTGGGAGAGTTCAAGTTCGAGTCTGTTGATGATAAGGAGTCTTTGTTATTTTCGCTTTTTGCGTCAAGAAGAGGAGCTTGATTAGGTAGGCCTTAAAAGGATAAGTGGGAGTTTATGTCACAAAGAAGCGCCTTGGCGAGTGGCTAGGGGCGTTATTGCGGCTTGCTCCATCGGGTCCCATGTTCGAACCATGGGGGCAGATTTGGTGTTTTATTTTGCATCCTGGCGTTAGAGAGAAGAAGTGGGCGGCACTTGGACTTCAATTAGATAGAGATAAGCCTTGTTTTTCTTTTAAATATTTGGCTATAGATAGTGGATAAATAAGATTTTATTTTATTTATTTTAGGAGTGTGATAATGTGATAAAGGAGGGGATAAGCTTGGTTAATATTTATTTTCAATATTCCGCTAAAAGTATATAATATCCCGGATTTAGGGGTTATGAAAATTTTCGCTTCAATGTGTGCATTGTTGTTATGTGCTCTTTGTATGAGTTCTAGGGACTTTGGGAATTTTAGAAAGTAAAGGATTGCCTTAGAAAATATTAGATTTTAATCTTAGAAGGGGAACTAAGCAAGTTTGGCCTTAAGAGAATTAATTTGATGTTTTGATCATAAGTTGAGCTATTGGTAAAGTGGTGAAGGTGCATGGGTGAATGCATGAGGTGAGAGGTTCGAATCCTTTAGCTAGCAATTGGGAGGAATTTTAATTTTTGTTTTCTTCCCTATAGTGTCGGTCAAACCTTATCCTTAATAGATGGACTATTCTTTTATTTTTGGATCGTAGACCAATAGGAAAAGGCAAGTTAGGAGTTATGGTAAGGAATCAAGTGGATAAGGAAAGTTTAGGGGACAAGAGGCTTGAAGAGTGGGTGTGGTTTTGGAAGCTTTTCCATGATCATGTGACAATGAACCTAGATGGTATAAGGGGCTAAGGGAGTGGTTTAATTGTGTTGGAAATTATGGGGTTGATAGGGAAGAATTAAGGAGGAAAAAGGGGGATTGTGTAGGCTATTGTGTTGGCCGAATTTTTGGTATGGGATTTGGGAGGTTTTAGTTGACCAAAAGTTGTCAATTTGTGCATTTTTCCTTTGTCCAAAAATATTTCTCTTAATCGAATTTATCAATCGGCATTTGGTAAAAAGTTTGCTTTGTTTTGGCCTTTGCATTTTGACCAAATAGATACTTTTATTTCTTCTTTTCCTCTCAAGTTTACTTTCTTTTGGAACCAAAATATTGTCATCTTTGAAGACATTTACCATTCTTTTCTTCCTCTCTAGTGCCGAATCCATCTTACACCAAAAGCATTCTCTTTTATTTTCTTTTTCATTCTCTTCCTCTCTTCCCTTTTCCTATCATAACCTAAAAATTATCCTATACCTTTTTCATCATTCTTTTCTTCCTTTTCTTTCTTTTGTTAAAGCCAAAATTATCATTCTTTTTCTTTTAAGTTGTTAAGGCCGAATTTCTTGATAGTTCTAGTAAGGGTTAATTGATCATCGTGTTGGGTAAGGCTTTTCTATCAATGGTTTTTCTTTATTTTCTTTGGATTAATCGATTTTAGGAATCTAATCCTCTTATTTCTCCGTGGCTAAACCTTTGAAGGAAGATTTTGGGGTTGTCTTGTAGTCAACGTTAGGGAGAGATCATTCAAATTTTAATAATCCAAGGTAAGGGATAATGATATTCGGCCAAAGGCCATATCTTTTAGTGATAACCGATTTCTCACATAGTGATATGTAGGTTACATCGACGTGTAGGCAAGAGTCGGAAATCCTAAAGTTTCTATCGCTCTTTGTGTTTGCAAGGTGTGTAACTTATGCTAAACTTCTAATAGATCAATAGCTTTATTGATAAAAATGTGTTTATAAAGAAATATAAATGTTTATGGCTTGGTACCATTCAATGGTACGGTGAATTGAGGTATGTTATTCCTTCAGTACTATGTATGATTCTAATATGAAACATATTCGATATTTGATTATGATTTTGATATAATGTACAAGGTATAATATTTACATCGCTAATAATGCTATATGCATAATATGAAATGTGTCCGATTCCGATATGATAATGAGGCATATGGCATGATAATGAAATAATATGTTATTGCATGGGCATATGGGTAATATTGAAAGGGAAGTGTTCCGGTGGTTTTACCTCATTATCCGGTGACTTGGTCACGATATTATGAATCCGGTGACTTGATCCACGATATTATGAATCCGGTGACTTGATCCACGATATTATGAATCCGGTGACTCTGTCACAATTATTCGTGGCTATGCCACGATTATAAGGGCGATGTGCATGTTGACTGCAAAGCGCGCTTCGATGGTGTGTAGCGGATGGAGGGTCGATTTAGTAATCCCCACGGTGTGATTGGTAGGTACGGGTGGTGTGTAGCGGATGGATATCTAAGTTGGGTTCGGGATTGCATTTCATTTTTATATGTACATGTGATTATCGATTTGCTATATTATGGGCTTATGGCTAAATGTGATTTAAATGGGCTTTATTGCTATGATCGATTGGGTTTTTAGTGTACTATTACACATTGAGTCTGTTGACTCACCCTTGATGGGATATCTTTTCGGGTGATTCGTGAGATCGCGGATGTGAGCCGGATGAACTCGAGGAGGCCATGCAATAAAATTTGATTTTACAAGAACTTCCATTTGGGTACCTTATTATATTTTAATTTGGGTTTTCATATTTTATAGATTTGTAATAAGGCCTCTTTAATTATGGTTTTGGATTATTTATATGCTTTGGGATTTTTCTAAACATGTTTAAGTATATCACTTGATTAATTTAATAATTGAGCTAAAGTTTTCTAAACTATAAAAACGCTTATGGTATTTTATCTTACCATCGTGTAATCTAAATTGTTGATAATAAAATTATAAATTAAGTGTTTTCTACAACTTAAATGATTTCCAAAATTTTAAGTTTCTACATTCAAATGCAAACGGTTTCAAAGTATTAATTCGAGTTTTCTTAAAATGAAACAAATGTTTTCTAACCTATGATTTATCCACTTAGTTTAAAAGTTTTATTTATGGAATTTCAAAGTAAATTTCCAGTTTTTAACTTATTAAACATCCGATTTCTACAAATATAGAATTACAAAGAATTTTTCACTAAAATTTAATCGCTATCTCAATTTTCTTCGAAACGTTTTTCTTCGTAGCATGCCAAATTCGGCCGTGGCGTATTGACCGGGTTTGGGGTGTTACAACTTGGTATCAGAGCCCAGTTTTAAACACTCGGCCTTGGGTTTTGAAGTCCACAACGTTTTCAAAATTTGGCCCAAATGAATGATTTTGAAAATTTTTGGTTAAAAATGGTTTTATGGGAGCATGGCACCCGAGTTCTTGACCCGAAGTCCACCAGGTAAGTACCTCAAATTATTGAGTGAATTATTATATGATTGTTATATGGGTATACTTGGGCTCGTAGATTAGAGAACTAGGATCTATTAAACCCTAGGGCTAGTGCACTCAAACATAGGCATAAGACTTAAAAATAACTGAACAAACCTGTGAAGTAAGTCGCCGAGTTACGGTGTGGCAACCATTGTGCGCATGTCTAGGAGTGGATTCAGTAAGAGCTTGGTATTTAAGCGATCGTAGCGACTCACCTCCTCTTTACTCGAATCCCTGCCGGTGTGTAGCTACGGTTCACCCTAACCAAGAGGACTTATTCACGGGCTAAACTTGATAATTAAAACCCGAAAGGGACTAGCCATGCGATTTTATAAAAACTCTAGTTTTTAAATCACTAAATTACCCTTTTTATCTGTACAAACTATTTTGAAGATATTTCTCAAAGTATTTTCGACTTCCAAAATTAAAAAAATACCCTGTAGGAAAATGACGAATTTACCCTCGGGTTGGGAGCATGAGAAATGCTCATAGAAGTGTGTTGAATGTTGTGGATGAGTGAATGTGTCTCAATTGATGTGAATGTGTGATTCTTTGAATTAGAATAGTGATCTTGAACTAGAAATTTTTATTGATCGAAAGAACTACTTTCGAAAACTCCTTTTCATAAAATTTGCTCGTGGATAAGCAGTGAAACAAAATACTAATGCATAAAACTTCTTAATGAGATAAGACGCTAAGTAGACATGAGTTCTAGGGGACCAGTCGTCGTGGTCATGAGAGGCAGAATGGTCGCTTTGAAACCGATTAGGTCCGGTCGTGGTTACGAAAATGAAGCCCGCCACCATTTGTTGGAGTGGAATTTCAAGAGCAAACCTGGAGGAGATGACGCTGATCGCAAGCTATGTTGCGAGTCCTAGAACGAGTAGCGGGAGCTAGTATGAGTAATGGAGCGCGAAAGTCGGTGGGTGAGAGACTTAGATCTAACTGAGCCGAGGTTTTAGGGGAGTATCAGGGTAGCTCGAATGTAGCAGAGTATTGGCTAGAGGCAATCGAGAGGATCATGGATGATTTAGACCGCACCGCCGAGGAGAAATTGAAAGGTCTTTGTTTCGTTGCTTCGTGACGCAGGCGTATCAATGGTGGCTCATTGTCAAAGAGAGTATTCTGCAGATCGAGTAGATTGGGGGTATTTTAAGATCAAGTTTGAAGGGAAATATGTTGGAGCTAGTTACATTGACTCTCGGAGAAAGGCGTTCTGAATCTAGTACAAGGAAATAAGTCGATAGTGAATATGAAGCGGAGTTTTGCGATTAAGCCGTTATGCGGAGGGATTGTAGCTACCGATTATGAGCGGAGTGTCGGATTTGAGGATGGGTTGCGAGATGAGTCATGAGTGATGATTGCACCGCATCGAGAGAGATTTTGCGTTTTAGTGGATAGAGCTAGGATAGTTTGAAGAAGTCAAGCGGACCGAGAGACGGAAAGCAGTGATCGAGGTCGAATAAGAATAAGAGGAGCTATGGATCTTCGAGGTCATCCGGGAATTTCCAAAAGAAACCTAGAGTTGAGGGCGCGACTTGACAAGATGCTACGGGAGGAGGGCGAGACCGCACTTGTGCTCAATATGGAAAAATGCACCGGGAGAATGTTGGAAGAAGACGAGGGGATGTTTTAAGTGTGGATCCAAGGATCATATGATTAGGGATTGTCCATTGGATATTGAGAGGAATCGTTCGATGAGGTCGGGGGTTCTAATCAGTGGCAGAGGTGGATGAGCCAATGAGGGGTCGTGGTTCGAGTGGCGAGAGGTAATGGTTCGGTAGAGGTCGCGGGACTCGGCGGAGGTCGTGGTAGCACCGAGGCTAGACACCTGGGTTTGGTGTATGCGGTTCGTCGGAGGAAGATAGTGATGCACTGATGTTATCACGGCACGCGTTTCTTATTTCAGGTTGCCCTTTATTGCTTTGATAGATATAGGGTCAACTCATTCTTACATCGCTAGTGAAGTATCGGAACTCTACATGTGAACTCGAGGCGCACCTAGGAAGATGACTCGCATTTAGTCCTTTAGGATGATCATGTAGTAGTAGATAAGCTCTTTAAGGAAGTGCCTTTAGAAGTTCAAGGGACTTGATTTTCCGGCTAATTTAATGGAGTTGCCATTTGGAGAATTTGATTTGATCCTAGGCATGAATTGGCTAGTGAAGTATCGTGCGAATGTGGATTGTCTTTGCTAAGCGGATGTCACTAAGGTCTATGGACGATAAGGAAGTTGTGGTAATGGGCGAGAGGGAACTACTTATCAAATGTAGTATCCGCTCTTAAGGCGTAAAAGATGGTTAGGAAAGGTTGTTTGGCTTTTCTTATGTTGGTCGAGTGCCTTGGAGGCTAAAGAGGCAAATGGAAGAGGTCGGGGCTGTGAGAGAATTCGTGGATGTCTTTGGGAAGAACTTCCAGGTTGGTTGCCTCGGATCGGAGGTGGAATTTGGGATTGACTTATTGCCTAGAACGGTGCCAATATCTATCGCTCAGTATAGAATGGCACCAAAGGAGTTGGTTGAGCTTAAGGCCCAAATTCAAGAGTTGCTTGATCGTGGTTTATCCGACCTAGTGTATCTCCATGGGGAGCACCAGGTCTTGTTCGTGAAGAAGAAGGACGGGACTATGCATATGTGCATAGATTACCGATAGTTGAATAAGCTAACCATCAAGAACAAGTATCCTTTGCCAAGGATAGACGACTTGTTCGATCGGTGAAGGAGCTCGGTATTCTCAAAGATAGATCCGAGGTCGAGGGTATCATCGGTGAAGGTGAAGAAGCGGATATCCATAAGACGACTTTCGAACAAGATATGGGCATTATGAATTTTTGGTAATGCCGTTCGGATTGACGAACGCCCCAGCTGCGTTTATGGATATGATGAATCGGGTTTTTCAACCCTACTTGGATCAATTTGTTGTTGTGTTTATAGACGACATTCTTGTGTATTCCAAGTCCGAGTTACTGACATGATGAGCATCTTGGATAGTGTTGCAAGTGTTGAGAGAGAAGAAGCTTTATGCCAAATTCAGCAAGTGCGAATTTTAATTTGAAAGAAGTTGCGTTTTTAAGCCATGTGGTGTTTGCGGAAGGATAAGGGTGGATCCTCGAAAGATTGAGGCGGTGTTAGATTGGAAACCACCTAAGTCTGTAGAGTGAAGTTTGTAGTTTCTTGGGATTAGCGAGAGTTACTACTGAAGGTTCGTCGAAGGATTCTCCTCGATAAGCGGCACCTTTTGACGAAGTTGTTGAGAAAAGAGATACCTTTCGTGTGGGCGAAAAAGCAGCAAGAGAGCTTTGAGAAGCTTAAGAGGGTTTTGGTGAAGCTCGGTGTTGATTCAACTGGCGAGGAAGGACTTTGTGGTGTATTGTGATCGTCTCACATTGGATTGGGATGTGTTTTGATGCAAGGCGGGAAGGTGGTTGCGTATGCATCTCGGCAATTGAGGCCTCACGAGGTTAACTACCCGACGCATGACTTGGAGTTGGCAGCGGTAGTCTTTGCTCTTAAAGTGTGGAGGCATTATTTGTATGGAGAAAAGTCAGTAATCTACACGGACCACAAGAGTCTTAAGTATCTGCTGACTCGAAGGAGCTGAATCGAGACAACGAAGATGGGTGGAGTTGTTGAAAGACTACGATTGTTCGATGAGAGTATCACCCGGGAAGGCGAATGTAGTGGCGGATGCCCTAAGTAGGAAAGTGGTGTCGGATCTAAGAGCGATGTTCGCACATCTTAGTCTTTATGATGACGGAAGCTTGTTGGCGGAATTACAAGTAAAGCCGATGTGGTTGAGTCGGTGAAAGAAAAGCGGTTGGTAGATGATGATTTAAGTGTTAAGGCTGCGGCAAGTGCAAAATGGAGAGTTGGAAGATTATGGTGTTAACAATGATGGAGTTTTGTGTTTCAAGGGTAAGGTCCGTATGCTTAGAAGGATGAGGAGCTTAGGTGAACAATTCTTCGGGAATCGCATGGTTGTCCTTATGCGATGCATCCGGGAGGTAGTAAGTTGTCTGAGGATCTTGGGATCAATTTTGGTGGCCTGGTCTTAAGCGAGAAATTTACGGAGTTTATGGGGAAGTGCTTAACGTGTCGGCCAAGTTAAATTTGAACACCAAGTTCCATCGGGATTGCTTGACCAATAAAGATTCCGCAATGGAAGTGGAGCGTATCACCATGGTCTTTGTTAGTGGGTTTCCCCTTACGCCTACCAAGAAAGATTCGGTGTGGGTGATAGTGGATCGATTGACGAATTCGCACATTTCATTCCGATGCGAATTGATTACTCTTTGCGAGAAATTGGCGAAGTTGTATGTGGCGAGATTGTAAGATTGCATGGAGTGCCGGTCGATTATATCGGATAGGGATCAGAGGTTTACGTCTCGATTGGAAAGCATTACATCGGGCTTTGGGCACCAAATTAGACTTGATCGGCATTTCATCCACGATCGATGGCGATCTGAGCGAGTAATCCAAGTATTAGAGGACTTGTTAAGGGGATGTGTGATAGATTTTGAGGAAGAAGTGGGAAGAATTTTTGCCTTTAGCGAGTTTGCGTACAACAACGATTACCAAGCCGATTCGGATGGCACCGTATGAAGCACTATATGGACGAAAGTGTCGCACTCCTACGTGTTGGGACAGAATTAGGGGAACGTCGAGTTTTGGGTCCGAGATTGTGGTGAATCCGAAGAAAAGGTTAAAGTAATTCGGGCTCGGTTGAAGGAGGTATCGGATAGGCAAAAGTCGTACGCAGATTTGAAACGAAAGGACATAGAGTTTGTTGTGGGAGACCAAGTGTTCCTAAAGGTTTCGCCTTGGAAAAGGTGATGAGATTTGGTCGCAAAGGAAAGTTAAGCCCCAGGTTTATAGGACCTTATCGGGTTTTGAAGCGGGTTGGACCAATGGCATATCAGTTAGAGTTACCTTCGGAGTTGAATCAAATGCATGATGTGTTTCATGATTCGATGTTACGTCGTTACCGGTCGGATCCATCTCATATAGTGCCAGTTGAGAAGGTAGAACTACGACCAGATTTGTCCTATGAGGAGGAGCCGATTCAAATTCTAGATCGAGATGTGAAGGTGTTACGGAGGAAATCAGTTCCTCTCGTCAAAGTATTATGGTGCAATCATGGATCGGAAGAAGCTTCGTGGGAGCCGGAGGAGGCTATGCGACAAACAATATCCTCACTTATTCTTGTCGAGGTAATTTTGGGACGAAATTTTTTTAAAGGAGGGTAGAAGCTGTAATATCCGGATTTAGGGGTTATGAAAATTTTCGCTTGAATGTGTGCATTGTTGTTATGTGCTCTTTGTATGAGTTCTAGGGACTTTGGGAATTTTAGAAAGTAAAGGATTGCCTTAGAAAATATTAGATTTTAATCTTAGAAGGAACTAAGCAAGTTTGGCCTTAAGAGAATTAATTTGATGTTTTGATCATAAGTTGAGCTATTGGTAAAGTGGTGAAGGTGCATGGGTGAATGCATGAGGTGAGAGGTTCGAATCCTTTAGCTAGCAATTGGGAGGAATTTTAATTTTTGTTTTCTTCCCTATAGTGTCGGTCAAACCTTATCCTTAATAGATGGACTATTCTTTTATTTTTGGATAGTAGACCAATAGGAAAAGGCAAGATTACGAGTTATGGTAAGGAATCAAGTGGATAAGGAAAGTTTAGGGGACAAGAGGCTTGAAGAGTGGGTGTAGTTTTGGAAGCTTTTCCATGGTCATGTGACCATGAACCTAGACGGCATAAGGGGCTAAGGGAGTGGTTTAATTGTGTTGGAAATTATGGGGTTGATAGGGAAGAATTAAGGAGGAAAAAGGGGATTGTGTAGGCTATTGTGTTGGCGAATTTTTGGTATGGGATTTGGGAGGTTTTAGTTGACCAAAAGTTGTCAATTTGTGCATTTTCCTTTGTCCAAAAATATTTCTCTTAACCGAATTTATCAATAGGCATTTAAAAAAGTTTGCTTTGTTTTGGCCTTTGCATTTTGACCAAATAGATACTTTTATTTCTTCTTTTCCTCTCAAGTTTACTTTCTTTTGGAACCAAAATATTGTCATCTTTGAAGACATTTACCATTCTTTTCTTCCTCTCTAGTGCCGAATCCATCTTACACCAAAAGCATTCTCTTTTATTTTCTTTTTCATTCTCTTCCTCTCTTCCCTTTTCCTATCATAACCGAAAATTATCCTATACCTTTTTCATCATTCTTTTTCTTCCTTTTCTTTCTTTTGTTAAAGCCAAAATTATCATTCTTTTTCTTTTAAGTTGTTAAGGCGAATTTCTTGATAGTTCTAGTAAGGGTTAATCGATCATCGTGTTAGGGTAAGGCTTTTCTATCAATGGTTTTTCTTTATTTTCTTTGGATTAATCGATTTTAGGAATCTAATCCTCTTATTTCTCCGTGGCTAAACCTTTGAAGGAAGATTTTGGGGTTGTCTTGTAGTCAACGTTAGGAAGAGATCATTCAAATTTGAATAATCCAAGGTAAGGGATAATGATATTCGGCCAAAGGCCATATCTTTTAGTGATAACCGATTTCTCACATAGTGATATGTAGGTTCATGGCGTGTAGGCAAGAGTCGGAAATCCTAAAGTTTCTATCGCTCTTTGTGTTTGCAAGGTGTGTAACTTATGCTAAACTTCTAATAGATCAATAGCTTTATTGATAAAAATGTGTTTATAAAGAAATATAAATGTTTATGGCTTGGGTACCATTCAATGGTACGGTGAATTGAGGTATGTTATTCCTTCGTACTATGTATGATTCTAATATGAAACATATTCGATATTTGATTATGATTTTGATATAATGTACAAGGCATAATATTTACATCGCTAATAATGCTATATGCATAATATGAAATGTGTCCGATTCGGAGATATGATAATGGGGCATATGGCATGATAATGAAATAATATGTTATTGCATGGGCATATGGGTAATATTGAAAGGGGAAGTGTTCCGGTGGTTTTACCTCATTATCCGGTGACTTGGTCACGATATTATGAATCCGGTGACTTCGTCCACGATATTATGAATCCGGTGACTTCGGTCACGATATTATGAATCCGGTGACTCTGTCACAATTATCAGTGGCTATGCCACGATTATAAGGGCGATGTGCATGTTGACTGCAGCAAGCGCCGCCGATGGTGTGTAAGCGGATGGAGGGTCGATTTAGTAATCCCCACGGTGTGATTGGTAGAATACGGGTGGTGTGTAGCGGATGGATATCTAAGTTGGGTTCGGGATTGCATTTCATTTTTATATGTACATGTGATTATCGATTTGCTATATTATGGGCTTATGGCTAAATGTGATTTAAATGGGCTTTATTGCTATGATCGATTGGGTTTTTAGTGTCTTGTTACACATTGAGTCTGTTGACTCACCCTTGATGGGATATCTTTTCGTGTGATTCGTGAGATCGCGGATGTGGAGCGGATGAACTCGAGGAGGCCATGCAATAAAATTTGATTTTACAAGAACTTCCATTTGGGTACCTTATTATATTTTAATTTGGGTTTTCATATTTTATAGATTTGTAATAAGGCCTCTTTAATTATGGTTTTGGATTATTTATATGCTTTGGAATTTATTCTAAACATGTTTAAGTATATCACTTGATTAATTTAATAATTGAGCTAAAGTTTTCTAAACTATAAAAAGCGCTATGGTATTTTATCTTACCATCAGGTAATCTAAATTGTTGATAATAAAATTATAAATTAAGTGTTTTCTACAACTTAAATGATTTCCAAAATTTTAAGTTTCTACATTCAAATACAAAGCGGTTTCAAAGTATTAATTCGAGTTTTCTTAAAATGAAACAAATGTTTTCTAACCTATGATTTATCCACTTAGTTTAAAAGTTTTATTTATGGAATTTCAAAGTAAATTTCGTTTTTAACTTATTAAACATCGATTTCTACAAATATAGAATTACAAAGAATTTTTCACTAAAATTTAATCGCTATCTCAATTTTCTTGAAGCGTTTTCTTTCGTAGCATGCCAAATTCGATTCGTAGGCGTATTGACCAGGGTTTGGGGTGTTACAAAGTAGGATAATTGTTAATTTATTTATTTTTAGTTTAGATTAGTAGATAGAAGATAATTATTGTTTTATTTTTATTTATTTTAGTTTAATAGGTGATAAGAGAAATATGAGGGATAAAGATTTGTTTAATTCAATTATTTTTGAATGAGGTTTGAAGAGATAAAATAGGAGATTGATTTGGAGTTTGATAAGAGCAAGGATGTAGTAGCTTGAATTCTTTATAAGGGGAGTAATCATCCTTCATATCTTTTCCTTCTTTAATTTTCTTTGTGCCGAAATTCCCTACTCTTCTCCTCTTCTTCCTTATTTTCTTTCAACACCAAATTCCTTCCTATTTCTTGAAAGCCGAATGCCCTTTGCCATTAAGAGTGATAGCCGAATATTTCACCATTATTGGGAGGCTTAGCCGAACCTTGTAAGTGACCATTCTTCTATTTGTATTTTCTTTTATTAATAACCATAGCCGAATCTCAAAGGAGGCCGTATTCTTTTCCTTCTATCGCAAGTTCTAAAGCGGGATCCATTCTCTTTTAGTCTTCTTAAGCTTAGCGATAGTGGAAGCATTAAAGGAGTTTCGGATTTGGAGTACTCAAGGATTTCGACAGTTTCATAGTTAAGTGGTGATTCGGGATTTTTGGTAAGCAAGGTAAGTGGTATATAGTTTGACCATAGGCCATATTATAAGTTTAGGTATGACCGATTGTGTATTATGATTTTTAGGGGCTAATCGACAAGTAAGCGAGTATCGGGATTCTAGATCGTGTTAGATTCGAGTAGTTCGGAATTTCGCTAGAAAGTCGGTGTGTGATTAACCCACCGTTTTCGGGTTTTGCTATATTTGCATGTGTGATTTATGTGCTAACTTGATTGCAATGGCAAGTTATGTGGTGATTACCACGAAAAGGGTATAACGATAATCGAGTTAGTATTATCTGTTGATAGGAATGTGAAAGTGCCGATGTGAATGTGATAATGCTTATAAAAATGTGATTATACGCCTTAATAACATGTGCATGCATTTATTATTATTACGCCACTATTACATGCTTTGCATGTGCATGGGTGGGATATGGATATGAAGGAAGGAAAGTGTGTACTTTATATGCGTGGTCTAATGTTAGCCTTGTGCTACATTAGCGCTTGATGTTAGCGTGTGTGCTTCATCAAGGGAGGTGTTGGCTAGTTGCCCACCTCGGCGGTTGATAGTCGTGTGTGCATCACGTGTGGGGTGAATGATATGTGGGATCACTTAGGTGATCGGTGGCTCAACCACGGCCTTGAGCAGCAAGTGCGCCAAGGTAAGATATGTGGATCACTATGTGACGGGGTGGATTAACCACGGCCTTGAGCGGCAAGGCGCCAAGGCGGCAAAGTCCGCCAAGGTAAGATATGTGGTTCACTATGTGAGCGGTGGATTAGCCACGGCCTTGGGCGGGGAGTTTGTAACACCCCAAACTCGGACAAGACACCACGACCAGAATGCGGTATGTTACGGGAAAAACGTCTTTGAGTGATCTTTTTTTTTTCGCTTAAAAGTGGGGCGAAAACATAGTGAACTTGAGGAAAATTTGAGTAGGCTTGTTTGATTAGATTTTGAAAGCTTATCCAAGTATATAGTTAAAGCGAGTTGATTTCATTTAGCACCTCCAATAGTTTCTTAGTTCCATTTTGACACATTTTAGACTTAGTAGGAAAATCAAGTTTGATTCGGAAATCATTTGAGTTGATTGTATAGTAAAACATAGCGAGATACCCGATGGTATAGTTTAAAACACATTGCGATATAATTTTGAAAGCGTTGTCTTTCTAAGTTTTAGTAAAATTTCATGCCAAGTTATTTGTTAAGCGGTTGAGAATCTAATTAAAACATACCCATCATAAAACATAATTTAAAGGCCTTTTACAAATCCAAATTAAAACCCAAACAAAAGTAAATAAGCTAAAGTACCCAATTTGAATAGTGCGAGCAAAACTTTTATTAAGGCATGGCATGAGCACCCGAGTCCATCCGGCTCCATGTCGCGTCTACGAGTCACTGAAATGTCAAAGGAGAGGGTGAGTCGAAAGACTGAGTGCATAAATCCCGCTCCCGATGAAACAACATGCTAACACACATCATACATAGCAACATGATTAATGCAACCCGATCCTAACCATCCGTATCTCCTTTTTCTACCCGTGTGGTACCAAACCACTTGGTGGTGCCAAACCACTTTGGTGACATATAGTCACAATGTGTTACCAAAACACCTTTGGTGTCCCAAAGACACAAATGTGCTACTAAAGCACCTGGTGACCGTAGTCACAAATCAATTGATGGGGCCAACCCATCGTGTGATACCCAATCACTAGTGACGATCCCATATCTCATGTGGGGCCAACCCACGGTGGTGTTAACCACGGGGACAAGTCGCAATGAGGTGTCAACCTCACGGTGTCCCAAAGACACAAATGTGCTACCAAAGCATTTGGTGACCGTAGTCACAATAATCAAATGATGGGGCCAACCCATCGTGTGATACCCAATCACTAGCAGACGATCCCATATCTCAAAGTGGGGCCAACCCACGGTGGTGTTAACCACGGGGACAAGTCGCAATGAGGTGCCCAACCTCTGGTGTCCCAAAGACACAAATGTGCTACCAAAGCTTTGGTGACCGTAGTCACAATAATCGAATGATGGGGCCAACCCATCGTGTGATACCCAATCACTAGCAGACGATCCCATATCTCAAAGTGGGGCCAACCCACGGTGGTGTTAACCACAGGACAAGTCGCAATGAGGTGCCCAACCTCCGTGTCCCAAAGACACAAATGTGCTACCAAAGCCTTTGGTGACCCAAAGTCACAAGGTGTGTTACCAAAACAACGGTGCTCAAATCGGCACAAAATCATCACTTGCCCCTCCACTCATATCACCCATCAACAAACCAACTCATGTAATCATGCATATCATACAAATTATGCATATCATGCTAATATGTTTGACTCATGCCCCATATCACATACATACATAGTCATGATACCATATAGATCATCGGTAATCTAGAAACAATCTTGACTTACCGGATACGTACACATACCCCGTTTGGGTATCAATAATCCATCATCTTGTCATGATTTTAATAGGCAAACAGGTTTATTAATAATATTACTAAATATCGAGTGTGTTAGTTTACACACTGCACAGTGTCTGAGTCTAGAAATCGACAAAAGCGATCTAAGTCCCTCGATTACTAGCTCCTACACTCGGCCCACACATAGGGGTTAGGCATCTATAACATTCGGCCATCAACAATTAACCAAAGGGGGTTAATATCGAACCCTTACCTTTTAAGATGATTTGGTTTCCTACCAAATCCGAATCAAACAATGATTCTCCTTAAGCAATCGGCTACATCATAAAAGATGAGCAGTTAATCCACTTGAATCCCTATCTTATTGAAATCCAAAAGAATAGACTAACAAATAATCTTCTTACCACCACTTATCAAATGGTTAAACCAAGGTAGAAAGCTCCACTTATGCGCTTCAAAGTCCCCGTCGTCCTATGATGCAATCGGTTCCAACATAAGAGATAACACTCATCAATAGTTGTCATATACGATTCTCAAACAACTTAAATCGATTAAGAAAAAGAGAGAAACTAGATGACCATTCGGCCAAGGCTTACCACTCTCCAAACGATTGAAGCAAGAGGCCCAACACTCTATATTCGGCCACCCAACACAAGAAGAGAACCACAAGCGATTCGGCCAGGACTTATGCCAAAAGAAGAATCAAAGATTCGGCCAAGGTGATTTATACCAATCACGATTTTCGGTCAGAGTTGAAGAGAAGAGTAAACAAAATGCAAAGAAATAGTGTTGATATTCGGCCAAGTAACAAAATAGAACAAAGAGATAAAAGGTACTTTACGATTTGAAGAAAAGAAAAGATGAATGGTATTTGAGAGAATGGGGTTTCTGGTTTACAAGGTTTCAAAACAAGAAAAGAAAGTTGAGAAGAGGAGAGGCTAGCTTGATTTACACAAAGGAAAAGAAGAGAAAAGTGTAAGGGACATTGGCTTCACCCTACTCAAGAGAACAAAGAATTTCTGCACACCTTTGAAAATTTGGTCTTTCGGTTTCAAAAGATGAAGAACAAAATGAGGAGTTCACTAGAAATCGGTATTCAAAAGACAAAATAAAAACCCTTAGAACATTCGGCTAACCAAAGACCAAAGAAGAGGCTTTCTTGCTTGATATCCAAAGACCGAAATTGCACCCAAAATGCCAAAAATGCAAAATGCATTTCTGGCTAGCACCTCACCCCACTATGCCGTCCACTCCCCACTCCAACACCCCACAAATTCGCCACACTCCCCAAACACACTCACCACCACTCATTTCAAATGAGTGGACCAAACCCTCCTCCACAATTTGCTCTCCACCTTACATTTGAAAGTGAAGACCAAGTCCAAGTAAATTTCACTAGCCTTCTACCTCTCCTCCATGCCGTCCCAAAAAGAAGCCAAATGGGGACTCTGCAGCTCGAACACTGGACCTCCACTTCATGTAGATGACGCCACACCAAGCTCCCCATGTGACGCATGCCTTGCCACTCTGCCGGCTCTTCACTTGTGCAATAAAACACCAAAAACCCTTATACCCTAGCTCCTACAGCTCCCCTGACTTAACACCCAAAAACAAAATTTTCCCATTCACTCCGTGCATACACCTAGA